>JAYESA010000008.1:191792325-191976433 GCA_036927795.1 Iris macrosiphon | reverse complement strand
GCAGTCACACGGGCGGATGCGGCGGTGCCGCCTGGCTGGAGTCGGGCCGATGCGGCCGACGGGTTGATGCTCTTCAGTGGGGAGAAGAGACTAAGGGGGAAGGAGAAGAGAAATACAATGGAGGGAGGAGGAAGAAGAAGAATGGAGAAGGAAGAAGCTTCCTTTGCATGGGAAGTAATAAATGGAGGAGGAGAGAGAGTGATGTTGGGATTAGGGCCGGTGGAGTGTGTTGAGGGTGGGGGGAGAAATGATACTTTATAGGGAGATGTGAGGGTTTGAATGTGTGGTGGTGATTCCCCTAGGAAAAATGAATGGTTGGGATTTAATATGAATAGGGGTGGGATTTCTTCATGAGGGAATGGGATTGGGACCCCATTTTGGGACCCTAATTATTATCATGACCAATGAGGTATTGCCAACAATTTGCTAATTGCAAATTAGCCCCCGTAAATTCGGGAATTTGCATGAACACATGAAATAACGTAAAAATTGTGGAGAAAAATATAATTAAAAATTGTCATAGTGAGGGGGCGTCGCGCGTCAGGCGCGGGTCAAATTTGAAGGGCATTGGGATTAATTTAATATTAAAATAGAATTTACAGAGTTGGTAAATCCCGATTAAATTAACGATAATGCGTCCCGCGAATTTAATTTAATTGGGGCCCGCGGGGTCAAAATCTGGAAACGGCACAAAGGCCAAAATTGGTGGGGGCTCAGAGTCAGTCTTGGACCCTTTTGTTGGTCCGGCTCAATGGGTTAAGTTGGTACCCCAAAATCGAGGGTAACGACACAGGTGTCCGACACGGAATAAAAATACGGGTTACGATTTCGGAATGTTGCGCAATTAATTTAGAGTACACTAAAGTTGATTTTAACAGTCAGAAAAGTCCAGTGCCTAATTTGACGAGTTGAGTCGAGTGTACAATATTTGTACAGAATTTATGGGCTGATAATGGGCTCCGATTAATTAGACAAAGATAGGGTGTGCCAATGGTTTAAATTAATTGGATTAAAAATTCCAGGTAAATATCCTCTACTCTAAACCTCAATAAATTCTATCAAAATTTTTTCCTGATCCACTCTAACTATCTACAGAATAAATTGAGGGGGTTTACAGTTAGAAACTACCCAAATAATCTTCCCTAATTATTTCTCTATAATACATCATGGAGGGGTACATGGAACTTTACATATGACTTGGGAAAGGGAAAAGGGGACCGGCCACTACTAGAGGGGGCTTGTAGCGCCCCGTTCCCCCGGTGCGGGGAGCGCGGCTAAGAAACACAAACGGTATCGTTCGATCGGGATAGATTAAAACAAGAACTCGTCCTCGTTATGGATTTGTTTCTTCGAAATCGATTCCCATATTCAGTGGACCGTGCCCCCGGGATCGACTTAGCGGCAGAGTCAGGAGGGACCTCTCCGCTGCTATCTTTTATTGCCTCGGTTTTTGATGTCGCTTGTTGCTTTCGTGCTTTGAGTTGGTTTTGGGATTTGCTTGTTTTCCTTGAACGGTTTCGATGAGTTTTATTGTTTTCGTTCATTGAACTGCACTTCAATTTCGAGATTAGAAAGAGTGGAAGAAGTATTGATCGAGCTGTTCGTGATGCAGGTGAACGAGCAGTAGGTGGCTTGCGAGCGGAGTCGTGAAGCGCCTCTTTCCTTCTCCCTTCCAACCATCTAAGTGAGTGGCTACCAACCCGATTAGCTAGTCTTGCTTCCAAGCTTCATACCCTAAAATCTTGCATTCTCCTTTGCCCCGATCAAACGATAGCAAGTAATAATAAAAGATACCAAGATAAAAAGGGAATAGACTTGAATTGTATTGCTTGTCAATTAAACTTGTGAACGGTTATATCTTTGCATGCTTGTTCGCTCGGAATATTTATCATATGCATAGATGCAAGTTTGAACGTACAAAGCTATATCCTGAATGCATGAATTAAACGTAGATGCAATGTAAAAGAATCATGCAATACTGCTT
Organism: Iris macrosiphon; assembly: GCA_036927795.1. Classification (NCBI taxonomy): domain Eukaryota; kingdom Viridiplantae; phylum Streptophyta; class Magnoliopsida; order Asparagales; family Iridaceae; genus Iris; species Iris macrosiphon. Next base: position 191,974,449 of record JAYESA010000008.1, on the reverse strand, counting down.
GTCTTGAACTCATGTAGCCTCAGAGCGAATAACGTAGCCTCAGGGCGAATAACGTAGCCTCCGGGCGAATGATTGTTAATGTGCGATCACGGACAACTTGTGCACAAGGTATAGTTCCTGCGGGCGGCTGCTGGGGCACTGGCATCGTTCCGGCTCCGGACGGAACTAACGTTTAGTCTCACGTACTTGGACGGGATGGTATACGGCACCTCACGTTCTTGCACGTAGCAAACCATCTTCGTCATAGACTAGTGTCCATTATGGCAATCAAGCCAGTGATCATCTTGTATATTTAAACCTGTTGCAAACTAACTTGTGTCTTCGTGGCAGGGAAGGCATGGTAAGTATTGTGCAGGTGATTCAGACGGTCAGGTAAAATCCACCGAACGGTGGCAAGTTCATTTCAGTATCATATATATATACTGTTGCTTGTAAATAAACTAAGGCAAGATAGAAACCCACAAAATATGCATGCTTCATTAAAACAATGTGTTGATTGGTATAGTTCGGTTAGCTCGCCTTCACCAGTATGTTTCGACATGCTGACCCTCGTTGAAACAGGTTCTCCGCACCAAGGCGAACGGAGCGAGGAGCCAAAGTCGTCTTTCCCGAATCCAGTCCAGCTGTAGGCGCATCCTGATCGTGCCGCATTTTGAAGTACTTGAAGGAAGGAGCTTGCAACTTTATATACACAATGCAGCTCCATGGCAAAGCCGTCCTCCAGCCCAGAGGTCTTTATCATTTTGAATTTTATAAAGGGATGTAATGTACATGACTGCTATCTCATTTTGAGTCAACACTTTTGTAAGCCCGTGCGGCAAATTAGCTAACTCGTTCAGGAGTTTGTAATAGATGTTCATTATCAATAAAGAGAACTTTTCCATGTTTCAAAATCTGTATTTTAATTTATCTGCGTACTCTGAATATGTGCTTGATATGCAAATCATTAAAGCCTTGTGCGGGCGCAATCCCAGGCCCGCACGGCGGTCACGATTCGGGGGATGCCCCAACGATTCTACGGAATCGGGTCGTGACAGGTCTCTCCTCTCTCTCTCTCTCCTCTCATTTGCATTTATTTTAGATCTAGAAATTAGATCTCCAATTTTCCACATTCTCTTCCATCAATTTCTCTCTCAATTCACTTACATTTCCTCTCACTTTTACCATTAGAAGAGCTTTGGAGCTTGGAGAAGCAAGGAGCACAAGATGGAGGAGCATTGGTGGAGAGATCGTGTCCAATTATATTTTTATTAAAAATCTATCTCCCAATTGGTAAATTCTAAATTTTTTTTCTTTCTAGCTCACAAATCATGCATTTTACTATTAGGAATGATCTCATGACATAGGGCTACCTATAGGAAGAAGTTCTAGGCTAAATTGTGGTGTATTATAATTTTTACATGCTAATTCGTGTCCATTTTAGGAGAATTATGAGATTGACACATCAAGTGTGTGTCATGCGAATTAATTAGTCAATTAGACTTAGATCGGGGTTGAGATAATAGCTACGTATCTATAATTGGGCACGAGTAGGCCGTATAGCGATACCATGTGATACCGAGCTTATTTTGGGTGTTTGTGCAATATTTCCTCATTTTTTCTTTTGTAATTAGTTATATTAGTACTATATAATGGTATTTGATATGTGTAGATGTTAATGGTAAGGAATTATGGGTTTTTGGCATTCCATGAGTGTGTATCATAGAGAAGTTTATAAGTGCATACCTAGTATTTGATTTAATGCTTTTATTGCATGTATATTATATTATACTAATAGATAGATGTTATATACACTTGTTATGTATAAGTATATAAGTTATTGGGTATTATGGGTTATTGTGTTCAGGGATGTGCAAGATCCAGTTGCTAATTGACAGTGTGTGACTATGGTTGTGTGATGACTGTTAAGTGTTATCTTCAGGGATAGATGACATGTTGTGTATTTGCAGGTATTGAGAGGGGTAAGCTTGGATTCGAGAACACCTAGTAGTATATCAGTTTTGGCAATAATAGTCATACTTGTGTTAGTATAGAAAGGATGCTAATTGGGTGTGTTGGATAAGTGAATGCAGTGAGCTGTGTCTGTGGTGAACTGTAACTATGAGGATGACTGATTAGATCAGTGGTTGTATGAGGGTTCACATGTATTCAAGTGTTGGCAATAAGTTGAGAATTTTGACTGTGAGTGTGTATGATTTAGGAAGAGTTTCAGACATAGGGGATCAAGCAGTAGGCTTGGTGAGGAACTGAACATGTGTTCAGCAGTATAGTGTAAATGTGTCTCTATAGTTCAGTGCTGGGAGTGACGCAACTGTGTGCTCTATGTTCATATATTGTTGTGTTGGTTTGGAAATATCAGAGGTGGGTATGGAAAGTTAGAGGGAGTGCAGTATTGGGCTTGCTGTGTTGCAGTTCACGAGCAGTTGGTAGGTTGAAGGTATTTCTACACATTAAGCATATGTGTGTATCAGAGTTGAAATATTCGTGAGATAGGGTGTATGGGTGTAGGTATCATTCTAGATTAGAGTGGAGTGATCACTGATGTGATCAAGGGTGTTCGAGAGTTATCAGCAACAGGTATTGGAAGTTACAGCCAATGAGGGTCAGGTACTCGGGTGATAGTGCAGTGCAGGTGCACTGCATCTAGGCGTAGTTGCAGTGCCTGCAACTGAAGGTGAAGGTAAGTGGCAGTCTTTGAAGAGGGGAGGGGGAAAGTAAGCACCAGGTCTGTTCAGGCATGGGGCATTAGGCCAAGAGCAGCAGCAACTGCAAGCATTAGCAATAAACAACAATAACAAGGTAAGGAAACACAAACAGTAGAGGGGAGTTCATATATGAACTGTGAAGAGTATATCAGTGAAACTCAGTTGAAGATGAGTGAGAGGGAGAAGTATTGATCTTACCTGGGGATGTCTCTATCTAAGCAGAAAATGCAGTGAGGTATTGCATCAACTACAACATAGCAGTGAAGTGCAGGTATGGCATGAGGGCTAGGTTTAGTTGAGTTCACTAAGTGATTAGTATATTATTGTATCAGTTATAATTACATAAGTGGAGGAGAAATCAGGTCTGACCCCAGGTTGAGAGGGCATCAGTGAGGATACACTGATTAGTGAGTTAGTTTAGTTAGTAATTTTAATTAGTAATATATCAGTTAGCTGATATTAAATAATAGTATATATAGTAAGTTTAAGAACAAGTTATTGATATTATTTAAGGTATGACTTAGAACATAGGAACTAACCTAGTATAGTTAAAATAAGCTAGTTATAGCTAGTTAGTGACCAATAGAGACCAACTAACTTAGTATGGACCTAGAATTAACCTAGAAAAACTTGTTTTAGCTTATTTTAGCATTTATCACTTTATTACACCATTTAACTTGATATTTTCTAAATAGGATTGTGCGACACCAGCTTGGGCATCGAGAGATACCATTTTCTCAGGACCAGAGGCGAGAACATCTCTCTATTAGTTTTTATTTCATGATGGTATATATCACATATTTTAGAACTGTATACTTGATTCTGACACAGTGGTTACACGGACTGGTGCTATATGGATCCTGTCAGGAGATGTTATCTCCTTACCGTGTTCAGCGGGTACTCCTTCACATATATTTCATCGTATGTATCGAGTATTGATTATCGTGTACTTCGTGTTCAAAAAATGCTCGTGTTCAATGTACTTATATTCGTGTTCGTAATATGTCATGATTGGATCCATATATATTGATTGGGGATGGGGGAGTAGGAGTTGGTTATGTAATCAAGTCCAAGTGTATTCATGTATATGTCGATTACATATTACACGTGTAATTGAGTTACCATATTATATTCGTGTTCAACCCAAACCGGTCATATAATGAACTTGTACTCTATGGCACATTACCTTTTTTTATTTTTTTATTTAAATTACAGTTATTCATATTGCATGTTCTTCATTCTAGTACATTACATGTTCACTCTAGTTCATTCTATTTCTTATGTCTAGTTATCTTGTATCTTTTCTGTTATCTGTTATATATGCTCAATTATGTATTTGGAACTGCTTTCAGAGGTATGTACTTCGCTCCAATTTTGACTGGATATATTTTTCAGATGGTTGGCTTGTGGACCAGAGGACCACGTACTATGGGTTGTAGGACGGCGTACCACTAGAGAATACTCTTTTAGAGCAGGAGGACCTAGTACCAGATGCTGAGGAGGCTTAGACTTATTGTTTAGACATGTATTAGACTTTTATTGAGGTTCTTGGCATGTATATATTATTGTGGACTTGAGATTATATTGAGATTCCTATTTCATCTTCCTCATTCCATATCGTGCTTTATTTTTCTTAGTTTGAGATGGTGATTAAGTATTATTTACCATTTTCATATACCATATTGTTCCTCTGTTGGGAGTTGAGATGACATTGACAGGTACCATATATATATTGTATGAGATATTTAGATAGTGCGGTTGACCAGACAATATTCTACCGCAGATGCTGCGACGTAGGCTGGACGTTGATCACTACTTGTACCCTTATTTCAGGTGCGGGTCGTGACAGGACCTCAGATGGCTACGCAAGCTGGGTGTTGTAATTCCCTAGACCTTTATGATAATTCGGCATTCCAATAAGACGGTGATTCCCAAAGAACATATATTGAGATCCCTAGGGGTGGCTGCCCTCGTCAAGAAGATGCAGCTTCCTATGCTTGGAGTAGTGTTCCCTCCAAGTCTGAAGAGGATACAATGCTGCCAACTTTCCCTAAGAATCATTCACTACAAGAGTCCGAGACAGAAAGTGCGACATTTACCGCCTTATCCATCTATCCCCATGTGAGAACAATATACATGCAGGGGACGATCACGAGGGCCCTAGCGATCGACAACGTCTCGAGACCCTCGAGGTCATGATGCAAACTGTGAGTGCGTCGATGCAAGCCTTGACCCAAGCAATGCTGGAGATCAAAGCAAACATGGCCTCCCAACCAACCAGAGCCTCGGGCCAAGCAAGCCTGGATCCTGGGACCAATGGGGATTCAAATGCAATTGCTCCACCCGCTGGCGGTAATCATGCCCTTCCCGGATCGTCCGCTTCTTCCGCAGCTGATGAAGCTCGAAAAACAATACGGGAGATGCGAGAACTACGGGCCCGACTAGACTTAACGGGCAATCGGGACTCATTGTGTGAGCTCAAAATTCGAAAATCGTACCTCCTCGAGTGGAGGGATGTGCCATGTCCGCCCAAGTACAAGCCTTTCAACCTGACTCCATTTGACGGAAGAATATCTCCCGGTTAATACATGAGTTACTTTGAGACTGCGACGGGGAAATTACCTTGCATTGATGCTCTCCTCACCAAGCTCTTCGTTGGGGCATTGTCTGGAGTAGCCTTTGATTGGTTTTCTAGTCTACAAGATAATTGTATCTCGTCGTTCGATAATCTCAAAATTCTTTTCCTTGCTCGATTCTATGCCGGAGGTACAGAAAGAGAAGGACCCTGTATGCGGATACATCAAACGATACATGAAAGCGGCATTGAAATTTCCCTCTGGCAATTTGGATTCCACGTTAATGGACATATGCCGTAGGAATCTACTTCCAGCAGTCAGCCTCTGGATATGTGACAGTCAGTTCAAAGACTGGACGACATTCATCATAAACGTTGTCGGCGCTGAAAAGAAGGTAAAAGATGCCTGACCCTTGGGAATACAGATCTCCGTCATGAATGATAGGGGAAAATGTCATCACAATAACAACAATAATAACATCAAAAATAACAGCCGTGATGGAAAGAGAAAGCAGGCCATTATCGCCAATCTAGCTAAGAAGCCCGAATAGAAGCCTGTAGAGGCTCTGAAACTGAAGAAAACTTACTACTTCATAGATGACGACGTCATAGCAATCTTTAATGTGATAATGAAGGGAAACAAGCTTCAGATCCCCGATATCAAGCACCATGATGAGGCAGTCGATGTGAATAATTCTAAGTACTGCCACTACCACCGATATGTCTACCATGTGACGCGGGATTGCTACACACTGAAATGGTACATCCAGTGTCTGCTTGACACCAAGGCCCTCACCTTAGACTTCGATGACAAAACAGTTACCTCTAACATGGTATCTCTCCAGTTTGGTAACTTTCTGGCAACGAAAGCCCAAGACGAAGTAATACCGATCCCCAAGGCAGCAATACAGGTTGTCAATCTCCCACCAGCTTGTGAGCAAACAGCCGGGCTAATACCTCTCACCACATCATGGGGGGAGGTCATATGAATTTATCCAGATCTAACTCCAGACTTGATACAGCAAGCAGTACCTTCCGCCACCAAGTTCAAGAACAAGAAGTCTAAGTCCTGCTACACGGTTTCTCTCCCTTCCGAAGAAGCTATAACAGGAACAACGATATCAGGACTAGTGTACCAACGCGATTATGACAACCCTGACGATGGTGCGCTCCCAACCGCCACACCTACCACATCTGATCCGGGTCCTTCCCAGCCTCTGGCAGCGGACAAGTCCAAGTAGAAAGAAACTCGCTTTGACAAACTGCTGTGCAAAGATACAACTCAGGCGTTGGAGAAGCCCTACAGCTTCGACATCTTGGCACAACTCGACAATACTCTAGCAAATTTGTTACTATTCGAGCTTCTCCGACCCTCCAAAGATACTCGGGTTGCTATGAGTGAGACATTGCAGAATGCCGACACCTACCTGGCACAGGTCAAGCCGCCAACCGAGAATCTTGTCGCATGCCCCCACTGCAATACCGTTATGGAGGCGATACCCAACATCACGTTCTCATAACAAGACACATTACTAAAGAACAATAGACATGATTATAGTATTCCGCTCCGCGTTGGCACTATGTACAAGAGATATCGCTTTGCTGGATCGAGCGGAAGCCTTCTCGAAGAGTTTTTCGATCAAAACATAAGACGATTGATCTGGATGAGTGGACAAAACTTCATTCTCTGATTCTTGCATGCCTTAATAATAAATATAAGTTTTTATAATGCTTGTTGCTAAGTATAGAATGTTCATATGAGAATGATAGAACGAGAACATGTATGCTTAACTAGAGAACTTATAATGCTCGTCTTCAAAAATAACCTTACCATGCTAAGTAAAAGAATAGAATATTGCATGCTAAGTATACACGAATACTGCTATCGAACGAACTATTTCCATGCTAGTAAGAAAGAGTAAAAGATTGTTTGAACTTGTGAATACATTGTATGCTAAGATAGAAATTGCATGCTAGATTTATAGAACTGTTCTTGCTTGCTACTTGTTAAAAGAATAGGATTGCTTGAAACATAGAATTATAATTGAATTCGTCTCGAGTATTGATGGCTATAAACCATGTACATCAATGGTTACGTGTTCTGTACATCGATGATTATAAAAGCCGTACATCAATATGATCTGATCGATAGAAGAGATAGTATAGAAGAATTGCTTGTTCTTTGTCTGCTTGTATCATATAGTTTTTATCTGATAGAAGTGCATTTATGTATCGGTCTGACAACTTGTGCACAAGGTTTATCTCTCGAGCGGTTCCTGGGGGACTGGGGATCGTTCGGCCTGGGAGAGATCTAGAACACCTTGAGGTATGGCATCCTTATTTTATGGATGACGTCCTTATTTTACGGAAGGGTGTGGATTTTAGTATAATGCTGAAATATGAGTCACAACTGCTATTTTGAGCGTATTTTAGTGCAGATCAACCATATATTTCAGCAGCTATTAGCCGATCCGTCATTAGTGAGATGAGCTTGTACGTCCCAACTGCTAATCCCGGGGATCCTACACTCAGAGGCCATCATATAGTTAGGGCGCATGCTAGGTTAGCCTTCTTGCATACCTAACAGTTTGATGCAGGGACAAACAGGAAATAGAACATTTATGATTATACAAATTATTGCTAACTTGTATGTCTGTTGCAGGAATAACCGTCTGGCCGATGATAAGAATCACTGAATAAGTGATGTACTCATTATTGAATTTTTCTTGCTATTTAGTATTGCTACTAAACTTTCATGTTTAAAATGAATACACTGCTACCCTTAAATTGAGATGAATAGTCTACTAAAGATAGATTATGTTCCTAAGAGTTAATAAAATTGGCTCACGATAAATGCTGCACAATGCACGATAGAACACTGTCCCTATAGCATGCTTGAATGTATTGAATGTGCAAACCGGTTTCAAAGATATTTTTCAAAAGAAGTAATTTGATTTTGATCCTATACTGCATGAAATGAACCTAGGTAAAAGTAGCAAGATCACTAGTAATGTAATATTTTCTCACATGCTTACTAAGTGTTGGTTTTAGAGAGTGTTGCTTCTGTTCGTTAATTTTATGCTCACTAGTACTTTCTCCAAAGTGTTGTCCCCCCACCAGTTTACTTGTTTGCAAGTGCTGGATAGTCCGTAGAAGCGATATCATATCCTCGTCCTCAGGAGCCGGAGATCTGGGTCGATGCTTTGAGCCGTATCGAGATATTTTGAGATGCTTTTGTATAAAGGAATATAATGCATGGAACGATGTCATTGTAATCGAGAGAAAGAGCTTGACCGAATTGTAATCTAAGCCAAGCACCGGTTATAGCACTTCTTGAATATTAATAAAGAGATTGTTTTCTTATGCCATTGTGTTCTTTACTTTTCTGCAATATTATGTCGCTGCTTCCATCTTTAATAGCTTACTTGTCCTTGTTCAAAGCTTTGGCCTTGTGTAAGCGCAACTTAGGCTTGTACGATATTACACCCATGTGAGCACGATCGATTCCGCAAGGCGCTAAGCGAGGACGCTCGGCCCCTTGCGGGAGTCAGGGTGTGACATAATGGAATCACAACAACTCGATCATTTGGCTATTATGTTGTTTCATTTTAACTCAGGATGTTTCCTTGCCACTTGATATCATTTTTGCAATGAGCGCTCCATACAATGAATCCGTAAATATTTTCAAAGATGCCGACAAAAGTTTTCTGGATTATTTTATTGCTTGAGAGATGTAATTTCTGATTGCTAGAGTTTTATTGTGTTTTTATTGCCAGATTTTTCGATTGAGGATGGCGAGGGATGAGGACTATCGCTGCTCTGGATATCAAAAGTTTCTCCTTGAGTTTCGAGGATAAAACTTTTTTTTGGTGGATAAGTATGTAGTACCCCGCTTTGCGTTGGCACTATGTACAAGAGATATCTCTTTGTTTGCTCGAGCAAAAGCCTTCTCCAAGAGTTTTCGATTGAAACACAAGATAATTAATTTGGGTGAGTGGGCATAACTTTATTATTTGATTCTTGCACACCTTAATAATGAATCTGAGTTTTTATAATGCTTGTTGCTAAGTAGGGAATATTCGCATAAAAATGATATAACAAGAACATGTATGCTTAACTAGAGAACTTGTAATGCTCGTATTTGAAAAGAACCTTGCCATGCTAAGTAAAAGAATAGAATGTTGCATGCTAAGTATACACGAATATTGCTATCGAACGAACTATTGTCGTGCTAATAAGAAAGAGTAAAATATTGCTTGAACTTGTGAATCCATTGTATGCTAAGTAAGAGTAGAATTGTATGCTTTAGCTAAAAAGAGAGATAGAAGAACTACTACCATGCTTGTTTAAATAGAAATTTCTTGCATGTTCCATATCGTATTGAAAGAGATAGAAATTGTATGCTAGATTTATAGAACTGTTCTTGCTTGTTACTTGTTAAAAAAACTAGATTGCTTGAAACATAGAATTGTAATTGAACTCGTCTAGAGTATTGATGGCTACGAACCCCGTACATCGATTGTTGCATGCCCCGTACATCAATGATTATGAACGTCGTACATCAATACGATCTGATCGATAGAAGATGTAGTATAGAAGAATTGCTTGTTCTTTGTCTTCTTGCATCATGTAGTTTTTATCTGATATAAGTGCATTCATGCATCGGTCTGACAACTTGTGCACAAGATTTATCTCTCGAGCGGTTACTTGGGCACTAGGGATCGTTCAACCTGGGAGAGATCTGGAATACCCTGAGGGTGTGGCTTTTAGTGTAGTGCTGAACCATGAGTCACGGCTGCTATTTTGAGCGTATTTTAGTGCAGAGCAACCATGTGTTTAAGCAGCTAATAGCCGATCTGTCATTAGTGAGATGGGCTTGTATGTCCCAACTGTTAATCGCGGGGATCTAACACTCGAGGGCCATCATATAGTTAGGGCGCATGCTACGTTAGCATTCTTGCATACCTAACGGTTTGATGTAGGGACGAACATAAAATAGAACCTTTATAATTATGCAAATTGTTGCTAACTTGTATGTCTATTGCAGAGATAATCGTCCGGCCGAGCGTAAGAATTACTGAATAAGTGATGTACTTATTATTGATTTTTTCTTGCTATCTTGTATTGCTCCTAGACTTGCATGTTTAACATGAATACGCTGCTGCCCTTAAATTGAGATGAATAGTCAACTAGAGATAGCTTATGTTCCTAAGAGTTAATAAAATTGGCTCCTGATACATGCTGCACACACTGTACGATAGAACATGCTTGAATGTATTGAATGTCAAAACCGTTTTCAAAGATATATTTTTGAAAGAAGTAATATGATTCTGATCATGTACTGCATGAAATGAACCAAGATAAAAGTAGCAAGATCACTAGTAATATAATATTTTATTACATGCTTACTTAGTGTTGGTTTTAGAGAGTGTTGCTTCTGTTCGTTGCTTTATACTCACAAGTACTATCTCCAAAGTGCTGACCCCCACCAGTTTGCTTGTTCGCATGTGCTAGATCGTCCGTAGAAGCGATAACATATACTCATCCTCAGGAGCCGGAGATCTGGGTCGATGCCTTGAGCCGTATCGAGATATTTTGAGATACTTTTGTATAAAGGAATATAATGTCTGGAATGATGTCATTGTAATCGAGAGAAAGAGGCACTAGTACACTCTATTCCTATTGGTCCACATGTGCATTGGCTAATGTAGGAATATGAGCATATGACTCATATCCCTTTTTTCATATATATATATATATATATATATATATATATATATATATATATATATATATATATATATATATATATAACAAACACCTAATATGCACTACATTATGACAACACCAATATACATGATACACACCAAAACTATCACGATACACTCTCCAATCATTATGATTCCAACCCTAATCCCAATTTGATACCAAATACAATGAATAGACACCACAAAAATACTTGGTGGTCTAAACTCACATTTTTACAAATTTTGAGACACAAATTAATATTTTACAAGAAGAAAATCATAGATCTAGCAAAATGAATGCTCCTAACACCTAGATCTTGCCAAATAGAGTCAATTCCACCTATGGAAGGGTGTTATAGGTCCAATGGGTGTTCTTAACCATAAATAGAGTGTAAAATAGAAAATTATCTAGGTTTTGAGTGACCTCCTTGAAGAACTCCGAATTTGGACACGAGTAAGACGAAGCGGACATAATCCTCAATACTTGGACTCCTCTTCAAGCTTGCTCTAGCAATGACAAGCTCCTTAGTCTCCTTGAAAAATGAAAATAAGAGGATGAAATTTGGAGTGGAGAAATTAGGGTTTGCTCTCAAATTTGGGGATGAACCAAATGAAAATAAATTGAAGCTATTCACGAATAAAGAGGCTTATATAGGCTTCCTCTTAGGGTTAGGGTTAAGTTTTTCACAATATCTAAAATGTCCTCCAAGTTAGTCATGAAGGTTTGGTATTAAAAGGAGTTTAATTAAGGAATGGTCCAATAACTAAAGAAATGGTTTAGTAACCATTCTTCTCTAATTAAAAAGTGGCCAACCATGACTAACTAATTGGTCGCACTAATGAGTCATGACAAGTCTAGTTGGTTCATTTAGGTCACTAACAATTAGTCTAACTAATGACTAACAACTAACCTTTCAACTATATTAAATATAGATATAAAGCAATAATACCAATTATTATGTAATAAAAATATAACCAATATAATTAATATGAAATATAATTATTAACAATAAGACTAAATAGGAAAAGACAAAAATAAGACTCTCCAGGAAAGTAGTAGTTACAGTCAGCAGGATGGCTATAAATAGCAATGGTAGCATACCCCACAAGACTCCCCCCTTCACCCCCCCCCCCCCCCCCCCAACGCACCACGGAAAGTAGCCCATGCGATCATCTCCTCTTCATCGTTAACTGGAAGAGATCTTCGATGCACGTTCCACCAATCGTGCGCGTTCAAGCGAAGCTGTAGTTGGGCACACGCGACACGCTTCTTTTCGGGTACCTCTAGAAGTTTGAAGTGATCCTCAATCTCTGCCAGCCAATCTAGAGCCACGATCGGATCTTCAGTCCCCTTAAACGGCATATTGCAGACCTTTTTGAAGTCGACAAACTCGAAGGTAGTCACATCATTCTTCTTTGGAGTTTGCGGTGTTTCGACTTCAAGCACGGGTTGCTCCACCGGAGTCGTTGTTGTTGCCGCAGAATGGTTGGAGGCTAAGTTCTGCACAATCTGTTACAGGGTATCTACTTGCTTCTATTGGACTGCGAATCAAACTTCTAGACTGCCGTCAAACTTGCTCTGCCTCTCTTCCGCGCGCTTCTCGGCTCGTTCATAACGAGCATCATCTCTCTGTTGGCTATCCTGATCAAGCATCCGCATCATTTGCTGAACTGGATCGATACGGGACATAACTCGCTGACTTCGAGAACTTTCCGATGTGCCAGAACTACTTTCTTGGACTTAGGTTTCACCCGGTGCTAGGCTAGCTAGAGAAGTGCACACGAGCTCAAGCAAGAGAGATGAGAGGAGAGCATCCCTAGTCCCTCGACTGACCGTCAACAGAATAAAGGAGTCGCTGCAGTAATCGATCTCTATCGTCACATTTTCCAAATCAAAAAATATTGTACTTAGATTTTCTGTTTATGATTTTTTTGTAATTTTTTTTTTTGAACAATTTTTTTTCAAATTTACTTTGATGACAAACACGGACCAAATATCATTTTCACAAAAAATACTTCACGGTCACTTGCCAATAATAATATTATTTTTTTATGGATTTATATTTCGTACACTATTTTAAAACTATACTGAAAACTATTTTAAATCTATACTGAAAAGTCTGCGACATCACCCGATAGCCACCCCTGCCTTTGTGGATGTGGCACCGGTTGACTGTCTATTAAATAAACAAATAAATTCCTTCTCAACTCTTTTCTTCATGGCTCCATAACTCCATTATCATGGATATTAAGAAAGACTACTATGTGTACATATTTTGTACTAAAATAATAATATTTTAATTTTTTTACTATTTGAAATGAAAAGAGCAAACAGTTTTTTATTTTATTTTTCTATGTACAATTATCTAACTATTTATATTAAATTTAATGATCAATTTTAATTCGTAAACATAAATAAAAATAATTTTGAAACAAAATTTTTAATAAAAAAAGTCTCTAAGTTTTTTTATTATATAGTAGTACTAGTATGTATGCACCCGCGTTAGCTTTTTTGTATTTGAAAAGAACAAAAATACCAAAAGTTATATATATATATATATATATATATATATATATATATATATATATGATAAATCGGATATGAATTATAGTACTCATTTTTTTACATGAGTCATGTACATGTGAACCAATATAAATAGAGTGTTCTAGTGCACATGGATGTACATGGAATATGAAAGTCTATTTTTATTGGTCACATGTGCATAACTTATGTAAAAAAATAATCACACTCATATCTCGTATATCCCTCTCTCTCTCTCTCTCTCTATATATATATATATATATATATATATATATATATATATATAAAAAGTAACAAAAAAACGAACTCATGCATTTGTTATTCCACTTAATTGGACATCAAAAAAGTAACTCATAGCTTAGCATAAAAAAGTAGTAGAAAGAAGAGGCGGAAACATCCTCTTCTCGCTCTACTAGCTACTCTACTGGCGAAAACTTTGCAAGATCGCTGCGATGGTCATCGAATCATCGTCTCCCTCCAAAGAACCGACATCCGAGAAGCTGCAGCACTCTTCACTCTTCTCTAACAGAGAAGGAGACGGAGATGGCGGTGGCGGCGGCGGCGGCGGTGGTGGAGGAAGAGGAGGAGGCATGAGCGCGGGGGGCAATGAGAAGGGAGCATGATTGAAGCAGAAGGAGGAGGGGTAGTAGAAGTTGGTGCGCGCCTGGCCAAGGCCGCTGAAGGATATGGAGGAGAGGTCGTAGGCGACCGCGGCCTCCTCGGCCGTGTCGAAGGTGCCGAGCCAGTGCCGCTCCTTCGTGTACGGGTTCCTGATCTCGGCGGCGTACCGGCCCCAGGGTCTGCGTCGCACTCCTAGGTACTCGGTCGACGCCCTCGTCCGCCGCCTTTGGCTCCGGTGTATCACTGCTGCGCCTTGCGGGAGGTCTGTCATTCCCACCTACCTACCTAGTACTTGAGCGAGCGAGGGAATTGGTGTGGTGTGTGTGTGTGTGGTGATAGGGAAGGAAGCTTTTATTTGTTAGTAGTTTGAATGAAGGGTTTAGGGTTCTAGTTTCTCTCTATATATAAGTGGAAAAGTTTGTTGATGACATTGTGGTTTTTTTTCAATAGAATTTTTGAACGTGGAATATCTTAACCAAAAGTTTTAGCAACCAATGTCTCTCAATGGAGGTTTTGGTAAAGCTAGAGAGTAGGTACATTGTAGTGAAAAGTCAGGGTTTGCTTCCATAAAAACGTAGTATATAATATATATGCATTATTGGAAGGGAATTTTTTACACCGCCTCTAATGGTGCTTAAAAAAAAATACGAAAATTAGAATTTTGAAAAGGTTATCTATGGTGGACGAACAAGGACACGAATGTGGACCACGGACTATTTTTGATATATAAATATAGCTGGTCACATATGTTGGAGCTTTATTAATTTGATTAATAATAATTCGGTTTCACAATTCTATGTAGAGACAAATTCAAGTGTGTATTTCAATTTTGAACTATCATTTATTATCTTGTACATATGGAGTATATTAGCTTTAAGTGGTTAATACGATAGGAGTTTCTTGTTTGGTGAACAAGGTCCAATTCCCACAGTCCGTTCGTAGCTCAACGTAAGTTGTGCATGTTATTCCATGGTAGTCTTTTGTAAGGTTGTTCATTTTTTAAACTATCATATTGAATAGAGAGTTACTCCCTATTCCTTCATCTACATTGTTAGTGGACAATTACCACTTTTCAAGAGATTGCTCTCTTATATATTGTGTGCTTCATCACTTACTGTTCACATGAGAAAATAGGAAGAATCCTCGGAAGTTTTTTTTTGTTACGGGTGCTTTTAAAAAATTACAGTACGTTACTTTCTGTTCGAGAAAAGGAGGAGACAACAATCGTTATAAAAGTTCTTCTGTTTGATCGTTCCTGATAGTTAATCGACGAAGCCATTTAAATTTTGTTTTGAACAACAGCAGACAACTTTGCTAATTTATGAGCAATTTTCAGAATTTTTCATTGCCATTAGAGTTATACTGTGTAATCATAGACTTTGTTGCTTTTCAGGAGATTGTTTAACTACCATTCTATGGTTTTTCAACGATGTCTTATTCTTCGGTAAGCTAGTATTGCTAGTTGATATCCAGTCATTACAGACTTAGTACGGACTTTTAAAGAAATTTCACAACCACCTGCTATATATATACCAAGATCCTCTTCCATTTGATCCTATTTTTGTCGGAATTGAGATTCGATCCTACATTACTCATTCACTTCCTTACTGGTTCTACTGTATATATATATTATCCCATCGATAGTAGTCACCTATATATGTTAATATATTCTGGATACCTTTTTTTTGATGGTCTAACAACATAAAAGGTTTATATATTAGGACTTTTATTCAGACACACATCTATTTCGTCTTGTCAGACTTTTGTGATTATCGAAAAAAGATATAAGATTCTGACTGTGTGGTAAAAGATCAGTGGATCGAGCCACGAAGACGTTTATTTCTTCTATTTATAAATGGTGGTAGTTCGGAGGCAGTGGATCGAAAGACATACAATACAGTATATACAAAGTCTCAAACGTTACGTCGGATCACGAACATTATGTCGAAAATTTAAAAAAGAAAAGAGAAGGAAATCTATATCTTCCTAGATGTCTACTATTTTTGCCGATGGTTATCATTGTCTTTGGATTTTGTAGCATATGTGAAGCATGCGAAATTGCTTGCGGCAGTTATTTACATTTTTTTTTTAGATGCCCGACAACTCTCGGGACTTGGTGAACGCAACATTGCATATATTTTGGGTCCACTGTCTTCAACTTTTACCATTATTTATAAATAAAAGGAATAATACGTCTCCGTGGTTCCATCTATTGATCTTTCGCCACCCAGCTAGCGCTCTTATGTCTCTCAACTACAAGGGTCACTCGAGTTTGACGGTAGTTATTTAAAGTTGTTGGTAGAGTTTTTACAAAAATTGTATGAAATAAAATTATCTCTCTCTATCTCTAATCCTATAATGTGGCTTGAAAACGGCTCAAAAATAAGTCACCACAAGCCGTATGCATATCATCCATTTAAAGAAATTAGAAAATAACAATATAACTATACAACTATCTAAATACTCCATTAATTATTTTCAAATAAATTAACTCAATATCTAACTATTTAATATAATTTATTTATAACTAAACAATTCTAACTCAAGTGGTTAAGATGGAAGGTATTTTTCTTGGTTGTTTGAGTTCAATTTCTAGGAATAACAATATAAATTCATATTTATTTATTTATTAACAATTTTTTCATGCACGTTCATTGCGTGTGCACATCACTAGTACTAGTAAACTCACGTGCAACCAAAAATAATTTTTTTCCTAATATTATTAAAAACAATTTGAATATTTAAATATATGTAAATTAAGATTTTATATATATATATATATATATATATATATATATATATATATATATATATATATTAAAAAATTAGATAAAAATATAAGTTATATTGAAATAGTTTAAATATGATTTGAGTATATTTTAATTAAATTTTTTATAAATATGTTTGTAGAACTTTGGATATTTGTTTAGATAATACCATATTTTAAATTTAAATATAATTTATATTGAATATAATTTAATTTGAATTTTTTTATATATTTATAGGAATTTAGATATATTTTCAGGTAATTATAAGAATTTTAAGATTGTTTGTACGTGAGGGATATATATACAGTAGTATTTAGAAGAATTTTAATTATTTTTATTAATTAATGGAGGATATACAAACATCTTAGACAGTTCATTTTTGAGCTATTTTCAAGCTCCATTATAATAGTAGAGATTATGTGTTGAGAGTTGTATCCATGCAATAATATAAAAAAAAAATCTTCTCAAAATTGCTTTAAAATGGTATAGCAACAACCTACAAACTCAGCTTGAAAGCCAACAAATCATGTTTGAAGGCCACATAACGGTTCGAAGGCCCGACCCGGCCGAAGGTGCATTATAGTAGTAGAGATTATGTGTTGAGAGTTGTATTCATGCAATAATATTATTTTTTTCTTCTCAAAATTGCTTTAAAATGGTATAGCCAGACGTGCAAATTCAGCCTGAAGACCTACAAATCCGATCGAAAGGTCATATCACGGTCCGAAGATCCGCATCCAATTCAAAGGTCCGCTCCTACACTCGGCTTGCCTGGCCTAACCTGCATAACTGCTCTAGTTAATTCTTCACTGGAAATTAATTGCTTCCCCAGGGCGCTCCAATCTGCAACCTGGAGGGCTAATGGTGCTTACTCTAGCCACTTGAACTAAGAATGCTTGTCTATGTTGTGAGAATCTTGTAGCTTTATGTTAGTTAGTGTTGGGAATCGGACATGCCATGCAAGCTTTTCGACACTGTGTCTGAGAGTGCTCGCAGCGAAAACTTTAGGCCAACCCACCTGAGATAACCAACCCCTGTCTAATGAACACCAAGCACGGATAAAGACAAGTATATGGCGGTGACTATGTCGCTTGGACAAATTCCAACCTTTATAACTCAGGTAAAATTACAAGATTGACAGAATCAGTGTTAAACTATTTGCCCTAATAGATTCAACCTCATCACCACACTCAAGAAGAAAAGAAAGATATTACAATTGAAATCACTCACTAACCCGTAGCAATCTCCATGAGCGAAGGCGATGACTCCTCGATCAGATCTCTTTCTTCCTTCTGTCTTGGATGACGAAGTCCTAAGAGCAAATCACGGACTTTCTCTTATATTTTCTGTGGACGAGCACCCCGAATCTCCAAATTGTGATATCCTTTGTGCCTCCACCCTCCTCCTATATTTATAGGATAAGAAATTATATTTTAGGTCATAATAGGATTTTCTAAATAGAAAACCTTAAAATAAGAATCATATTCCACCTAAAATAGGCCAACACCAATTATGGACGTTCAAATATGGTCAAATTAAATATTTGAAACAAATTTGAAATCTAATCAAATCTTACATTTAATGTAGATTTCTAAATTATATCAAATCAAATCTTTGACCATATTTGGGCTCCAAAATTCATCAAATCCAGGCTAGACCCCAACAATCTCCTCCTCTAGTCTAATAAGAGGGTGTTAACCCTATGGCTTCTAAACTGGACTCCATGGATGTCGTTCCGCGACAGAGTTTCTGCTCTCCCATGCCACCGATCTCCGATTCCCCAAGTTACTTTGCATCTTCCTTCATCTTCAGCTCCTCGACCGTCACGTCGACGCTAACTGCCATGCGTAGCACCTTTTGTACCACTGTGATCTTGTAGATATCAATAGCATGGCTGAGACCAAAGTCCCTGACTATCAGTCTTACTGTGAGTCTTGGCTGCTTGTCTCCGTCTTTCGTCTTCCACCGAAACGTGTTAACGTTCCGACGAGCTTCTTCACCCTTGGCTGGCCTAACCAAGCGGACGGTACGATTCTCTCGAGATTCGAACTCCTAAATCTTCCCACCTTCGTGTCCGAACTTAAAGCTCCCCCATACACATGCGTATCGAGCAGAACATCACGCACTGTATATTTTGTCGATGACCTACAGATTCTCCAGAATTGTGTGAATGGTGACGCTCCCGCCTCAGATTGAATTTGCTGCAAATATTGACCTCCTCCCTGGCCTCGAACTGCTGAAACCAATGTCGCTCCTTGAAGCTTTGGAAAATCATCCGTCGCCAAAATTGGATCCGTGTAGCAACCCCCACCTGGAGATCGACCAGCTGTCATGTAACCGACATACTAACCCTTAATCTTTGGCTCATCATCATTCGTCGCTTTGTCTCGAAGAACCAAATCCTCCATAATTTTCAAAGTATCTTGAAGCCCCTCATCAGCAAGTTCCCGACCATCCAACTTATGTCGAATACTCCTCGAGCCTCCATCCGATGTCTATGGCATGCCTGTACAACTCAGCGACTTGAGCCTGTACATGCCACAACATAAATCTCTTCGAACCAGCTGTTGGTAACCCTTTGTAAGCATCCAATCTTTGTTCCCAAATAAACTTTGACAACCATCATCCGCAAGCCTCCCTACCGAAACCAAGTTGTAGTGGAAACTCGGTACATGTCGCACATCATTGAGAACGAGCTTCTCACCAAACTCCGTTGTCAAGTGCACATCACCGATGCCTACAACTATATTCGTCCCCTTGTTGTCCATCTTTACAAGTCCAAAGATGCCGTCGTGGTATGACGTAAAGATCCTCCTATATGGAGTGACGTGATACGACGCTCCCATGTCCATGACCCAATCACCATCATGACACATGCCATAAGGTTCCTCTGCGTCGGTTACTGCGATGATGAGATCTCCCATAGCCGTGAGATCCTCCTGATCATCATTGCCTTTGGCCTTCTCAGCTTTGAGCTTCATACAATTCCTCTTGATATGACCATTTTTGCCACAGTGATAGCAGCCCTCATTGCAGTCCACAGTCGCAAGATCCCGAGAACTCCCCATGTCCTCGCTTCTGACTTGGGTCTTTCCTTCCCGTAGGAAGCCACCAAAGCAGACTCCTGTGACGATTGTACTTGCTTACGTCATATCTCCTCATTCAACAAATTACTTTTGACTGCCTCCATCTTGACAACTCCATCCGGAGCGGAGTTGCTCACCGACACCACCAACGTCTCCCAGCATCCCGGCAGAGAACTCAAAAATAGAAGGGCCTGAAGCTCATCCCCAATCACCATCTTCATCGCAGACAGCTGATTGATGATGCCCTGAACCTCGTTCAGATGTTGTGCCACCGTAGCAACATCCGTGTATTTCGAGTTGACGAGTTGGCGAATCAGAAATGCCTTGTTGCCAGTCGTCTTCCTTTTGTACAGCGAATGCAGCTTCTCCCACAATGATTTTGCCGAACTCTCCATGGACACGTGGTGAAACACCGAGTGATCCAGCCATTGATGATTGAATCCAACGGCCTTCCGATCCAGTCGTTTCCAATCTTCAACAGCTTTGTCCGATGGCTTAGCGTTGTCGCCCTCCAACGGACCATGCAAGTCCTTGCACCAGAGTAGATCCTCCATCCTTGGCTTCCAATCGCCCAATTTTTTCCTGTGAGGGTGATCATACGAGTATTTATCTACTCCGTAGACATAGTTGCCAGAACCAAAACCATTAACTCTGATACCAGATGTTGAAAATCGGACACGTCCTGCAAGTTTTCTGACACCGTGTCTGAGAGTGCTCGCAGCAAAAACTTTAGGCTAACCCACCTGAGATAACCAACCCCTGTCTAACGAACACCAACCACAGATAAAGACAAGTATATGGCAGTGACTATGTCATCTGGACAAATTCTAACATTTGTAACTCATGTGAAATTACAAGATTGACATAATCAATGTTGAACTCTTTGCCCTAATAGAATCAACCCTCTCACCACACTCAAGAAGAAAAGAAAGAGATTACAATTGAAATCACTCACCAACCCGTAGCAATCTTCATGAGCGAAGGCGATGACTCCTCGATCAGATCTATTTCTTCCTTCTGTCTTGGATGACGAAGTCCTAAGAGCAATGCACGGACTTTTTCTTAGATTTATTGTGGACGAGCATCCCGAATCTCCAACTTGTGCTATCCTTTGTGCCTCCACCCTCCTCCTATATTTATAGGATAAGAAATCATATTTTAGGTCATAATAGGATTTTGTAAATAGAAAACCTTAAATAAGAATCACATTCCACCTAAAATAGTCCAACACAATTTATGGACGTCCAAATATGGTCAAATTAAATATTTGATACTTTTTTTTTCAAATCTAATTAAATCTTACATTTAATGTAGATTTTCAAATTATATCAAATCAAAATTTTGAACATATTTGGGCTCCAAAATTTATCAAATTCAGATTGGACCCCGACAGTTAGGCGGATGCACCAATTGAATATGTTGTGAGAATCTTGTAGCTTAATGGTAGTCAGGTGGATGCACCAATTGAACTAAGAAGGGAGAATGTTTTTTTTTTTTTTGAGATATCCGACGATCCGTACAAAATTTTGTGCACGCTGCGTTGCATGTCATTTGGACTTACAATTTTTATATTTTTTTGTGATTTAACCTTGAGACCTCCATTCAGTTAGAAAAGTTATATCTTTTCTCAGAGTTCGGTAGGAAGAATGTTAATATGATTAAACTTCTCCTCACATTGTCGATTATTTGTGGGCTCTCTTTTCTCCTTGTTTTCCTCGACATGATAAGAACATCGTGGCCAACTCTCCGTAAATCCTTGCTTACAATGACGCATTGGTACTTCCCACAAACCAATCTTTCTCAAACATATATATACTTTAAGATCAAGAGATATAGCCATATGCTTCCCACTTGGCCACCCAAATAACAATGCAACGTGACGTGAAACTTATAAACACATATATATTAGCATGTTTGTTTAACAACTCTTACTTTAGTCATCTGTACGAACTTCTCATATAAATGCTTTTAAATATTTCACTTTTATAGTTCACTTTGTTAAAATAAAATCAATTTTTGTTCATCCACCAAAAATACGATATTTGTTCACCCTTTTATTGAAGGGTTGTCACGTGTCAAACAACTCCAAAATAAAATTAGTTTTGGAGTGGTTTGCTGAACATTCAAAATAATTTTGACTAGTAGTTTGATACATTGCAACCCTTCAGTGAAAGAGTGAACAAAAATGGACTTTGCTAGAATAAATATAGGGTTACTTAAATTTAGGGTTTCATATAATATTAAAATTTTGTGTTTAGATCTTTATATTGTCCATAGAAGAGTTTGATCTCGTCCTAATAGTTTTCTTGGGATGACCGTCAAAAAATGGAAATATAAACACACAATTTAAATTATATGAGACCTGAAACTAAACGAAAATGTGTGAGGGTTTGGTCTCGTCCTAACAGTTGTTTTGGGATGATCGTCAAAAAATGGAGACATAAACAAAAATTTTAAATATTATATGTGACATGAAACTAAACGAAAATATGTGAGGATTTGGTCTCGTCCGAACAGTTGTCTTGGGATGACCATCAAAAAATGGAGATATAAACACAAAATTTAGATATTATATGAGATCATGAAACTAAACGAAAATATGTGTGGGTTATTTAGTTTTGCATGGTAGGAATTGTGTGGCTTGGGTTATTTAGTTTTGTCATGTCAATCGAGAGCGAGACTTGTGATACCGTTGTTTACTTTTATCCTGATCTCAGCAGTCACATAACCCTCATGGCTCTTGATTTACCACATTCAACAACACGACCGGGACAAGAAACTATCTGTTGATACACGATGTCCATTAATTCGTTTATATCGAAATTGCCGCCAGAATGGTTATGTGGTTACTGGAATCAGGATACAAGTAAACAACAGTGTCACAAATTTCATTCACGATTTGTCATAACAAAACTAAATAACTCAAATCACACAACTCTCATCTCACACAATATGCAAAACTAAATAATCCAAGTCACACAACCGTCAAATATTTTCGTTTTGTTTTAGGATGTTGTATAATATTTAAAATTTACGTTTACGTCGCCATGTTAGATGGCCAGCCAAAATAAAAATAAATTACTATTATATGAGATCCTGAAACTAAATAACCCATATATATATATATATATATATATATATATATATATATATAGAGAGAGAGAGAGAGAGAGAGGGAGAGGGGATCAAAAGATCCGCTCCCGGAGCCCCGTCAAAGCCCCCCCTCCCCCCCGCACCATCGGATCGGGAGTCCGCGTGCGGTCCCCGTGATCCAACAGTTGGGAGCGACGGGACTCCCGCAGGACTCCGGAAGCGGAACTCCGAATCCGCTCCATATATATATATATATATATACATACATATATATATATATATATATATATATATATATGACCCTCATCAATTACGATGATATTGAAAGGAATTGATTGGCGGTCATTAATACATCTTGCGAACAACTTTTCAATTAAAATAGACATTTTGGACTACAAGCAAGAACGTTTTAGAACAATCGAATTCGAGTGACCCTTGTGTTTACCTAAAAGAGATATAAGATCCTGACTGGGTGGCAAAAGATAAGTGGATCGAGTCACGGGGACGTATTATTCTTTCCATTTATTAATGGTTGGAGTTGAGGGGACAGTTTACCCATAAGACGTGCAACGCAACATGCGCGCGTAAAAAGTTTCGTGTGAAATGTCAGGCCAAAAAAAAAAAAAAAACGTTTTAGAACAAATATATAACCTCCTAACCCTGAGTTTTAAAACAAATATATAATTACTTGTGTAATTGTGTTTGGCATTCAAACTTCCATGAAATGTTTTGCTAGTTTGACATGGATGGAAATTATAATTAATGTTCTTTTGGGGGTTAACATTAGGTTTCTTTACTCAAATGATTAGAGAGGCCTTTGCAGAGGTTATAACGTTGTAACCCCCAACATTTGTTTGATTCAGGGGCCTTTTCTGGAGTGGGGAACAACCTTTCCCTTTCCATGAGGCAGGAACTCATCAAGTTGTCAAAGAAAATTGTAAGATGCACATTTTCAACTACTATATATATAAATAAAGAAAGTCGTCCAAAACATAAGATCGTACTTTCAAATGTTTTGAGCATGCCTTGTCCATGTCTTCTTTGGTGTTTTCCTAGCCAAAGAGGTTTTGTTCGTCTCCTTTGTCTGTCTTTTAACTCCTCTGGTATTTGTTTGTGGAGAGTTGTTCAGAAAAGGTGCTGGGTGTCAAGAAAATTATTGAACATATTAAGATATAAGGATATGTAGGAGGCTAATTAAGATAAGAAGGAAAGTTCGATGGTTGAGCCCTTAAGGTGATGTGATGTTTGGTCTAAGTTTTAGAGACTTGAGAATGAATTTTTGGTTAATTATTTTTGGTATGTCTCAAATTGAGAAATGGGAGGAATATGAGTGGTCCTAGTGGAAAGGTCCTCTAGAAATATTTTTTCTTTGCTGAAAATTTTGATTTTGTACATTAATTACATTAAAAAAATTTGGATGATAATATGTTCAATGGCACGGGCTGAATTTAACTTATTTAAGTAACATTAGTATCATGAAATCAATGAAAGAGTATTTGTAAAAAATTAAATTTTAAATTCTCATTTAACCAAACACGAGAATGAAAAACTTGGATTTTTTTACTGTATATTTCCAACATAATTAAATATGGGTATAGGAATGTTAAAAAAATTTGTATGTGAAGGAAAAGGATTACTAGAAATAACAAACCTTCTTTCAAACCTCACCAAAGATAGGAAGGAAAGTTTAGTTGGTTGGGACATTTGTTGGGGGAGGAAAAGTCTTAATTAACTTCGGGTTGGGAAGGGAAGTTGGGTCGAAGTCTTTGTATTAGGATTAAATTGTATTATTAAATTGTATATGTGGTGATTGACTCATGTGACTTAGGTCCAAGTAGATATATTGATGTATATATATGTAATATCATGTTGAATGAATATGACAAATTATCTTCTCCTACCACTTCTTAACATGGTATCAGAACAAGACGGCTAAAACACATTTTTTTCATAACTCCATTGCGGCGGCGGCGGCTATTTCGGCGGCGGCTACGACGGTGATTTCTTTTCCGCGACGGCGGCGAGTCTTCCTTCGAACGGCGGTATGACGAGCGACGGCGATGGCGAGTCTTCTACGACGACGACGACGGTACCAAGGATCGATCTCACCTCCCCGTATTACCTTGGTTCTAATGACAATCCGGGTAATACAATTACGAAAATAGTTTTTCGTGGAAAAAATTATGAGGAATGGTCGAGATCTATTCGGCTCTCTACGGGCTCGACAAAAAATTTTGGTTTATTGACGAGTCTATCGATAAACCTACGGAGGCTGACAAATTGGAGAATTTGTACTGTCTCCAATCGATACTTGTGCAATAGATTTTGCACACTATTGACGCTTCGGTGAAGAAGACGATACCTTACTTTGAGGAGACGAAACCATTGTGGGATTCGCTCAAAGACCGATTTAGCATGGGGAATGGCACTAGAATTCAAAAGATTAAACATTTGTTAACAGAGTGTCGCCAAACGAAATCTATGTCCATGGTCGACTACTTCGGCCAATTGCAGACTCTTTGGTATGAGTTGGGGACTTATTAACCTATTCCGGTATGCAGTTGTGGAAAATGTACGTATGATATCCCGAAGAAGCTGCAGACACGGGTTGATGATGAGCGCTTTCATCAGTTTCTTTATGGAATCAATCAGTAACTCAATGGCGATGTTCGCTCCACTTTATTGGCACAAGATCTGTTCTCCACTTTGGCGCGTGCCTATCAATTCATGCTTCAGGAGGAACGATTGTGCACGTCCACACAGGTCTTCTCTGAATAGGACGAGGTTATGGCGCTTGAGGTTAAAACTCCTTCTGTTAATCGTGGGACATCTCATTTGGATGCTCAGAATAAATCAGAGTTGCTTTATAATTTTTACAAACGCAACAAACATGAATAAGCTACTTGCTTTGCGAAACATGGCTTTCCGGATTGGTAGGAGGATAGGCCGCGTGGCGGCAGACGAGGGACTGGCAGCGGACGTAGTGGCGAACACGCAGCTGGTGCTGGACGTGGACAGGGTGCGGAGGTGCGTCCGGTGGTAGCAAGATGTAGGGCAACGACTGCGGCACAGCTGCGTATGGATGGTGATTTGCGGCTTCGGGGTGGTGCAATTTCGATTGGACGAGTTGTCCCATCACGCGAAGCTCTTTGTCTGGTTGATTGATTTTTCTTGGTGATTCACCTATCACTTGGAAGATGAAAAAATAGGTGACAGTGTCCCGCTCTTCGGCCGAAGCAGAGTACCGTGCTATGGCGACGGTCACGTGTGAGCTTAAGTGGCTCAAAAGGTTGCTTGGCGCAGTTTGGGAGTACAACATTCGTGTGCTGTGGATTTATTTTTTGATAGCCAATCTGCTTTACATCTTGCGCAGAACCTAGTTTTCCGTGAGCGCACAAAACATATTGAGGTGGATTGTCACTTTTTGAGAAATGTTGTTCTTGAGGGAGTTATTCGCACATTTCATGTGCCGACGAATGGGCAATTGGCGGATGTTTTCACCAAGCCTTTGGACAAACGATAATTTGAATTTCTTTTGCGCAAGTTGGACATTTGTGACTAGTATGCTCCAACTTGAGGGGGGTATTCGGATTAAACTGTATATATGAAGATTGGCCCATGTGACTTAGGTCCAAGTAGATATTTAGATGTATATATATGTAATATCATGATGAATGAATATGACATACTATCATCTCCTACCACTTCTTAACACTTTGTCTAGGAAAAATCTTAAATTTGAGTTTGGAAGGAAAGTTTAATGGTCAAAGGCCTTTATTAATTATGAGGAAAACTCTTAAATTCGAAACAAAAATCCCATAGGAACTCATGAGTACTTAATTTTTAAAACTCGGCCACAAAATGTTGTTGGATTACATTACATTTATCCCATTCCTTGATTATTTTAAGCTTCCAAAAAGAAAAATAAATACATTTTCAATGTTAGTGAAATTCATGTATCATATCTATGTTGTAAGTTCTTATCTTGAGTTCTTATTTAAGTTTCTGTAGTCTAACTAAATTCGAAATTGGACAGTAATAATTTGTCTCTAATTCCAAGAAAGAAGAAAAATGTATAGAGTAACTAACATGGGATGTTTCTTTCCAACGCAGTTAGAATTCATATATTGTTATGAAAAAGGAAAGTGATAATTAATATTTAAAGTTTATAATATTCAAACAATGGAGGATTAAAATATTATTATTTTATTTTACAGTAAACACTTATCTTTCTCTTTCAATATTATTTTAAAGATAATTTATATGCATGGATTTACACAAGGCCTATTCAATGTGATAATAGAAGGGGATTGTGAAACACTAATCAAGGCGATAATGGAATCATCAATTGTTAGCTTATGGAAGGTTCGTCATGTAATAGATGAAATCCGATCTGTTGTTTCTAACGACAATGACATTTCCTTCTCTTACGACAAACCAACATAATATTACATTCCTTAGCAACCTTCTTCGCTCTTTACTCAATTGTTTACACAACCATTCTCTTGTACTTTGGTCCATATCTTCAATGACATGGCCTCATGATCGGTATCCAGTTATTTGAATTAATAAAACAATAGTTTATTTCAAAAATTAAGATAATTTGGCAATTATTTGTAATTTTATCTAACCCTAGAAACTAGGATTTCATACTTGGAAAACTACTAAACAGGCACAAAATCATAGCCCTCGTGCATTAATAATTTTGTAAAATCATAGTTAGATCATGCATTAATAATATTTTCATATTTAAGAATGACATACACATATCAATTGTCGAGTACTAACCATCAAGGGATGGCTTAGTAGTCGGAACAGTGTGGGTTAAAGAAAGGATCTTGGATTTGAGCCCTGATCTCAGGGGGAAAATAAGGTATTAGAAGAAAAGAAAAAAAAATCATATGCCAAACAAATAGATTTATTAATGTGATTAATTTGAAATTATTGGAAGAAGCATCTCGTTGATGACTTTGGTAATGTTCGCAAGCAGGCTGTAGAGGAAGTGGAAATGTCGTGGATAAAGGAGCCCAGAAGAAGAAAATACTAGAAGATGAGGGACAAAGAAAAGAGATTGTATGGAGAAAGAACAATTTGTTTTAATTATTTCTTTAATCCATATAGCTCTCCTTATTTGCTGTGGCACATGGGATTGGGATTGAAATATGTAACAAGAGTACATTGGGCTTTAAAATATAGAAATAATATGGCATATGAGTCGTATGTGATCACCTATATACATATACGGACTAATTAGCCTGGATTTTATCTTAGAGTTTAAGTCCTTAAATATCCAATTAAAAATTTTAGATTCTGAATTTTTTTTTTTTTATTATATCATGAACATAAGTACAAAGACTATAAGCAGGTATAAAATTCCAGAGTCTAAAGGCTAATTAGCTCTACATATACTAAAGATTTCCAAAATGGCAACAAACTTTTAGGTGAAAAATTGGAAAAAATGTTGAATTTTTTGGTGTGGATTGCTAGAAACAAGTATTCGATTTATTCGTTTTAATTGAAATAAAATAGTTAAAATCGCTTAAACCTAGACCTTTCAGTAGCAATAGCACCGCTGACATACATGATATAATGAATAAAAAAAAACCTTAAAAAAATTTGAGTTGCACCTCCACTTTATTTATCATAATTCAAGGTACACTCCACTGCTTTACCATAATGTACAATCTTTCACTTCCGTCAAAAACTAACGGTCAATTCTGTTGACAGTTAATTTTTGACCGAAATACCATTTTTCTCTTTGCAGGCTGAGAAGGAAGACTGGTAATAATGATAATTGCTAGGAGTATTTCGGTCAAAAATCAACGGTCAACGATAATTTTTGACGGAAGTAGAAGGTATTGTACATTATGATAAAGTAGTAGGATGTATCATGAATTATGATAAATAAAGTGATATGCAACTCAAATTTTCTTTAAAAAAAACTTTTCAATTGGATACTATAAGCTGCTATAAAAATCTAGAGTCTAAGGCTAATCAGCTCTACATATACTAAAGATTTTCGAAAATGGCAACAAACTCTTTGGGAGAAATGTTGAAAATTTGGGTGTGGACCGCTAGAGACAAGTATTCAATTTATTCAGTTTTAATTAATTAAAATAGTTAAAATAAATAAGCCTAGACTTCTCAGTTCTCATTAGCAATCAGCCACCGCTGACATACAGGATATAATGGAACAAAAAAAAAAAAAACCAAAAATAATGATTCAATGTCCAAATTTGTTCAAATTGATATTTTTAGAGCTTAAACTTTAAACCGATATAAAAATCTAGTCTGAAGGCTAATTAGCTCTACATATGCTAAAGATTTCCGAAATGGCAATAAAACTTTAGGCAAAAAATTGGGAGAAATGTTAAAATTTTGGGTGTGGACCACTAGAAACAAGTATTCGATTTTTCCATTTTAATTGAAGTAAAATAATTAAAAATCGAATAAACCTAAACCTTTTACTAACAATCAGCCACTGCTGACATACATGGTGTAATGGGCGGCCTTTTTGTGTTTTGGGTTCCTTGTAATCCGTTTTGGGTGGGTGTTGATACAGCCTTTATAATATTTCTCTCTTTATATATATATATATATATATATATATATATATATATATATATATATTTTTTTTTTGGAAGAGGTAATTGTGTTACAGACTCCTGGTCCGAAGGACTACAAACTCGGTCCGAATGTCAATCACATCTCAGCCCGTAGGGCCGCACCCATCACAAACTCACCACTTAATTCCTTCAAAGAAAAATTAAAGTGCGCCCAGGAGGCTCGAATCCGCAACATCCTGGATAATATGCATCGATCTTAACCATTAGGCTAAACGTCATTTGATATATATATATATATATATATATATATATATATATATATATATATATATATATATATATATATATATATTGGGATTTCCTAATATATCCTCCGTCCACCCGTGCAAGAGCACAGCAAGAGTCCCCCCGGGCTCGAGCCATGCCCGCCCGTCCCATGCACCATGGTGTTCCCAACACACCACAACCCCATGTGCTATATATATATATATATATATATATATATATAATGAGTCTTCAAAACGGCTCAAAAGTGAGCCGTCTAAGCCGTATGTATATCATCATCAATTAATTATTTAAAAAAAATTAATATTACGTAAAAGAATTGTTGAAAAAAGTTATATTTATTATAAATAAAACTACAAGGATTCGAACACAACCAACCTAAGAGAATACCTCACACCTTAACTACGTTAGTTACAAGAGATGTTTGTTTATAATTAGATAATATTACTAGCTAACCGTTTCAAGACTCTTTATGAAATGTATGGGTGGGTTGTCCCTTGCTGCTACGTTCTGTTAGGCGCTATGGATTATAGAAAATGATGTGGTTGACTTGGACAGCAGGTGGGTTACACGTTCCACTGTGCCTTTATGAAAAGTAGAAATATATCCATAACTAATTATAATCAAATATATAATAAATTATAATTAAAATATAAAAATATATATAATAAATCTTAATTTAAATATATTTAAACTATTTTATATTAATTTTAGAAGAAAATTTTATTTTTACGTGAATATATATATATATATATATATATATATATATATATAGAGAGAGAGAGAGAGAGAGATAGGGAGGTCACTACCAGAATAACACATATTAGCGACGACTAAAAACTTCGCTAATAGGTAAACTAACGTCGCTAAAATAATTTAGCGACGTAATTAGCGATGTTTTACGGTGTCGCATATTTTATGGTCGCTGACAACAAAAATGTCGATAGTCGTCGCTGTAGCGACGTATATTTAAGACAAAACGACGTCGCAGAATATACGACGATCAGCGACGGCTCGTCGTTAAATGACGACATAATATTTGGTCGTAAAATGTCGCTACATTAGCGACATTATGAGCGACATTATGCTACAACAATGCTGACATGGCAAGTTTTGCCATATTAACATGTTAGCGACGTTTAACGACATACTAGCGACGTTCTTTGTATCAGGTAGCGACGTTCCGATACTTTTTAGCGACATAAATGTACGTCGCGGAACATCGTAATACGTCACAACATGTCGCTAAATTGAAAAAAATAAAAAAATAAAACAGAATGCAGTTTGTAAAATATTTTTCAACAAAACTCTACCTGCAGTTATAAAATCACAGTTTACATAAATAGACCCGACCAACCCTCCATTGAATTTTTTGGTTTCGTCGACCCCTTCGGATGAACACTCAACACCGGAAAATTTTGGTGTACAGTTAATATGAATAATAAACTAAACTCACATAGAAAGAAATCTACAAAGTTACATTACACTAAATATGTCCCAAGAAGTAGATAAATAAATTTAAAATAAGTGTCACATGCGTCTCAAAATATAATAAAAAGTATAAAATAAATACACCAAAGACCCAAGAATGGGCCAATACACACAAACACACTAAAACCTGCACAAACAAGGACTACTACTGATCAAGAGGAGCACCGTTGCGCATCTGGGATAGAATGAACTCATACTGCTCTTATGAAAGCGTCACCGATGCCGATGGAGGAGACAGTGATGGAGGCGGTATCGATATTGGCGGGTCAGGAGGACGTATCTGCTCCAATGCTAGCAGTCGAGCATTGTATGAATCCATGGCAGATACCACTCTCGAAGTGTTCTCCGCCACCGACCGACTCAACAAATCATGCGTCGCATGGATCCTCGCAAGTGAGCCTCTCCAATAGTCCTGAGCTCCATCTCCGTCTGTCTGCGCTCCGTAGATGCGACCAGAGTTTCCAAGCTGCGCTCTGTCGTCTGGCCCATAGTCCTGAGCTCCATAAGGCTATGCTCTATTGTATGGCTCAAAGTCCTGAGCTCCATAGGGCTATGCTTGAGTGAATCAAAATGTGTGGTGATCATCGCATCATCCGTCTACGGTACAGACTGCGGCCGCTCCGTAATCCTGCATAGCAACTCGTTACGCAGGTCAGCAATTTGACGGTCAATGATTTCCTCGACTCATACCGACGCCTGCAAGGAATGCACACTGACAGAGGGGGCCCGGGATGATTGCATCGTAACATAGGTGTCGTAGGATCCTGTACCATAGTACCCCTCTTAAGACCACCACCAACGGTCATCCAGAGCTCGTTTGTCAATGGAGTTGTAGAGGGCTGCGAGAAGGTACCAGCCCCTCCCTCTGCAGGTGCACTAGTAGTCTCCCGCTCACGTAGTTTAAGATACTCGTCCTAGAAAAGTGGTTGCTAACATCTAAGATACTTATTACTAACTATATAGATATCTATTTGCATATTTTCTAAGTTACATTAAAACTAATACAGGGTAGTAAAACGTACATAGGTCTGCGTGACCTTCTCATCGATGAGCTTTTCGCCTTTCCGATGGGTAGCCAGGAAGACTGTCACTATGTTGGCGTACTCACCCCTCTGTACCTGTTAAAAATTATATTATTTGTTATTAAAATTAAATATCTTATCCTACTTGCATTAAAATAAAATATATTCAATAGAATACATACCAGACGACGAAAATATTCCGTCATGGGAATTGAGCCACCATACCACTTTCATGCCTTCGAACTAGCCGCCTTTGCCTTATCCAACCGTTCCTTATACTTGGGTTCGTCGAATCTCGCCTTTATCGCAGTCCACTGCTCAGGCATGATCCAACCGTGGATCGGTTCTCCGTCGCGATCATGGACCTTCTTGTCGTTGATCGCATCACGAACCAGCTTGACGACGACGACAGAAAACTGCTCCTCGATCTTCTCAGCCCGATGTGGTGGATAGAAATAGGTTTTCTACAAGAAATAAAATAGCGAGTTACATAATATGCATAAATGATTATTGATATTAAAAGTAAATATATGTTTACCTTGAAGTG
This sequence comes from Iris macrosiphon, assembly GCA_036927795.1. NCBI lineage: Eukaryota > Viridiplantae > Streptophyta > Magnoliopsida > Asparagales > Iridaceae > Iris > Iris macrosiphon. Next base: position 191,941,401 of record JAYESA010000008.1, on the reverse strand, counting down.
GACAAACCAAAATGCCTTCCTACCTTTAGGAGCATCTGCGTAGTTAATCCAAGGCCCACCATAGATTTGCCTCAAAAAATGCCCCAGTGCTCTCTGTACAGCCGAGGGACGATATCTATACAACGATAATTAAATTCATGAATATATAGATATAGTCATTTAGAAAATGTTAACTATTTAATTTGCTTGCTAGGTTCGTCCCACCAAATCTCTATCCTCGTCTCGTCCAGAGGCGCTCATGGAGGATCGCTCTGATCATCCGCAGAAGGAGTCGGCTCGACCTCCTCTATCTGCTCCTCTGTCTTTATGGTGTCGTCTGCAGGAGGAAGGCTGGATGGGGGAGTATTCTCAGGCATAGATCTACTGGTCCCAGGAGTACTGTCACGTACCGTCGATGGAGTCGGAGATGTGACTGGTTAGTACACGGGAGTACTCCGCGACGAGGATCCGGAACCAGTAGCTAGTATCAGAGGAGCACTCCGTCTAGAGGATCTACCTCTGTATGATCCTCGTCGTCCTGTCATACCTGATAATAACATATGATTATAAAACAAATACACAGACTTATAACAGTTCATAAAATAGACAAACCCGGAGCAACCCTCCGTTGAATTTCTTTGGTACGAAATATCACAAAAGTATATAAAATATCACAGTCACACAATAAATACAAAATAAAAGTATCCATACAATTTATTACCATTAAAATTGATTGGTTCAATAACAAATAAAAAAAGTACAAAAAGGTCCTAGACAGACAATCTAGTACAAATTTTTGATTCTGGGGTGTGACGATAGACAAAGAACGCTATGGAGGCTCCTTTACCCCGTTGACATCCGACACAGGATGAAGAAGCTCTCTCTCTCTCTCTCTCTCTCTCTCTCTCTCTCCTCTTCTTTGTTGTTCTCTATCTGTCCTTGTGTGTGTCTGGTTTGGGCATGTCACCCAGGTATATAGAGTCATCCTTGGACGCGCATATGTTAGGCCGCAAGGATGCTAGTAGGTGCCACATGTACCTTCCTAATATGGAGTAGCTGTAACTGTGAGCAGGCCAAGCAGCCACGTGGGCGCTTTTTGAGATTTTTTGTTGCTGAAGATCTAGGCGGTTCTCGTCTTTTATGGGCGTGACTTGGTCAATTTTGACACGTGGCCCACACTTGGTTGGAGACAGCTACTTCAGTTGTAACAAAAAGACTTGGTCTTCATGGAGTCTGAGACGCATGTGGCCAGAGACGCATGAGGCACATAGAGTTTGGGACGCACAAGGCCAGAGACACATAGAACGCATGGAGTCTGGGATGCATGGGACCAGAGACGCATGGAACGCATGGAGTCTGGGACGCATGGGGCCAGAGATGCATGGAGTGTGGGACGCATGGGGTCCTTGTTGTGCTGTACACGTGGTGATGCACATCCGTCGAGATTAAAGTTCTGTGCTGACGTGAGACTTCTGTCGTTTAGTGTGCTCAGGTCTTTTGAGGCAATCAGAAAAATCTTTTTTGTCAGGATTTTGTGCCAGAAATGATCTTGTTGACGGAACGTCATGTCAGGTCCATCTGCGGCCAAGGCTATTTCGGCTGATTGGGACGCATGGGTGTTGCTTATTGGACCGCGGGGTGCCTCTGCGGCCTGATTTCTGCTGAGTCTGCTAAGGGGCGCATGGTTTGTTCGACGTATGGATACGTACTACTGAGCTGGAACTTTTAAGACTTGGCTCAACCTTTGAGGAAGCCTATCCACCTTTTGTATGCAGACTTCTTGGAAACTAAACCGTCAGTTGCATGTAGACTTCTCGAAAGCTAAACCGCCGGATTCACCCTTCTAGGTTCATCTATCCAATTATTGCAATCATGCAAACCATCGGTCTCTTTTGTAAATACCACTGTCGTGGTTAATCTTGTTCCAATTTGTGAAATAAGTCGTCCAAGGAAGGTTCTAGTTAAGAACCCTGGCCACCCGCCTTACTTCCTCTACGTCCCCTCCCTGCTTCGCCCCGGTGCTCGGGTTTAGCAGGGTCCGGAATTGGAGGGTCTCGTGAGGGACGAGCTATCGGTTCTTCGCCGGCTGTTGCAGTGTCTCCTCCTATAAAGAGAGTACGGATTGGGGACGAGTTATCCGCCGTTGAGGATTTTTTGTTCGCATTGGGGTTAACTTTGGAGGCTCTTACTAGGCCTCTGGAGTCCACTCCAAATTTTGTCTTGTTACCTATAACTATAGAGGAGAGAAAGACGTTGGAATGGAGGGAAGGACTGCGCCGCCAGTTTCGTCGTGCGGGCATATGTTCGCTCTAGGAGGTTGAGGTCGTGCTTCGTGATGCTCATGGCTCATCTGACTGATCGCGTTTTCTTTTCTTTTTCATTTTGTATGGGCCTTGATGGCTACATGTTGTAACCACCCTTTTACTAATGTACTTTTTTTATCAATATCTCTTTTATGCGGCCCCCGTATTCTGTAAACCCCCTGAACTTTCATAATTTTAAAAACTGAATTTTTTACAATTTTCTGGAATTTTCTAGGATTTTTCTGCAATTTAAAAACAGGGTTTTAATTATTAAATAATTTTTAATTAATAATAAATGCTATTAAAATATTATGAAAATAATATTTTTGGGTGTAAAATGAAAAACTGGACTTAGGGCAATTTTCCTGGAATTTATCGGACCCCGAACCTATTTTTAAAATACCTAAAACTATTTATTTAATTATTATTTATTTATTTATTTAATTACTGATTTTATTAATATTATTAATATTATTTATAAACCCTAACCCAACCGGCCCAGCCCGCAGACCGGCCCAGCCCGTTTCTTATCGGGTCGGGTCGGGTCGGCCAGACCCGGACCCGCTCCGACCCGACCCGCGAGACCCTCTCCTCCCCCACGACTGCCCGCGCCCGATTCCCTCACCGTAACCGCCGGCCACGCGGCCGGAGCCCTCGCCCGCGCCCCACGCCACGGCCCCGCGACCTCCGCCACGTCGCCGCCTCCTCCGGCTACCCCCGCTCGCCTCACCCCTATAAAACCCTAGCCTCCCCTCCGGCCAGAACTCCCCGTTCACCTCTCCGGCCACCGCCCCACGCAGCTCAGCCACCCGCGCCGCCGCCGCGTCCCTCGCCGGCACCCGCCGTGCCCCACCTCCCAGCTCCGCCGCACCGGGCCGCAGCCCTCTTCTTCTCCTTCCTCCTTCCCCCACAGCAGCCGCCGCCGGCCGCCTGCGCTGCCCAGCCCGCCGCCTCCGGCCGCCCGAGAGCCCCGGCCTCCTCCGCCACAGCGCCGCCCCAGCCGCCGTCCCCGCCGCCGGCCAGTGAACCCTAGCCCTAACCCTAACCCAAATTCCTAAATCCGCGTGTCCGACACGTGTCGGACACGATTCGACCCTGATTTTCGGGTCCCCTTCAGGTGCGTGTAACTTTTTTCTCGTAGCTCCGTTTTCGATTCCGCAAATTGCGTTGCGAAGCCTGTAGGACCCTTTCGGTGCCCGGACAAACCGCTCGGGGCATCGCGTCCTGTGGTGATCGCACACCGCGATCCAAAAACAGGAAAAACCAGACCCTGTTTCACCCCGGAACTGAGTACGCCCCGCCAAACGGGACGACTTGGTCGCGCGCGGTCTTCACAGATACGTGTGCCTCGTCGATACGGACATGTGGGATTTCGCGAAAGCTGATTCGGGTGTGCGTGCACACCGGAATCAACGCGTATCCGCAGACATCGCCCCGTATTCGTACTTTCTGGAACGCGTCCTAACTTTGTGTACACACGTCGGATCGAGACGAAACTTGCGCCATCGGACTCGTAGCGATACGCTGGTCCTGTGGGTCAAGTTTGGTTCGATTCTGAGAACGTTGACGAAATCGCGTGTCGTGGGCCCCACAGGCCCCGCTCGACGGGCGATTTTGTGTTCGGCTCATCGGAATCCAATTCTGAAAGTTCCTTTGGGTTCGTATCAGCGTTCCTGACCTGTTGACACTAAGTTTGGTGAATTTGGAGACCTTTGACCCTGACACGTTTTTCGGTGCAAAGCGGGCCCACCTGTGGACCCCGTTCTGACCCGAAATTGCCATTTTTGCCCTTGTCTCCAAATTGGACTCAAGGACAGGTGTTTCTAGCTGATTGATATTTTCTGGATCTGATGGTGATGTTTGTTTCAGCAACCGGAGTACCGCCTGCAATTTTCGCCGAAGTCAGAACTGCAAACATAGCCGGAACCACAGGCAAGTGTACCTTGCCAAATCCTGCAGCTTGCTAATTATTTTCTGGATTTAACTATGCAATAATGGACAAGTAAAGCTTGCCAAAACTCAGTAATTCTTGACATAGTATTTTAATAGATTTCCTGTAGAATTAAATGTAAACTTGTTTTAACTGCTTAACCTAGGAAGCGGGTGACGTGCTTAGTGTCAAATCATAGTCGGGTGCCAACTCCGTACGCGGGGTTGTGTAACGTCACATAGACATGGTTAACGAGACCCGATAATTCTCGTACTTGTCCTATCAAGTACACCAGAACCCAGGACACTTGACACTATTTCATGAGACAGAGTCTTCCTGAGACATTCAAGGTGGTTCTGTATAGGATGCATGGTTCTGACATAGACTTTACATTCTTAGACAATTGATTCATAGCTATCAGACTTGCTGCATTAGTTATAATCGTGCGTGATATGGACATGAGGCATCGTGGACATGAGACGTGGGATTACATTAGGTGGGGAGAGACACACAGACTACAGGCTGATATTATATATATAAAACATAGTATATTTCAGAGTATAATTCATAGTTATTGCCGCTACCGGCTCCCCGACACAGAGCTTGTAGTGGCTTCAGCCTGAGTTCTAGTGCTGTTCTCATATTGCATATCACTTAGCTGGTTACATAGCTTATCCTCTTGTTTAATTATCTAGTGCACTGTATTTATTTTGGCTTGTATTTTCTGTACCTTGCTGTCCCCTGAGGACCTGGATCCGGATTATGTCCCCAAGTACAGCTGAAGAGAACTACCCAGAGGTGTATGGTACCGGAGCACTCCTTGGAGCCGAACAAGGAACAGAGGACGAAGTAGTGGCCGAAGATTTCTCCTGGGCACCGGCTTCAACAACACAGTATTTCCATTTCCAGCATTTTATTTCCTGTCTTTTCTCCTTAAATGTAACAGAATAATTCTCGGATTTGTTTCCCGAGATAACCTTATTTAATATTGCTTATTTAGTTCCATTGCAATATTTCTGGTATTAATCTGTATTATTCTGTGGATGAGATTAGTAATACCTGAGACTTGTAACTTATTACTGCTAGACTACAGCTTAAGCATGCCCTGATGGATCCATTAAATTGGGTTGTCCATCGGTGCGTGCTGCTGGCCATTGCTCGCGTGCTCAGTCCCTCGACATTTTGGGACTGGGGCGTGACATATTCTGAGGTTGTTCAGGCCGCAAGCAGTCCAACTATGCGGTTGTCTATTCTAGTCGTATAGGTCCCGTGTGGCTCCCATGCGACTTGCTTTCATGTTGGGGTGCATGAGCTCTTATGCGGCCTGCATGATTTTTATGCTTCTACAAGACCCCCTTCAAAGTTTCCAAAATGACCATTTTAGAATATTTTGAATTAGAAGCATGGTTGAGTTTTGGCCGCATATGAGCGATATGCCGCATAGCCGGTCCTGGCAGAATGTCGGATCATTAACTGAGTGGATTTGCTCAACCTTTGACCGATCTTCCCGGATTCTGAGCTATCCCTTGACACGGGGCTCGGGGCATCGATTTCCAAGGAGATTGAGATAGATCATGGGTATCGAGGCATCAGGTTCATCCTCATTAATCGTTGGGTTCATCACCTCGATCTCCTTATGCGGTTTAACGGCCTATAAATAGGCGGCCAGGAGAGAGAGAGAGAGAGAGAGAGAGAGAGAGAGACAGAGAGAGACAGAGAGAGAGAGAGAGAGAGAACTTTATCCCTTCGTTTCTTCTTTTTTCTCTGTGAGGGATGCCGAGGGATATGACTCTTCTCGCCAGAGAGTTTGTCAGGGGCAGTCTCGATCCGTGTCCCCGTGATCTTGATATTTTTCTTAGAGATAGGGCAGTACTGCACTTCTCAAATTTAGTGTTTATAAGTCCAGAACGATGATACAAACCCAACGGAATGTCCAAAACTGGATTCCGATGAGCCGGTCACAAAATCTCCCGTCAAGTGGAGCAATGGGGCCCACGATACGGGGTTTCATCAACGTTCTCAGAATCGAACCAAACTTGGGTCACAGGACCAGCGTAATACTACGAATCAGATGGCTCAAGGTTTGTTGCGAAACGATAAGTACACACGAAGTTACAGTAAGTGTCAGAACAGTCTAATACGGAGCATTTTCGACGGATACGCGTTGATTCCGGTGTGCACGCACATCCAAATCAACTTCTACAAAATTTTACACGTTCGCATTGACGATACGCACCTTTCGATGTAATTTGCATACGACAAAGTCTCCTTGTTTAGCGAGATGCACCCCGTTTCAGAAAATTTTGGGTTTTAAAAACCAAAATTTTGGTCAACTTTACCCGCGAATAAAACACAACATACAATAAATTAAAATAAACTAATTACAGAGTTTTAATCTCGGTTATGTTGTCTAATTTACTGTTCAAGCAGAATTTAGAAATATTAAGTAGGTTGGGAGAAAATGGCCATGAACATGGGGCTTCGGGACGATTTCTGAACTCCAAAATATGTTATTTTTTCTGTTTTGTGTCATAATTTGTGACCGACACAAGACACGATACCTCAAACTAATTATACAGGGTTCGAGAGGGTCATGTGGTCTTCGCATAGGATTCGACAGAACAAAATTTAGATCAATATACAGGGAGATACGCGAGTGGGAAGAGGCATACATCGTTGCTGCTCGCGTAAGTGGCGGTGTTCGCTGTCGGTGGCCGGCGGCATCGTCTGGAGGTTGGTGATATGTGGGAGAGTGGTCGTGAGGTGTATACATAAGGGGAGTAGGGCGGTTTTGTAAGGGAACGAGGGGGTCGCTGGGGTGTCGGGAACGGGGGAGAGGTTGTGCGGGTGCGGGGAGGTGGTTGTCCACTGTAGCAGTGGTCCGGTCAGGTTGAGTACGGGTCGGGTTTAGATCCATTAGGGATGGGTTGGCTTGGTTGGGTTCAGTTTGGGTTGGATTGGTTCGGTTCAAGTCTGGTTCGCTTTGGTTTATCAAAAAACAATATTTTTAGCTATTTAAAAATAGTTTTTGAGCCCAATAAATTCCAGAAAAATTATACAACATCATATTATTAATTATACACTCAAAAATATAATTTTTACAATATTGTAATACTTAATTTAATACCAAAAAATATTAATCCTTTGAAGAACATTTATTTTAAATAATTAAAAATCACAGAAAAACCCAAAAATTCCTATTTAAAATTTTAGAAAAATCTGGGTGTTTACAGCCTTGGTGTCAAAAAAATGCTGGATATACCGCTTGAGGGTGTAGCAGTCCTTCGTCACATGATTGACGTAGCGATGGTAGTGGCAGTACTTTGGATTATTCATCTCGACTGCCTATATATGGCGCTTGACGTCGGGGAGCTGAAGATTACCACCCTTCATCAGTACGTTGAAGATGGGCATAACATTATCATCTTTGAAGGAGTAAGTCTCCAGGGGTTTCGGGATCTCAGCCGGCTTTTGCTCGGACTTCTTGGTTAAGTTGGCCACCAGGGCCTGCTTTTGTTGTTGTCGATATTGTTGTTGTTGGAAAAATTTTCCCTATCTTCAGCGACATGGATCTATATTCCCAAGAACCGAACGTCTTTGAACTTCTTCTCAGCGCTGACAGCGCTTATGATGAACGTCGTCCAGTCTTGAAACTGACCGTCGCCCATCCAGAGGTTGACTGCCAGAAGTAAGTTTCTGCGGAACATATCTATCAGTGTCGACTCAGGGTTGCCTGGAGACAACCTCAATGCTGTATGTCGAAAATGCTCGATATAATTTTGGACAAGTTTCCTTTTTCCTTGGGTAACATCCATCAGGGAGGTGATCGTCATATCGCTTCCTCCGTCATAGAATATTTTGAGGAAAATACTCTTGAAGTCGTCAAACGACGAGATACAGTTATCTTGTAGGCTGCAAAACCAGTTAAATGCTACCCCAGACAATGCCCCCACAAAGAGCTTAGTGAGGAGTGCGTCACTGCGAGGTAGGTGTCCTGTTGCAGTCTCAAAATAACTCATGTATTGACCGAGGGGATGTCTTCCCGTCGAATGGATTCAAGTTAAAGGGCTTATAGTTTGGCGGGTATGGAATATCCCTCCACTTGCGGGGGTATGGTTGTCATATCCTGAGCTCGCGCAGAGAATCTCGTCTGCCCAGGAAATCTAGACGAGCCCGGAGTTCCCTGACTTCCCCCATTGCTTCTTTGGCTTCGTCTCCTGCGGAAAGGGCAAATAAGCCGGGCAAAGGGTAATTTTCGCCTATGGGCGGAGCGGTTACATCAGAATCCGCGTTGGTTGTAAACTCTCTCACCCAAAAATAGGTATTTTGTGTATAGTAATTACGTCATATTATTTCTTTTTATTAACAATTAAAGCTCAATTGATTGCATTAGGACACTACATCGTAGCTTGGATATTAATGATATAGGATGGCCCCAAAATCTGCATCACCCTTCGTAGGAAGTAGCCTACACAGGAGACACTATCATTAGGATCTTCCTGTGGCACAAAATTTGATCATTTAGCATTAGTATGGCACTAGTGTAACAACCGAAGTTTCTTGCATTTAATATTAGATAATTTTATATATGATTTATTTATGGTTATTTTTCCATCCTGACTTCCTACAATTAGCAACCCATAATTTCCAATGCCAAACTAGGCAATTTTCTTTTTTATAAAATTTGCATATTATTTACTATTATCCTATTTTGTTGGATATTTATTTAGTTATTTACTTAGTTAATTAGATAATACAGTTATCAGATTTATTATAACTAGATAAATATCTAATTATTAATTATAAAATATTTTGGGTGTAGTATTTTATTAAAATTTTACAAAATAAAATTTTCTAGAATTTATTTTGTGTACAAATATATTTTTGAATTTTATATAGCCTCATATATATATATATATATATATATATATATATATATATATATATATATATATATATATATATATATATATATATATATATATATATATATATATATATATATATATATATATATTCAGTTATTAACTAAAATAAAATACTTATTTGAAATTATTTCCCAAAACTATTTTTACTACTATATATCTCTTGTTAAAATATTATAAATATTTTTAGAATTTATTTATTATTCAAAAATATTTTCTAAAATATTTATATACTCTAATTTATTTATGTGTATATATAAATATTTGTATGGATAATATTAATAGTATTCAAATCCTATCAAATCCCTAATGTCACTACCCCAGTTCCAGAGCCGGATAAATTTTTTTTTTGGTTAATTGTGTATTATTTATAATTAATTGTATTTATATTTAATTAGTGATTGTATTATTTTTATTTGATTGTTTTAGAATTTTGGCTAGCCTGGACCCATGTCAGACCCTAGTGGACCCATGTCCGACCCAGCCCACACCCCTGTGAGACCTATTTTTGGGTTTAGAATATTTATTATATTTTTAGTGGGTTAGTTGGAGAGATTGAGAGTTAGTTTGAGTGCTTTTGGAACCCGAACCCAAAACCCAAATTGCTTCCTAAAGGGGAGGGACATTTTGGACTTTTGGATTATGTAAAACCCTTTTCTACTTGGCCGACCCCCCCTATCCAGACCCGACCAGCAGCCCACAGCCCCCCATTCTCTTCTTCTTCACTTCTTCTTCTTCTTCTTCTTCTTCTTCTTCTCCACTACTTCTTTCTTCTCCCTTTCTTCTCCCAACTTCAAGTAAGTGCCCTATTCCTCTTCTTTCTTCTTCTATTCTCCATGGTTGTGAACCCTAACCTTATATTTTTCTCCAACCTAGGTGTGTGGAGCCTAGACATAGTGTGGAGGCTAGATTTGGTGGCTTGGAGCTTGAGGGAGGTGATTTCAAGTGGATTGGAGACTTTGGCCTTGGGATTCCAACTCCCAAAAGGTAAACCCTAACTTTTCCCTTGCTAATTACTTTTATGTAGTGTAATTAATAGTTTAGAACCTTCCTAGACCTTAGGGCTACCCATGGGAGGAAGTTGGAACTAGTTTGGTTATTTTTGGAGACTTTAACACTAGATTTTGTGTCAATTTCGGGTGGAATCCAAAATTGGCCCAATTTTGGGTGATACCCTAGGATAGATGGACCTAGGTAGACGTTGTCGGGTGTCTTGAGGGGTAGTGCGTGTCTCCGTTCGGACACGTGAAGCCGTGTCGCGGAGAAACGGGCGTTTCGGGCGTTTTAGAGGTTTTCGTTGTCGCCGGTTCTATGTGCGTGCGCATTTTCACCATGGGCCTAGAATCGACGGGGTAGTATTTTTTCTAGGATCTAGACATCGTTTAGAATACGTGGGTAAATTTTGGGCCGATTCCGAGTTGGTTTGGTGTGTGTTTCAGGAGGTTTTCCGAACCGCACACCGCGTGTTCGTCGAAATGACCGAACGGCCATTTCGGCGTAGTTTTCTAGTTTCGGACTTGTGCGCGCGTTGGGTTAGCATCGGGGAGTGTGTGCTAGAATTCTCGGGCTATATTTTATATATTTATTGGTGTTTGTGCGTGTAGGGGTCGTTGGACGTGCGTTGGTGGAGCGTTGTGAGCGTTGTGGTGTGTTGTGTTTATGTATATATATGTATATATATATATTTGTATGTGTTTCTATATATGTATATATATTATATATATGTGTGTTTTTATGTGTTTGTGAGTGTGTTAGTGAGTGTTTGTGTGAGTGTGTGTTGGTGTTAGTGTATGTGTAGGTGAGTGTGTGTGTGTGAGTGTGAGTGAGTGTTTATATATATATATATATATGAGTTTGTGTATGTGTGTATATTTATACATGTATGTGTGTATGTGTATATATATATATGTATATTTGTGAGTGTGTTAGTGAGTGTTTGTGAGAGTGTGTGTTAGTGTGTGTGAGAGTGTGTGTGTGTGAGGGTGTGTGAGAGTGAGTGTGTGTGAGTGAGTGTATATATGTATATGTTTGAGTGTGAGTGTGTATATGTATATATATATATATATTAGTGTGTGTATATATATATAGATATGAGTGTGTATATATATATATATATATATATATATATATATATATATATATATATATATAGGTATGTGTTTATATATGTATATAAGTGTGTGTGTGTGTGTGTGTGTTTGTGCATATGAGTGTGTGTGTGTGTCCTTGTGTTTGTGTGCGAGGCGAGCGAGGCGAGCGAGGGGGGGCAGTAGCAAGCAGCAGCAGCAGCAGCTGCTACACTGCAGCAGCAGCAGCTGCTACACTGCAGCAGCAGCAGCAGCTGCTGCACTGCAGCAGCAGCACAGCAGCAATAACAGCAAGCAGCAGCAGCAGTAAGGGCAGCAGCAGCAGATTTATGCAGCAGCAGCAGTTCTTCAAGCAGGCAGCAGCAGCAGCTAGCATTCGCAGCGAGGCTTTGGCGTAGCGAGCGAGGGAGAGGGAGAGGGAGATATAGATCTATATAGATTAGATAGATCTAGATATAAGTTATATAGATTAGTAAATTAGATAGATAGATAGTTAAATAGATAGGTAAATAGTTGATAGATAGATAGATTATTAGATGGATAAATAGGTAGTTAGATAGATACGTAGATCAATAGATAGATAGATAATAGTTAGATGGATAGATAGATAGCTAGGTATTAGATATATATCTATCTAAGTGTATAGATATCTATATACATAGTTATATATATATGTATAGGTAAGGTAAGGTATGTATGGGTATGTGTATATGTGTTGTGAATATATATGTATATGCATATAGATATCTAGGTGTATATATATATATATATATATATATATATATATATATATATATATATATATGTGTGTGCTATATATATTTTTTCTAACCTAGATTAATAACTAGGAATATATTTATAAGCCTAGATAGCTAACTATAGGGGTAGTTAGAGGGGTATTGGAGAGTATCCCAATACCTTGAGATATCAAGGTATCTCACCAAGGTATTGAGTTTCGAACGAAGTTTTTGAGCATTATCCTAGGAATAGTATTGGAGTGATTTTTATATGCTTATGTATATATATTTACGCGTGCTGGCATAGGTTTTAGCGGGTATAGGTGGGGTGCGTAGCCTAGGTTGAGGTATCGGATACCGAGGGTATCCCGGTATATCAAGGAGGCGAGTTTGAGGGTTTATTAGCTTAATGACCTAGTTTTGGCCTAGAATTTTAAGGGCACCCTAGTTTGACCTAGAGTTGACCGTAGTTGACTCGGTTGACCGCCAAAGTCAACTTTTGACCTAGTTTTGACCCAGAGTTGACTTTTTGGAACCATAGTTGACTTTTTGACCCAGATTTTACCGGTTTGACCTAGAACGACCCTAGAAGCCTATTTTTAGTTATTTTATATTTGTTTAACTCATTAGAAACCTGTTTAACCTTGATTTTCGTAATAGGTCCTTGCGACACCAATTCGGATCGCTAGTTGCTCAGGACGTCAGACGAGTACATTCTCTGATAGTTTTTATTATCTGATGATTATTATGATTCAGCTTCTAGTATAGTATCATCTGATTTTTCTGGCACAACACGGACTGGTATTTCTAGATTCATTTACTTGTGACACGTATATTTCATATTTTTGGCCTCTATTCTGGAATCACTACTGGCATCACCTACAGGCATCACTACAGGCATCACTCATGTTTTACGCTGGACTCATACTTGATTTACGTGTCGGATCTTGGATTCACTTGTATTAGTCGGATCGGGGAAATACTCGAGTAGACATGTAAATATTTCCATCTGGAATTATCATGAATCACTTCCTCTGGTCTAATCTGGAATGATAGCAGCCGCGCACCCAGTGCGCGGTGAGCCGTACTTACCCCTAGCCGTTTACATGTCGAAACAAGTATTTCAAAGACACCGAGTTCATTCTTTCTAGTCTGGACTCTCTTGCATTTCTTGCTGGTCTCACTTACATGTTTCTGGACTTGACTCACTACATGTATTTCATGCTGGACTCACTACACGTTCATGTGCACAGACTTACTCTTAGTGTAGATTTCTTGTATCTTGCAGTTATTACTATCTTGTTTCTGATATTCTTGCATATTTACCTTTATGCACCAGTGATACATGTATATTTTCTTGTTTCATACTTGCTTCATTCTTCTTGCTACTTGCTATAACTGCTTTATAGTTTTTATCATTTAAATGGAACTGCTGTTAGAGATGTACTTGCTCCAGTCCTGACTGGACATATTTTTTCCAGAGTATCCGGAGGAGTGGTGTCCAACGTTTTATGGACCTGAGCCTGTCGATGGTGCAGACATGGACCCTCTAGATTAGGAGTGATTTTCGGGTTGGTAGTCGGGATCACTAGGACCTTGTTATTGTTTTTATTAGCTTTTAGCACCGGATTTGTCTCCGGTTTTGGATTGAGACCTTGTATTGTATATTATTTTGGAGGTTGTATTATTATTATTGATGTTGTGATTATTGTAGTAGTTGTTGTTGGTTAGATTTTATAGTTGTTAGACTTTCTTGTTATCTTATCGTGCTTAGATTCGTGATTGAGTACATTGTGTTATCATTATGATATTGCTCCTCCGTTTGGAGTTGAGATCTTGACATGTTTATATATTGATTGTGTGAGATTGTTAGTAGACCAAGACAGCGTTCTACCGCCGATGCTGCGGCGTAGGCTGGACGTACCCATGACTCATGCCCGATTTTTTCGGGTGCGGGTCGTGACACCTAACTAACTAACAATCCTATTCCTAAAACTACCCCTACCCAGAACACGCAAACCCCTGCGAGAATACTCCATCCACGGACTCAATCCCCCCATCTCTCTCGGTGTATATATATATATATATATATATAAACCAAAACCCTAAGACTCTCCTCTTCCCCTACCCCGAACGACGACCCCAGGCCACCGGTCGACCTCCAGCGCGCCCACCTGCTCGCAGCAACCGCTGCAATCACCCCATCTTTAAGGTACCATATCTTCTCTATTTATCCATACACACCCACAATCTGACCCTCTAGGAATCCCTTCAAGTGGAACGAATTTAGGTGCCCCGGTTTGATCAAAAAATCAACCAAAAGTTGGCCGAGAAACTGTTCTTAAACAGTTCAGAAATTCAATCCAACCACGCATGTTCATGTCCAATTTTCTACCAACTTGTTAATTATTTTCAAAATATAATTGAAGGACTTCTTCAAAATATGACCAATTTTTTTACTGTTCTTTTAGTTTTTATTAGTTTGCAATGTGGATTGAATTATTCTGATTCCAAAATGATCAAAAACTTGGTTTTATAAAACCCAAAAACTTGCGATACGGAGTGTATCCCAATAAACCGGACCACTGTAATGGCCCGTTCCCCCAATTCGGTGAGCGCGGCCAAGAAAGACTTGGTATCGTTCGATCGGGACAGATTAAATCAAGATCTTTTCCTCGTTATGGATTGGTTTCTTCGGAATAAGGTCCCATATTCAACAAATCGTGCCTCAAGGAAGGACTCGACGGCAGAGTCGAGAGGGGCTTTTCCATTGCGCTGGTTTTCTTGCCCATTTTTTGATGCCGCTTGGTTGCTTTCTTGTTGGTTTTATGACTTGTATTTTCTTGAACGGTTTTGATGGATTTTATTGCCTTCGTTTTTAGGATTTCGTATTTCGTATCGAACCTCAAAGACCGAAGCAGGAGATATTGATCATATGTTGGTGCGTACAGGTGATCGGGTAGACGATGCGCAAGCGGAGTCTTGAAGTTATCCCTTTTCTCTCCTAGTTCACCAACTTGTGAGTGGCTCTACTTCGATTAGCACCCTTCTTCCAAGTCTTCACTCTTAATAAATTGGCTCATTTGTGCATCCCGCTCCAACGATATCATAATAAGAATAAATTGAGTCAAATGAAAACAAGAGTTAGACTTGAAACACTTATAATGCTTGTCACTTAGAACCCTCAAACGATCACATTGATGCGTGCTTATCCGCTATGCATTTATATATTCATGTTTCAGTTATAGCTAGATCTTATTCTATATAACTGTACAGATGTATTATGCAAACTATATTAAAATACAATCACTTGGACAGGTAGACTATGCCAAATGCATTATGCTAAAGTAGATATATACATTCTTGTGGTTTGAATGCTTTATTTATTAATTTAGTATCGATGCGTAGTTCGATCGGACAACTTGTGCACAAGGTTTAGTTTCTGCGAACAGCGCCCGGGGCACTGGGGCCGATTCATTCCGGGCGAAACTTGGATAGCTACGCTATAGAGTCTAGCACGGGTAATCCGGGAGCCTTGTAGCGGGGCTTGCTACCCGCGCTGCAAGGGTTACCGACTTACTGTAGCTATTGTCCACGGTGGTAATGATATGCCATGACCCAATACATATCTATATTTCTGCATTGCTTGCTCAAACTAATGGTGTCTTCGTGGCAGGGAAGGATATGGTAAGTATTATGTAGGCAGTTCAGACGGGAAGGTAAAAGTCACCTGACGGTGGCATGTTTGTTTTTGTAAATTGAATACTCAATGCTTGCATGTAAATTGAACTAAGGCAAGATAGAAAAACCATAAATAAATTGCATGCTTCATATGAACAACTTTGGATTTGGTTAGTTGGGTTAGCTCACCCTCACCAGTGCTTTTCAAAGTACTGACCCTCGTTGCAGCAGGTTCCCCGAGCCCAAGCGACGCGAAAAAAAACTAAAGGTTCTTCTTTCCTAACCAGTCCAGTACACGTCGCAACCGTTCATGACTTTTTGGAGCTTGTACAAAGCACTCGGAGGCCGCACAACCCTTATTTGCAGCTCCGAGGCAAGGCGATAGCTTCGCCAGCAGGTGTCTATACTGTTTGAAGTTTTAGTAAAGGATGTGATGTATGGAACGGCTATCTCATTTTGTATCTAAGTTGTAAGTCCGTGTGGCATCCTTATCGCTTTTGGGTCAAGAGTCTGTAATCAGATATTCATTATCAATAAAAGAAAACTTTTTTATACCTTAATGTGTGTTATCTTATTTGCGTACTCTGTTGTATATTTTCTAAAGATTATCATTATGCCTAGGCCTTGTGCACGCGCGTCCTACGCGTGCACGGCAGCACGCCCTGGGGACAATTATCGATTGGGCAAAATCAGGGCGTGAAAACCACAACGTCATGTACCAGTTGCACCAAAAGGGGCATATGGTATTTTCTGATGTGCGGGATTTCACAGAAGTTAATTTGAACGTGTGTGCATGTCAGAATCAACCCGTATCCGTAAAAATACCCCCATATCGACATTTTGTAAATTTCTCCATTAGTTAGTATACGCTCGTCGAAATACGATAAAACTTGAGCCATCGGGTCCATAGTATCACGTTGGCCCTGTGACCCAAATTTTACGCAATTCTGAGACAGTTGACCGAGCCGCCTATTCGCGGGCCCCACGGTTTGACTTGAAGGGCAATTTTGTGATCGACTCACCAGAATCCAAAATTGGACATACCATTGAGTTCGTATCATCGTTTAAGATTTGTTTGACCTATAATTTGTCCCATTTAGAGATCTTTACCACTGGCACATATTTTGGTGCAAAATGACCCATATAAAGATCCCGTTTAGACCTAAAATTACCATTTTGCCCCTGTATCCAAATTGGACGAAAGGGTAGAGTTTTCTGACTATATTGCTTATTCCGGGAACTTTGGTGATATTTTTTCAGTAAATGAATATGCCATCCACCAGTGGTAATATACTGTCACAACAAGTCACACATAATCTATATCTCATCAACAGCACAAATAATAAGTAGGAACAAGAGCTGAATAACAACTGAATATCCAAAATAAGTATCAAGTCTGATAGTCGGATGGAAACAAATCCACTACAAAATGACTATACTGAAGTAGTAACAAAAATCTCAAAATAGTGGAAACCAGTCATAGCTACTCGGAGGGTAAGACCTCCTCAGTCTGGTATGTAGAGTCAGGTCCCGGTCCGTACTCCTGTGGGTACTCCTGCTCGTCCATATCTGGAAAGGGACCAGGTCCTCAGAGGGACGTAACAAGATACATAATAACATGCCAATAAGTACTGAAATATAAACATCCAATGGGTCGCCTAACCGTCTAAGTGAATGCAATTTGAGAACAACTTTCCCAACGCGTGGGCTATCTGGCCATAATGGGATTAGCATAATTCTCTAGGAGAATCAGGGGCCTACAAGCGTACCATCTTTTGAACGGCAAAGGCCGCCTGCAATATATATAGGATCACAACCACCCGTTTCTCCAACGGAGAATCCGAGCCAACTAGGGAAAGTATAAAGGAGCCCAAACGCCTTACTTGTTGTTCTCCCCACCCCATGCTCTAAGCATGCCACATCCATGACACGATAAAATCTCTAAATAACTGCTAGGTCTACTAGCATACAAAGTTTCTATCAGCAGTCATCCCTAGCGCACGGCCAATACGTACAGGAGGCCAGACCTGTCACGCAGTCCGTGATCTATATGAGACTCACAATTCGTGTAACAACTGTGTCACAGCCAATGAATCTAATGATGCTCCATAATCCTGGGGTGGTCTCGTAAAATAGGTCCAAAATCTACATAAATAAATATCTTATATAAGCTGAATTAAACATGTATGTATTGTTTTGAATATAAATAACAGTACAATGGCAAGGTATACTTGCCAAGCAAAAGTCCTGAAGAGTGCAACGTTCAGCACAGTATTTTAGTTTGTTGTAAGAAGAAGTGGGGTTTAGGGTTTGAAAGAGTTTGTAATAATACACATATATATAGTGATAAGGGGCGGTGGAAGTTACTTAATGTTTAAGGAATTACTGCTACTGCTGTTTTCTTTTTATTGGTTTAGATTTCGGTTGAGGGGTGTTTAGTAATAATAGTGTTTAATGAGTGGTGGAATTAGAAGCTTACACGTGTGGGAAAGCAAACCAAAGTAAAATTGGGTTTTGCTTCTGCTGTTGATATTTTCTTCTCTCAATGGGTTGTGTTTTGGATTTTACGCGCGGTGAGAGGAAGAGTTTATGCGGGGTGAACTGCTGCTGCTGAGGAGTTTTACGCGCGAAGAAAATAGGTGGTGCTTGGTTACTGCGGCTGCTGATATTTACGCGCGGTAAAATATACGCGGGGTGATGAGCTGCTGCCGATTAACTCCTTACTTTACGCGGGAAGGGTGGTTAACGGTTTTCGGTTTTGGGTTTGATCCAATAGAAAATTCTATTTTCTCTATTTAGCTCATAACTACTATAAATAATAAATTACATAGTTTAATAAATAATAGAGAAATACGGTTTTCAGAATTAGGGTTCTTATATTCTACCCAACTTATAAAAATTTTGTCCTCGAAATTAAAAGTAAGCCACAATAGAAAGTCATGATTTGTAAGAGATATAATTTAACAAAGTAAATTTATACCTTGGTCAATGAATAGGTTCAGAAAACGTTGGCGCATGTCGTCCTCGCGCTCCCAAGTAGATTCTTCTGGTGCGCCATGCTTCCATGCCACACGGACTAAGGGAATAGATTCGTTCCTCAATACTTTCTCTTGACGATCGAGGATTCCCATGGGTTGCTCTTGATATGACAAGCTTGGCCCAATGGTGATCTCCTAATGATCTAGAACATGACTGTTGTCTGCCACATATCTCCTGAGTTGTGATACATGGAATACATCATGTACTCCCTCAAGTGAAGGTGGTAGTGCAAGTCGATACGCTACTTCTCCCACTCTCTCTAGCACGTCAAATGGTCCAATATACCTTGGACTCAACTTGCCTCACCCTCCAAATCGAATAGTGCCTTTAGTAGGTGATATCCTCAAGAAGACATGATCGCCCTCTTTAAACTCCAAGGGACGACGATGAAGGTCTGCCCATTGTTTCTGCCTATCTTGTGCTGCCCGCAAGTGCCTTTGTATCTTCTTAACTGTCTCTACGGTATTGACCACTAACTCTGGTCCCAGAATATGACGTTCTCCCATGTCATTCCAACATACAGGAGACCTACACTTTCTTCCATACAATGCTTCAAACGGAGCTATCTGGATGCTCGCCTTATTGCTATTATTGTAAGAAAATTCCACAAGATGTAGGTGGTCCTCCCATGATCCTCCAAAGTCCAACATACAAGCCCTCAACATATCCTCTAATGTCAGAATAGTACGCTATGACTGTCCATCTGTCTGTGGGTGATAGGATGTACTGAACTTTAGACGAGTTTCAAGACTTTCTTGTATGCTCCTCCAAAAATGCGACGTAAAGCGCGAATCCCTGTCTGATACAATGTTGACAGGTACGCCGTGCAACCATACGATCTGCCTCGTATATAAGTCAGCCAAAGCTTCTGTAGATTGGCCAACTCTAAAAGGCAAGAAATGGGCTGACTTGGTGAGTCGGTCCACCATTACCCATACTGCATCTTTCCCATTTGGACTCTTGGAAAAACCTGTGACGAAGTCCATAGTGATGTGCTCCCACTTTCATTCTGGAATCGAGAGTGGTTGCAATAATCATGCTGTTCTCTGGTGCTCTGTCTTTACTTGCTGACATATTAAATATTTAGCTACAAAGCGAGCTATCTCTCTTTTCATTCCATGCCACCAAAAATACTGTCTTAAGTCACGATACGTTTTAGTGCCCCCAGGATGGATAGAATATATCGAACTATGAGCTTCTGTCATCAGCTCCTGTCGAATTTCTTTATTTGGAACATAAAGACGATCACCACATCATAATGTCCTATCATCATGGATGCGCACTTCTGTCTGCTCTCCGGCCTCTATCCTTTCCTTTAATCTTCTGAATATGGCATCTCTAGGCAATGCTGCCTTGATTCTTTCTACTAGTGATGATTGTATTTGCAAGTTGGCTAGTGTCCCGTCTGCTCCGGGTAATATTACTTTAATGCCAAGAACTTGCAAATCCTTCAATAATTCCTTCTGTGTTGTTAGGAAATAAGCTGCTGGCTTCCGGCTTAACGCATCTGCTACCACATTAGCCTTGCCTGGATGATAATGTAGCTCTATCTCGAAATCTTTCATTAATTCAAGCCATCGACGCTGTCTCATATTTAACTCCTTCTGCATGAAGACGTACTTGAGGCTTTTGTGGTCTGTATATATTTCCACTCGTTCCCCATATAAGTAGTGTCTTCATAACTTTAGAGCAAATACAACGGTTGCAAATTCCAAGTCATGAGTTGGATAATTCTTCTCATGTACTCGTAATTGCCTAGATACGTATGCAATCACCTTGCCATGTTGCATCAATACGCATCCCAAACCTTTTCCTGATGCGTCACTGTAGATCGCATAGCCTCCTGATCCTGATGGAATAGTTAATACTGGTGCTGTAGTCAGTCGCTTCTTCAATTCCTCGAAAGCGGCTTGACACTCGTCGGTCCATATGAACTCTTGATCTTTGCAAGTCAACCTAGTCATAGGTGTTGCTATCCTTGAGAAGTTCTCCATGAAACATCGGTAATATCCTGCAAGTCCAAGAAAACTTCTCACCTCTGCTGCTGATTTAGGAACAGGCCATGTCTCGACAGTCGAGATCTTTTCTGGATCAACAAAAATTCTATCTCCTGTAATAACATGTCCAATAAATGAAACTCTGTCCAAGAAGAACTCGCATTTACTGAGTTTTGTATATAACTGCTCTTTTCTCAAAGTTTCAAGAATAATCCGCAGGTGCTTTTCGTGCTCCTCGTGGCTCTTTGAATAGACAAGTATATCATCTATGAAGACGACCACGAACTGGTCCAAATACTGATGGAAGACTCGATTCATTAAGTCCATAAAGATAGCTGGAGCATTGGTCAATCCAAATGGCATGACCAAGAACTCGTAGTGCCCATATCTTGTTCGAAATGCGGTCTTCGGGATGTCCTCCTTCCGTACCTTCACCTGGTGATATCCCGATCTCAAATATATCTTTGAGAATATCTTGGCTCCACTAAGTTGATCGAATAAGTCATCAATGCGTGGCAGTGGATATTTATTCTTCACTATCACTGCATTTAAGGCTCTATAGTCAATGTACATACGTACTGACCCATCCTTCTTTGGTACAAACAATACTGGCGCTCCCCAGGGTGATGCACTTGGTCGGATGAAACCTCTCTTCTAGTTCTTTCAATTGTGTCTTCAGCTCATCCATCTCTTTCTTTACTAGTCTATAAACATGTGATACTATGGGTGCTGCTCCCGGTGTCAATTCAATTGAGAATTCTACATCTCTATCTGGGGGTAATCCTGGTAATTCCTATGGAAAAATGTCTTGGAATTCTGAAATAATGGGATGATAGACAACATCGTCCATTGCGAGTTGCATACCATCAAGGAATTCTGTGGATCCTCGTATAAACTCAAGTTCAGGCTGGCCGGGTACCTTAAAAAGAATGCTTCCTCCAAAGCAATCGAAGAAAGTGTGGTACTTGCTTAGCCAGTCCATTCCAAGCACAATATCAAAAGTCGGCATAAGAAGGACTAAGAGTCGGGCATTCATCTCTCTGCTATGTATCATTATAGGACACGATCTACAAATTCTACTAATAGGTACAACTCCTCCCCCAGTGAGAATTCTAATACAACTAGGTAAAGGTGTAGAGGCAATGTTGTATTTGGCAATAAAACTAGATGACAAGAATGAGTGGGTGGCTCCCGTATCAAACAATGTCGTAGCAGGAAAAGTAAAAGCAAGAGTGATACCTGCTATAACATCAATCTCCTGATCCATGTCATCCACTTACATTACAAAAGCTTGTCCATTCCTCTGGGGCTGTCCATGTATGACCCTTGTGAATTGATCCTCCTGTGTAGGTAGTGGTGGTCCTCTCTGAAATCCTCCTGCTGCTCGAGGTTGAGGTGCTGGAAGCGCTAACCTCTGTACTGGCGGTGGAAGTGTCTACTGCTTTGGACAATTTCTTGCCTGGTGTTGTCCAGAACCACATCTCATACACTGTCCCAAACGGGCCCGACAGTCTCTTGAGATGTGCTCGCGTCTCCCACAATAGTTACATTAGAGCTTATCTGGAACCTGGTATGGTCCCGCTCTATGCTGATACTGTTGTTGCTGAGCTAAAGGACGTCTGATAGGTCCTCCTTGTTGTGTTCTCGCTGGTCCTTGTTGCATCCTCAACTGACCTCCCTTTCCTCTGCTGATGGTTTCTTGTAATCTGGCTTCTGTGTAATTCGGCATAAGAGATTCGGGACTGGGAGCTAGTGTAGTGTTGTAGCTCCTGAGTTAGTCCACGATGAAATCTTTTGGCCTTGGCCAAGTCATCTGGTATCAAGGCAGCGCCATATTTACGGAGGCGACTAAACTCAGCATCATACTCATCCACCGTTCTGTTCCCCTGCTCCAGGTGGAGAAACTGATCATACAATGCATCTCTGACGGTGTCCGGGAAGTACTTCCTTTCAAAGCACTCCAGGAACTGCTCCCAAGTCTGGTATGTACCCAACTGGCGTTCCATGGATTCCTACCAGTGATGAGCATTACCATCTAGAAGCGTCCTTACACCCGTCATCCACAGGTCTGCAGGTAGCTGTGATGCCTCTAATAATTTCCGAGTGTGGGTAATCCAGTTGGTAGTTTCCTCTGGACTTTCAATGCCTTTGTATGTCCTCGGACCCATTTGTACAAAGTCTTTTACTGAACCAATTTTAGGTCGAGGTACTGGAGCTAGTGCTTGAGCTGGTACAGTAGTCCTTGCAGACATCCTTTCAAGTGCTGCAAGGAATTCTTGTCTTTGTTCTGCTGCTTACTGTCTCTGTTCTTGTATCATCATCTGGAAAAATTGGAACAGTTGAGCATGGCCATCCTGCGGTGTAGATGGGACTGGAAGGTTCCCATTAGGTGGAATGGAAAGTTCAGATGGAACTGGATTGTGAATCTGTCCATCTGGTCCTAGAAATCTAGGAGTTGGTGAGGTCTCTCCTTGAGTCTGACCATTGACTCCAGGAGTTGTGTTATCATCTATGACAGTACATCCCTTCTGCATCTCCATCTTTCTATAGGTGATGTACACAACGTTCAGAAGGAGTACAGGAATCAAACATGATGCAAGTATAAAATAGAAATATATAAGCATGAAATACGCTGGGGAATTGTCCGCGTAGTGAAAATCCCCAACATACATGAAATCCTTTCCCTGTATAAACAGGCTTCTAGATAGTTGGCGTAAAACAGGTGGATAAGCTTCCTGCGCAAAGCAAAGCTTCAAGATAATTTGGTGTAAAGTAAGACTTCAAAGCTGTCTGCGTAAAGCAGAGAGTTGAGATAATTTGGCGTAAAGTAGGGTTTCAGAATTGTCTAGGTAAAAGTCTGCGTAAAGGGTTACGAGCGTAAAGTTTGGAGCGTAAAAGATCGGCTGTGTAAAGATATACTGTATAAAATCTGCCTGTGTAAAAGTTCTGCGTGCGTAAATTCTGCGCATAAAGTCTTGCTACACTTTCTGCGTAAGGCTCATGTGAAAGGTCTGCGCGTAAAAGTTGATGCATAAAATCTGTGTATAAAAACCTAACATACGTTGTGGCGTAAGGTTTGTACGAGGAACTCATCATGAGTTGGTCAGTCAAATCAGTGAACCTGACATCTGACAAAAGTACTGTACGACAATCGAGAGGACGGCTGTGATGATGATTTTGCACAGAGACCCAGGTTGTCATTTAGTGAAAAATTTAATACAAGTCGTTTTACGCATTTAAGAGGAGAAAAAGTTGAGATTTTGGAATACGCTGTCTACAGGAATGAGTTTTTACGCTCAAGGTGAGACAAAATCAGACGCCACGTCAAAAGTTATTTCTTTGCACAGGGCTCGAGGCATATCTCTGTATTTAATGCAAGAGATTCGGTTCTAACTAGTCATGACTGGGAAAACTAAGGTTGTGACAAATACGCTCACATCCTATCCTTACATTTTACGCCTAATCAGCTGCTCTACGCTGGTTATCTATTATCAAATTTATACTGGGATATTTTACCTACGTGGCTTGCATGACGTGTCCTATAGATTGAGAAGACTAAGGAAACTTAGTTTAGCAGTTATCATATCTGTAGCGTAAAGTAAGCAATCTTCTGTATAGTTTGGTTTTTACGCCAACAAATTGGTTACTCTATATAAATAGAGGTCCCTAGTCTCAGCGTAAAGGGTTCCTGGCATAAAACTTAAGGAAGAATGAGGTTTCAGTCAAGTATGGATGAGATCCTTATACTCTATTCCTATATGCAGGCTTGTTTGGTACAGTTACGTAACCAAGACAATATATTTGTGGACCTGCATGGGCCACCACCAAAAATATGTCACGTCCCAGTCCCAAAATACGTAAGACTAGGAACACGTAACAAGCCCAGCCGTATGTATACGAACTCCAATATATGGAAATCATATACATACGTACGCTGTAAATGAATATGACATCCACCAGTGGTAATATACTGTCACAACAAGTCACACATAATCTATATCTCACCCACAACACAAATAATAAGTAGGAACAAGAGCTGAATAACAACTGAATATCCAAGATAAGTATCAAGTCTGATAGTCGGGTGGAAACAAATCCACTACAAAATGACTATACTGAAGTAGTAACAAAAATCTCAAAATAGTGGAAACCAGTCATAGCTACTCGGAGGGTAAGACCTTCTCAGTCTGGTATGTAGAGTCAGGTCCCGGTCCGTACTCCTGTGGGTACTCCTGCTCGTCCATATCTGAAAAGGGACCAGGTTCTCAGGGGGACGTAACAAGATACATAATAACATGCCAATAAGTACTGAAATATAAACATCCAATGGGTCGCCTGACCGTTTAAGTGAATGCAATTTGAGAACAACTTTCCCAACGCGTGGGCTATCTGGTCATAATGGGATTGGCATAATTCTATAGGAGAATCAGGGGCCTACAAGCGTA
Organism: Iris macrosiphon; assembly: GCA_036927795.1. Taxonomy (NCBI): domain Eukaryota; kingdom Viridiplantae; phylum Streptophyta; class Magnoliopsida; order Asparagales; family Iridaceae; genus Iris; species Iris macrosiphon. Next base: position 191,916,278 of record JAYESA010000008.1, on the reverse strand, counting down.
CCGTCTTTTGAACGGCAAAGGCCGCCTGCAATATATATAGGATCACAACCACCCGTTTCTCCAACAGAGAATTCGAGCGAACTAGGGAAAGTGTAAAGGAGCCCAAACGCCTTACTTGTTGTTCTCTCCACCCCATGCTCTAAGCATGCCACATCCATGACATGATAAAATCTCTAAATAACTGCCAGGTCTACTAGCATAAAAAGTTTCTATCAGCAGTCATCCCTAGCGCACGGCCAATACGTACAGGAGGCCAGACCTGTCACGCAGTCCGTGATCTATATGAGACTCATAATTCGTGTAACAACTGTGTCACAGCCAATGAATCTAATGATGCTCCCTAATCCTAGGGTGGTCTCATAAAATAGGTCCAAAATCTACATAAATGAACATCTTATATAAGCTGAATTAAACATGCATGTATTATTTTGAATGTAAATAACAGTACAATGGCAAGGTATACTTGCCAAGCAAAAGTCCTGAAGAGTGCAACGTTCAGCACAGTATTTTAGTTTGTTGTAAGAAGAAGTAGGGTTTAGGGTTTGAAAGAGTTTGTAATAATACACATATATATAGTGATAAGGGGCGGTGGAAGTTACTTAATGTTTAAGGAATTACTGCTACTGCTGTTTTCTTTTCATTGGTTTAGATTTCGGTTGAGGGGTGTCCTTGTGGGAGTACGGGCGTTGGTGGAACGAACTGCGGCGGAGGTGGAATGTCATCGCGTCAGAATCGGGAGGTAGGTTGACCTGCCTGCTGGCTTTGTTGAGTTGAGGGAACTCCTCCGACTGGTGTTACTTTGTCGTCATAGGTGACACATGTAGCTTGTGGTGTTCCGGCGGGAGTCTCGGTGCCTTCTTGTGGGTCTATTTCCCTGTATCAAAAATAACCAATAAGAGGCGCACAGGAATCAAGGCAAGATGCAGGTCAAAATTAGTTCGAATACGATACAGATATCAAAAACGATTCAAGCAAGTGGATGAGATCCTAAAAACCTATCCTATTCTTTATTGCAGGCCTGTTCGGTCCCTAAGTTGAAACCGAACAATTTAGTCGTAGACCTGCATGGGCCACCACAAAAACCATGTCACGCCCCAGTCCTAAAATGTCGAGGGACTGAGCACGTGAGCAATGGCCAGCAGCACGCACCGATGGACAACCCAATTTAATGGATCCATCAGGGCATGCTTAAGCTGTAGTCTAGCAGTAAAATATTACAAGTCTCACGTATTTCTAATCTCATCCACAGAATAACGCAGAGTAATGCCAGAAATAATGCAATGAAAATAAATGAGCAATATCAAATAAGCTTATCTCGGGAAATAATCCGAGAATTAGTCTGTTACATTTAATGAGAATAGACAGAAAATAAAATACTGGAAATGGAAATACTATGTAGATGAAGCCGGTGCTCAGGAGAAATCTTCTGCCACTATCTCGTCCTCTGTTCCTGGTTCTGCTCCAAGGAGTGCTCCTGTACCGTACACCTCGGGGTAGTTCTCTTCAGCTATACCTGGGGACATAGTCCATTCCAGGTCCTCAAGGGACATAACAAGGTACAGAAAATACAAGCCAAAATAAATAAGCAGTGCAACAATAAATGAACAGCAGGGTAAACTATGTAACCAGCTAAGTGATATGCAATATAAGAGCAGCACTAGAACTCAGGCTGAAGCCACTACAAGCTCTGTGTCGGGGAGCCGGTAGCGGCAATAACTATGAACTACACTATGATATATACTATGTTTTATATATAATATCAGCCTGTAGTCTGTGTGTCTCTCCCCACCCAATGTAATCCCACGTCTCATGTCCACGATGCCTCATGTCCATGTCACGCATGATTATAACTAATGCAGCAAGTCTGATAGCTATGAATCAAATGTCTAAGAATGTAAAGTCTATGTCATAAAACATGCATCCTATACAGAATCACCTTGAATGTCTCAGGAAGACTCTGTCTCATGAAATAGTGTCAAGTGTCCTGGGTTCTGGTGTACTTGATAGGACAAGTACGAGAATTATCGGGTCTCGATATCCATGTCTATGCGACGTTACACAACCCCGCGTACGGAGTTGGCACCCGACTATGATCGGATACTAAGCACGTCACCCGCTTCCTAGGTTAAGCAGTTAAAACAAGTTTACATTTAATTCCACAAGAAATTAAGTAAATTACTATGTTAAGAATTTCTGAGACTTGGCAAACTTTACTTGCCCACTACTGCATAATTAAGTCCAGAAAATAATTACCAAGCTGCAGGGTTTGGCAAGGTACACTTGCCTGTGGTTCCGGCTCTGATTTCAGCTCTGACTTCAGTTGGATTTGCAGGCGGTACTCCGATTGCTGAAATAAATATCACCATCAGATCCAGAAAATATTAATCAGCTAGAAATGCCATTCCTTGGGTCCAATTTGGAAACAAGGGCAAAAACGGTAATTTCGGACCAAAACGGGATCCACCGGTGGGCCCGCTTTGCACCAAAAAATGCGTCAGGGTCAAAGGCCTCCAAATTCACCAAACTTAGTGTCAACAGGTCAGGAACGATGATACGAACCCAATGGAACTTCCAGAATTGGATTCTGATGAGCCGATCACAAAATCGTCCGTCGAGCAGGGCTTGTGGGGCCCACGATACGCGATTTCGTCAACGTTCTCAGAATCGAACCAAACTTGACCCACAGGACCAGCGTATTGCTACGAGTCTAATGGCGCAAGTTTTGTCTCGATCCGACGTGTGTACACAAAGTTAGGGCGCGTTTCAGAAAGTACGGATACGGGGCGATGTCCGCGGATACACGTTGATCCCGGTGTACACGCACACCCGAATTGACTTCTGCGAAATCCCACACGTCCGTATCGACGACACGCACGTATCTGTGAAGACCGCACGCGACCAAGTCGTCCCGTTTGGCGGGGCGTACTCAGTTCCGGGGTGAAACAGGGTCTGGTTTTTCCTGTTTTTGGATCGCGGTGTGCGATCACCACAGGACGCGATGCCCCCGAACGGTTTATCCGGACACCGAGAGGGTCATACAGGCTTCGCAACGCAATTTGCGGAATCAAAATCCGAGCTACGAACAAAAAGTTACAAGTACCTGAAGGGGACCCGAAAAACCGGAGTCGAATCGTGTCCGACACGTGTTCGACTCGTGTCGGACACAGGGGAAGAATCTAGGGTTAGGGTTAGGGCTTTCTCCCCGGAGACGGCAGCGCTGAGGCGGGGAGCGGCCGGCCGGGGGCAGCGCGGCGAGGCGGCGGCCGGGGCTTGCGGCGGCGCTGGAGGCCGGAGCAGCGGGCGGAGGGGCTGCGGGCTGCTGCTGCAGCTGGAGGTGGAGGGAGGAGGAAGTCGGCGGAGAGGGAGGCGGCTGGGCACGGCGGCTAGGCGGCGAGGCGGTGGTCGGGGTGGAGCAGCGTCGGCTGAGCGGGTGGTGGCGGTGGCGGTTCGTGGAGCTGGAGACGGCGGGGGGGGGATTTTAAAGGCAGACGGTGGGTGGTCGTGGGGCCGAGGGAGGCGGCCTGGGCGGAGTCGTGGCCGCGGGGGAGGCGGAGCTCGCGGGGACGTGGCCAGCGTGCGGAGCGGCGGGCGGCGCGGCCGGCGGGTCCGGCGGAAAACGCGGGCAGCCGAGGGGTCGTGGGTGAGCGGGGAGGGGGCTGGGTCTTCGGGTGCGGGCTAGCGGGCGGGTCTCGCCGACCCGACCCGACCCGCTAACAGCGCGGGCTGGGGCGGCCCAAGGGGCTTGGGCTGTTGGGTAATGGGCCGTCTGAATTTTAAAAATAATAATAATAATAATAATAATAATAATAAATCTATAAATAAATAATAATTAAATAAATAATTAAATAAATAGTTTTAGGAGTTTTAAAAATAGGTCCGGGGCCCAATAAATTTCAAAAAAATTACCCTAAGTCCAGTTTTTCATTTTACATCCAAAAATATTATTTTTATAATATTTTAATATTGTTTATTATCATTAAAAATCATTTAAAAATGAAAACCCTGTTTTTAAATTACAGAAAACTCCAAAAAATTCCAGAAAATTGAGAAAAATCCAAATTTTGAAATTTTGAAAAATCAGGGGGTTTACACAGTGAGAGGAAGAGTTTACGCGGGGTGAACTGCTGCTGCTTAGGAGTTTTATGTGCGGAGAAAATAGGCGGTGGTTGGTTACTGCGGCTGCTGATATTTACGCGCAGTGAAATATACGCGGGGTGATGAGCTGCTACTGATTAACTCCTTACTTTACGCGGGAAGGGTGGTTAACGGTTTGCGGTTTTGGGTTTGATTCAGTAGGAAATTCTATTTTCTCTATTTAGCTCATAACTACTATAAATAATAAATTACATAATTTAATAAATAATAGAGAAATACGGTTTTCAGAATTAGGGTTCTTACAATATGTTTTATATATGTTTGCTTTTCGGTCATAATTATATATTATATATTGTAAATGTTGACACACACTTGACACATATTATCATGGGAGGGGGGGACAGTCGGTAGGCATATGGGCTACCCACTTTGGTAAACCATAGTAACTGGACGCACTACGGTATTTGTGTCACGATGGTCACTACCCTCGAGGTATGTTAATTTGGTGTTACGATGGCCGCTACCCTCGAGGTATGTCGATTAATGGTACATGTACGTTTGTATATTCATGAGTTATAAGATAGCGTGTGTGTAGAGTAGCCTACACCTACACAAACGTTAAAAATTTGTCCTCATTATGCATTTGCATATAGATTGTCTAGTGTAGGTTACATGTATATTTTCTGTCTATTATTTATGCATATTTTACTGTATTTAATTGGCATGTTATTTTTTGTATCTTGTTACGTCCCTCTAAGGACCTGGTCCCTTTGCCAGGTATAGACGATCAGGAGTATCCGCAGGAGTATGGGCCAGGACCTGACGCATTATTTTCTGCCGAGGAGGACTTACCTTCTGAGCATATTTGATTATCTCTAGCGATGGATCTCTTAGTTGATACTCTTCTATCACCATCTTATTTTATATTGGAGTTTCGTCCTCCTCTCTCATTTTAGTTTTTGATATAGTTGTAAACCCCCAGATTTTGTAAGAATTTTAAATCTTGGATTTTCCCCAATTTTCTGGAAATTTTTTGTAATTAAAATTAAGGTTTTTAATTAATAAATGATTTTTAATTGGCAATAAATAATATTAAAATATCATAAAAATAATGTTTTTGGGTGTAAAATGGAAAAGTGGACTTAGGACAATTTTTCTGAAATTTATTGGACCCCGGACCTATTTTTAAATGCCTAAAAACTATTTATTTAATTATTTATTTAAACATTTATTATTATTATTATTATTATTATTATTATTATTATTATTATTATTATTATTATTTATAAACCGGCCCAGCCCAACCGCTCCGAGCCCGGCCCAATACCCTAGCGGGTCGGGTCGGGTCCGCCTGAACCCGACCCGCCCGGACCTGCACCCGAACCCATTCCCCTCTCCCTGACCCAGTCGACCGGCCGCCGCGTTTCACGCCGCATGCGCCGCCCCGCCCGGCCACGCGGCGCCCACCCCGGCCACGTAGCAGCCTCCCTCGGCCCACACCTCCGCCTTGGCCGGCCTCCCCGACCTCCCCCTTCTCTTTAAAACCCTTCAGCCCCCTCCGGCCACCACCGCCTCCCGCCTCGCAGACGCCACCACCGCCTCGCCCAGCCTCGCCCTCGGCCCGCCGCAGTTCCTCCTCTTTCCCCTCTCCTCCTCCTTTCTCCGCCGTCCAGCTTCCTCCCCGACCCCGATCCAGCCTTAGCTCCTCGACCCGGCTCCGGCGAGCCTCCGGTCGGCTTCGCCCGCCGCCAGCGCCATCCGCCCTCGTCCAGCACAGCCCGGTGGAGCTCCGGCCGCGTCCAAGAACTAACCCTAACCCTAAGTTCTACTCCCTGTGTCGGACACGGACACGGGACACAGTGTCCGTGTCGTGTCGGACACGTTTTTGCCCGGTTTCCGGGTCTCGTTCAGGTGCGTGTATCTCTTTGCTCGTAGCTCCATTTTTGATTCCACAAATTGCGTTGTGAAGCCTGTATGACCCTCTCGGTGTCCGGACAAACTGTTCGGGGTATCGCATCCTGTGGTGATTGTACACCGCGATCCAAAAACAGGAAAAAACCAGACCGTGTTTCACCCCGGAACTGAGTACGCCCCGCCAAACGGGATGACTTGGTCGCGTACGATCTTCACAGATACGTGCGCACCATCGATACGGACGTGTAAGAATTCGCGGAAGCTGATTCGGGTGTGCGTGCACACCGGAATCAACGCGTATCCGCGGACATCGTCCCGTATCCAACTTTTCTGTAATTTGCCCTAACTTCTTGTACACTCGTCGGATATAGACGAAACTTGCACCATCGGACTCGTAGCGATACGCTGGTCCTGTGGGTCAAGTTTGGTTCGATTCTGAGAACGTTGACGAAATCGCGTGTCGTGGGCCCCACAAGCCCCGCTCGACGGGCGATTTTGTGTTCGACTCATCGGAATCCAAATCTGGAAGTTCCGTTGGGTTCGTATCAGCGTTCCTGACCTGTTGACACTAAGTTTGGTAAATTTGGAGACCTTTGACCAGGACACGTTTTTCGGTGCAAAGCGTGCCCACCGGCGGACCCCGTTTTGACCCGAAACTGCCGTTTTTGCCCTTGTCTCCAAATTGGACCCAAGGACAGGCATTTCTAGCTATTTGATATCTTTTGAGCGTGATGGTAATGTTTATTTCAGCATCTGGGCTCATCTCTAGATATTTCCCCAAGTACAATTAATTGGATCCAAACAACAGGCAAGTATCTGTACTTCAAGTTTAATCTTTATATTGTGATAGTTAATTCCTTGCTCTACTAGTACCATTGAATGTTTACACGTAGTGTTAGAATCTGGATTTTATGTCTTGAATACTGGAGTTCATGTCTTGCTTTTCGTGTCGGGTGGGAGAATACTAGGAGGCATGTAGTTTACCCTTTCCCCTGTTCCTGTCTAATAGCTGTTGGTATGCGACTGTACCATCAGCCAGATCTCGATTATTCCTGTTTAATAGCCGTCTATGACGGCCGGATTAGCCTTATAAACCCCTACATGCCAACTATGTATTCTAAAATAAACACAAGTTCACACAGATAGCTTCTGGTCTTGTTATAGTTCTTGCTGACTGTTGTAGTTTTATTTCCTGTCTCATTTATTTTCTGCTTTCTCATATTCCTGTTTATAGCATTAACTCTGAGATATTGATGTTCTTCTATGCAACTTTCTCAACATGATACTCAAGTTAATTGTCATGAATATTTAGTTTAATCTTGTTGTGCATTGTGTACTTTGCTCCTTTCCTGACTGGATCCGTTGTTTTAGGCGATGATGAGGACTTGCCCCTACCTGTTATGCCACTATGAGTTAGCAGGTGACCCATATGAGGAGCCAGTTTCCACCCAGGAGGCTACTTCTGCAGAGTAGTTAGCAGTAGCTGCTTATTTATTCCTTTCAGCATATACTCGGGTTTGTCCCCGATTTATCTTCTGGCTTGTATTAACTGTGGATTTGGTTGTCACAGATTAAATGTTATAAAATCTTAGCATTCCTATTTCCTGTGATTATTCTTACATGTTCATTATTGGGGATGAGATAGATACTTATTGACCCCAGAAATGACCTAGACAGCGTACTACCGCCGACACTGCGGCGTAGGCTGGACGTGCCCACGCACTCGTGCCCGAATAACCGGGTGCGGGTCGTGACATGTTTTTGTGGTGGCCCATGTAGGTCCAACGAATAAATTGTTCGATTTCAACTCAGGGACCGAACAGGCCTGCAATAAACTAGGATAAGTTTATAGGATCTCATCCACTTGCTTGAATCGTTTTTGATATCTGTATCGTATTCGAACTAATATAAACTTGCATCTTGTCTTGATTCCTGTGCGCCTCTTATTGGTTATTTTGAATACAGGGAAATGGACCCACAAGCCAGCAACGAGACTCATGCAGAAATACCACAAACCGTTGTGGTTACCCAAGAAGACGATGTGATACCGGTCGGTGAAGGCCAATCATCACAAGGCAGTCAAGCAAGTCAGCCTGCCTCAATAATCCGTCAAGATGGCGTTCCACCCTCGACACAGCCTATTCCACTGATGCCTTCCTTCCCACCGGGACCGCCTATGGACGAACAGCAGATGTTCCGCATGTTCTACATAATGTTGCAAGCCTATCAGAAGGTTCAACAAGAAACTCAGCAAAAATAAGCGGAGAACTTCATCGACAGAATTAGCTCGGAGTCACGGAAGCCGAGCAGTTCAAATGCAATTACATTCGACGAGGACGTTCTTACTGCAGCGCGACCTGTGGAGTACACCACAAGGATCGAGTCCAGCCGGAAGCGGCCGTCTGCGTCAGCACCAGACCAAGCACAACAGGAAAAAGCTGTAAAGCGACCACGGATGAATCCAACTCAAAGACAGAACCAACAAGCTCCCACTTGTGGCTATTGTCGAAAACAAGGTCATATTTGGCAGGATTGTAGAAAGAGACTAGGTGCCTGTCTATATTGTGGATCAGCAGCACATCAAATGAAGGACTGTCCTGCTGCTCAAAGACGCGCACTGCACAAAAGTTCCAGTTCAGGCCAGGCCCCAGCAGCGCAGCAGAGGGCACCACCTCAAGAACACGGACAAGCTTAGACGATGACCATGGAGAACGTGCAGACTCTTAGAGTAACTAATGCGCGTAAGTGATTCGTAGATACCATTTTCTAGTATTGTTTAGCTCGTGCCCATTGGTTCGTGACCTCAGCCCCAACCTAGTAAATTTTAAACTTGCTAATAACCTGGAATGCTTTTGTTTAATAACTGTAGAGATTGTAGAGTCTTCTATTATTCTGCTTATTGTGTGAACTTCAATGATTTGTACCTCCTTTCATCATCATCTAGTGCACTAAATTTTGATGTACTTGACTTATGCTGCTATTTTATAGTCTAGTTTTGCAAGCTTACTCTTTATCGAGCTTGTTCATGACAAGTGTATTATTGGGGAGGCCCACAATGATACATTTCAGAATCAGTGTATTACGGTCTGATCAACCATAGTGCGCTTGATTCGCCCTTCGAAATAATACTTTACGTGGATTGAGATATATAGTTGACTAGTTGCCCTCTAGATATGTCCGAGCATATCGTATCGATTACATAACTGTATTAATACGAGCATGTGAATAGGAATTACCGAGATAGGATTCAATCCACCATCGCTTGACAACTCACACCTGAATACCTTAAAACGCCTTGACCCCGATATTTCTTTTCTATCACCCCACCCTTGAACTCTTTATTATTGATCTTCGTCTTCCTTTATTTCGGAAAGACGAAATCTCGTGCCTGGTATAAGTTAGTACATAGGTAGTACTAGATATGCCACATAGGCCGATCACATACTTGGGGATTAAACTTTCGTAATTGAGGACATATCATATGTGACATGATCGGCGTTGAAGTTCGAGGATTGAATGACGTAGGTAAGCATATTAAGGAATATTTTTTCTTAAGGTATATAGTCTTTTGTGATGAATGGGTAAACTCTAAGTTGGGTAGCTATGCATTTGTCAACTCGAGAGGAATGTCCTTTGAATCGTGACCGAGTAAGGTCAGATTGAAAGAAGCAAGCCATTATAATTTTGAAAATTTAGAGGAGTGACTAAAATGATTAATGAATTGATATCGAGGACCCAATAAGTGTATCTTGGATACATGATTTAAATCTTGAATAATGAAAGTAAAATCGTCAATTTGAATTTAGGGGATATATGATTCAGACTTGAACAGTGGTGGACTACACTTAAATTATTTTTCAACTTGATAATTTGAATTACAAATTAAAATTTGATGGTTGGACTAACTAGTTGGATTATTGAGGAGATGAATTAAATTTAAAAAGTTGAAGCATACGAGTGAATGGGAATACTAATGGACTCGAATTACTTCCAGAAGAAATTACGATCGTGAGGTAAATTCATAAGCATATGCAAATCTGGAAGATGCTATATGGACTTAGTCTAAAATCTGCCTGTGGGTAATTTGAGGAAGTAAGAAGTAATAGCCATAGGTTGAATTCTTGATGGGAACAAGTAGTCATCTTAAACCATGAAATGATTGCAGTGGATATGATAGGGATTCTAATTATCGCAAGGAAATTGCGATTGATGTACATGAAGGTTTAATAGAGTATGGCTTAATTTTAAATTTCGAGGACGAAATTTTTATAAGTTGGGTAGATTGTAAACCCCCAGATTTTGTAAGAATTTTAAATCTTGGATTTTCCCCAATTTTCTGGAATTTTCTAGGAATTTTCTGTAATTAAAATCAAGATTTTTAATTAATAAATAATTTTTAATTGGCAATAAATAATATTAAAATATCATAGAAATAATATTTTTGGGTGTAAAATGGAAAACTGGACTTAGGGCAATTTTTCTGGAATTTATTGGACCCCGGACCTATTTTTAAATGCCTAAAAACTATTTATTTAATTATTTATTTAAACATTTATTATTATTATTATTATTATTATTATTATTATTATTATTATTATTATTATTATTATTATTTATAAACTGGCCCAGCCCAACCGCTCCGAGCCCGGCCCAATACCCTAGCGGGTCGGGTCGGGTCCGCCTGAACCCGACCCGCCCGGACCCGCACCCGAACCCATTCCCCTCTCCCTGACCCAGTCGACCGGCCGCCGCGTTTCACGCCGCATGCGCCGCATGCGCCGCCCTGCCCGGCCACGCGGCGCCCAGCCCGGCCACGTATCCGCCTCCCTCGGCCCACACCTCCGCCTTGGCCGGCCTCCCCGACCTCCCCCTTCCCTTTAAAACCCTTCAGCCCCCTCCGGCCACCACCGCCTCCCGCCTCGCAGACGCCACCACCGCCTCGCCCTCGGCCAGCCTCGCCCTCGGCCCACCGCAGCTCCTCCTCTTTCCCCTCTCCTCCCCCTTCCTCCGCCGTCCAGCTTCCTCCCCGACCCCGATCCAGCCGCAGCTCCTCGACCCGGCTCCGGCGAGCCTCCGGTCGGCTCCGCCCGCCGCCAGCGCCATCCGCCCTCGTCCAGCACAGCCCGGCGGAGCTCCGGCCGCGTCCAAGACCTAACCCTAACCCTAAGTTCTACTCCCTGTGTCGGACACGGACACGGGACACAGTGTCCGTGTCGTGTCGGACACGTTTTTGCCCGGTTTCCGGATCTCGTTCAGGTGCGTGTATCTCTTTGCTCGTAGCTCCGTTTTTGATTCCGCAAATTGCGTTGTGAAGCCTGTATGACCCTCTCGGTGTCCGGACAAACTGTTCGGGGCATCGCGTCCTGTGGTGATCGCACACCGCGATCCAAAAACAGAAAAAAACCAGACCCTGTTTCACCCCGGAATTGAGTACGCCCCGCCAAACGGGACGACTTGGTCGCGTGCGGTCTTCACAGATACGTGCGCACCATCGATACGGACGTGTGAGAATTCGCAGAAGCTGATTCGGGTGTGCGTGCACACCGGAATCAACGCGTATCCGCGGACATCGCCTCGTATCCGACTTTTCTGCAATTTGCCCTAACTTCTTGTACACTCGTCGGATCGAGACAAAACTTGCGCCATCGGACTCGTAGCGATACGCTGGTCCTGTGGGTCAAGTTTGGTTCGATTCTGAGAACGTTGACGAAATCGCGTGTCGTGGGCCCCACAGGCCCCGCTCGACGGGCGATTTTGTGTTCGACTCATCGGAATACAAATCTGGAAGTTCCATTGGGTTCGTATCAGCGTTCCTGACCTGTTGACACTAAGTTTGGTGAATTTGGAGACCTTTGACCCGGATACGTTTTTCGGTGCAAAGCGGGCCCACCGGCGGACCCCGTTTTGACCCGAAACTGCCGTTTTTGCCCTTGTCTCCAAATTGGACCCAAGGACAGGCGTTTATAGCTATTTGACATCTTCCGAGCGTGATGATAATGTTTATTTCAGCATCTGGGCTCATCTCTGGATATTTCCCCAAGTATAATTAATTGGATCCAAACAACAGGCAAGTACCTGCACTTCAAGTTTAATCTTTATATTGTGATAGTTAATTTCTTGCTCTACTAGTACCATTGAATGTTTACACGTAGTGTTAGAATCTGGATTTCATGTCTTGAATACTGGAGTTCATGTCTTGCTTTTCGTGTCGGGTGGGAGAATACTAGGAGGCATATAGTTTACCCTTCCCCCTGTTCCTGTCTAATAGCTGTTGGTATGCGACTGTACCATCAGCCGGATCTCGATTATTCCTGTTTAATAGCCGTCTATGACGGCCGGATTAGCCTTATAAACCCCTACATGCCAACTATGTATTCTAAAATAAACACAAGTTCACACAGATAGCTTCTGGTCTTGTTATAGTTCTTGCTGACTGTTGTAGTTTCATTTCCTGTCTCATTTATTTCCTGCTTTCTCATATTCCTGTTTATAGCATTAACTCTGAGATATTGATGTTCTTCTATGCAACTTTCTCAACATGATACTCAAGTTAATTGTCATGAATATTTAGTTTAATCTTGTTGTGCATTGTGTACTTTGCTCCTTTCCTGACTGGATCCGTTGTTTTAGGCGATGATGAGGACTTGCCCCTACCTGTTATGCCACTATGAGTTAGCAGGTGACCCATATGAGGAGCCAGTTCCCACCCAGGAGGCTACTTCTGCAGAGTAGTTAGCAGTAGCTGCTTATTTATTCCTTTCAGCATATACTCGGGTTTGTCCCCGATTTATCTTCTGGCTTGTATTAACTGTGGATTTGGTTGTCACAGATTAAATGTTATAAAATCTTAGCATTCCTATTTCCTATGATTATTCTTACATGTTCATTATTGTGGATGAGATAGATACTTATTGACCCCAGAAATGACCTAGACAGCGTACTACCGCCGACACTGCGGCGTAGGCTGGACGTGCCCACGCACTTGTGCCCGAATAACCGGGTACGGGTCATGACACGTTTTTGTGGTGGCCCATGCAGGTCCAACGACTAAATTGTTCGGTTTCAACTCAGGGACCGAACAGGCCTGCAATAAACTAGGATAAGTTTATAGGATCTCATCCACTTGCTTGAATCGTTTTTGATATCTGTATCGTATTCGAACTAATATGAACTTGCATCTTGCCTTGATTCCTGTGCGCCTCTTATTGGTTATTTTGGATACAGGGAAATGGACCCACAAGCCAGCAACGAGACTCATACAGAAACACCACAAACCGTTGTGGTTACCCAAGAAGACGATGTGATACCAGTCGGTGAAGGCCAATCATCACAAGGCAGTCAAGCAAGTCAGCCTGCCTCAATAATCCGTCAAGATGGCGTTCCACCCTCGACACAGCCAATTCCACCGATGCCTTCCTTTCCACCGGGACCGCCTATGGACGAACAGCAGATGTTCCGTATATTCTACATAATGTTGCAAGCCTATCAGAAGGTTCAACAAGAAACTCAGCAAAAATAAGCGGAGAACTTCATCGACAGAATTAGCTCGGAGTCACGGAAGCCGAGCAGTTCAAATGCAATTACATTCGACGAGGACGTTCTTACTGCAGCGCGACCTGTGGAGTACACCACAAGGATCGAGTCCAGCCGGAAGCGGCCGTCTGCGTCAGCACCAGACCAAGCACAACAGGAAAAAGCTGTAAAGCGACCACGGATGAATCCAACTCAAGGACAGAACCAACAAGCTCCCACTTGTGGCTATTGTCGAAAACAAGGTCATATTTGGCAGGATTGTAGAAAGAGACTAGGTGCCTGTCTATATTGTGGATCAGCAGCACATCAAATGAAGGACTGTCCTGCTGCTCAAAGACGCGCACTGCACAAAAGTTCCAGTTCAGGCCAGGCCCCAGCAGCGCAGCAGAGGGCACCACCTCAAGAACACGGACAAGCTTAGACGATGACCATGGAGAACGTGCAGACTCTTAGAGTAACTAATGCGCGTAAGTGATTCGTAGATACCATTTTCTAGTATTGTTTAGCTCGTGCCCATTGGTTCGTGACCTCAGCCCCAACCTAGTAAATTTTAAACTTGCTAATAACCTGGAATGCTTTTGTTTAATAACTGTAGAAATTGTAGAGTCTTCTATTATTCTGCTTATTGTGTGAACTTCAATGATTTGTACCTCCTTTCATCATCATCTAGTGCACTAAATTTTGATGTACTTGACTTATGCTGCTATTTTATAGTCTAGTTTTGCAAGCTTACTCTTTATCGAGCTTGTTCATGACAAGTGTATTATTGGGGAGGCCCACAATGATACATTTCAGAATCAGTGTATTACGGTCTGATCAACCATAGTGCGCTTGATTCGCCCTTCGAAATAATACTTTACGTGGATTGAGATATATAGTTGACTAGTTGCCCTCTAGATATGTCCGAGCATATCGTATTGATTACATAACTGTATTAATACGAGCATGTGAATAGGAATTACCGAGATAGGATTCAATCCACCATCGCTTGACAACTCACACCTGAATACCTTAAAACGCCTTGACCCCGATATTTCTTTTCTATCACCCCACCCTTGAACTCTTTATTATTGATCTTCGTCTTCCTTTATTTCGGAAAGACGAAATCTCGTGCCTGGTATAAGTTAGTACATAGGTAGTACTAGATATGCCACATAGGCCGATCACATACTTGGGGATTAAACTTTCGTAATTGAGGACATATCATATGTGACATGATCGGCGTTGAAGTTCGAGGATTGAATGACGTAGGTAAGCATATTAAGGAATATTTTTTTCTTAAGGTATATAGTCTTTTGTGATGAATGGGTAAACTCTAAGTTGGGTAGCTATGCATTTGTCAACTCGAGAGGAATGTCCTTTGAATCGTGACCGAGTAAGGTCAGATTGAAAGAAGCAAGCCATTATAATTTTGAAAATTTAGAGGAGTGACTAAAATGATTAATGAATTGATATCGAGGACCCAATAAGTGTATCTTGGATACATGATTTAAATCTTGAATAATGAAAGTAAAATCGTCAATTTGAATTTAGGGGATATATGATTCAGACTTGAACAGTGGTGGACTACACTTAAATTATTTTTCAACTTGATAATTTGAATTACAAATTAAAATTTGATGGTTGGACTAACTAGTTGGATTATTGAGGAGATGAATTAAATTTAAAAAGTTGAAGCATACGAGTGAATGGGAATACTAATGGACTCGAATTACTTCCAGAAGAAATTACGATCGTGAGGTAAATTCATAAGCATATGCAAATCTGGAAGATGCTATATGGACTTAGTCTAAAATCTGCCTGTGGGTAATTTGAGGAAGTAAGAAGTAATAGCCATAGGTTGAATTCTTGATGGGAACAAGTAGTCATCTTAAACCATGAAATGATTGCAGTGGATATGATAGGGATTCTAATTATCGCAAGGAAATTGCGATTGATGTACATGAAGGTTTAATAGAGTATGGCTTAATTTTAAATTTCGAGGACGAAATTTTTATAAGTTGGGTAGATTGTAAACCCCCAGATTTTGTAAAAATTTTAAATCTTGGATTTTCCCCAATTTTCTGGAATTTTTTAGGAATTTTCTGTAATTAAAATCAAGGTTTTTAATTAATAAATAATTTTTAATTGGCAATAAATAATATTAAAATATCATAGAAATAATGTTTTTGGGTGTAAAATGGAAAACTGGACTTAGGGCAATTTTTCTGGAATTTATTGGACCCCGGACCTATTTTTAAATGCCTAAAAACTATTTATTTAATTATTTATTTAAACATTTATTATTATTATTATTATTATTATTTATAAACTGGCCCAGCCCAACCGCTCCGAGCCCGGCCCAATACCCTAGCGGGTCGGGTCGGGTCCGCCTGAACCCGACCCGCCCGGACCCGCACCCGAACCCATTCCCCTCTCCCTGACCCAGTCGACCGGCCGCCGGGTTTCACGCCGCCTGCGCCGCATGCGCCGCCCCGCCCGGCCACGCGGCACCCAGCCCGGCCACGTAGCCGCCTCCCTCGGCCCACACCTCCGCCTTGGCCGGCCTCCCCGACCTCCCCCTTCCCTTTAAAACCCTTCAGCCCCCTCCGGCCACCACCGCCTCCCGCCTCGCAGACGCCACCACCGCCTCGCCCAGCCTCGCCCTCGGCCAGCCTCGCCCTCGGCCTACCGCAGCTCCTCCTCTTTCCCCTCTCCTCCTCCTTCCTCCGCCGTCCAGCTTCCTCCCCGACCCCGATCCAGCCGCAGCTCCTCGACCCGGCTCCGGCGAGCCTCCGGTCGGCTCCGCCCGCCGCCAGCGCCATCCGCCCTCGTCCAGCACAGCCCGACGGAGCTCCGGCCGCGTCCAAGACCTAACCCTAACCCTAAGTTCTACTCCCTGTGTCGGACACGGACACGGGACACAGTGTCCGTGTCGTGTCGGACACGTTTTTGCCCGGTTTTCGGATCTCGTTCAGGTGCGTGTATCTCTTTGCTCGTAGCTCCGTTTTTTATTCCGTAAATTGCGTTGTGAAGCCTGTATGACCCTCTCGGTGTCCGGACAAACTGTTCGGGGCATCGCGTCCTGTGGTGATCGCACACCGCGATCCAAAAATAGGAAAAAACCAGACCCTGTTTCACCCCGGAACTGAGTAGGCCCCGCCAAACGGGACGACTTGGTCGCGTGCGGTCTTCACAGATACGTGCGCACCATCGATACGGACGTGTGAGAATTCGCAGAAGCTGATTCGGGTGTGCGTGCACACCGAAATCAACGCGTATCCGCGGACATCGCCCCGTATCTGACTTTTCTGTAATTTGCCCTAACTTCTTGTACACTCGTCGGATCGAGACAAAACCTGCGCCATCGGACTCGTAGCGATACGCTGGTCCTGTGGGTCAAGTTTGGTTCGATTCTGAGAACGTTGACGAAATCGCATGTCGTGGGCCCCACAGGCCCCGCTCGACGGGCGATTTTGTGTTCGACTCATCGGAATCCAAATCTGGAAGTTCCGTTGGGTTCGTATCTGCGTTCCTGACCTGTTGACACTAAGTTTGGTGAATTTGGAGACCTTTGACCCGGATACGTTTTTCGGTGCAAAGCGGGCCCACCGGCGGACCCCGTTTTGACCCGAAACTGCCGTTTTTGCCCTTGTCTCCAAATTGGACCCAAGGACAGGCGTTTCTAGCTATTTGACATCTTTCGAGCGTGATGGTAATATTTATTTTAGCATATGGGCTCATCTCTGGATATTTCCCCAAGTACAATTAATTGGATCCAAACAACAGGCAAGTCCCTGCACTTCAAGTTTAATCTTTATATTGTGATAGTTAATTCCTTGCTCTACTAGTACCATTGAATGTTTACACGTAGTGTTAGAATCTGGATTTCATGTCTTGAATACTAGAGTTCATGTCTTGCTTTTCGTGTCGGGTGGAAGAATACTAGGAGGCATATAGTTTACCCTTCCCCCTGTTCCTGTCTAATAGCTATTGGTATGCGACTGTACCATCAGCCGGATCTCGATTATTCCTGTTTAATAGCCGTCTATAACGGCCGGATTAGCCTTATAAACCCCTACATGCCAACTATGTATTCTAAAATAAACACAAGTTCACACAGATAGCTTCTGGTCTTGTTATAGTTCTTGCTGACTGTTGTAGTTTCATTTCCTGTCTCATTTATTTCCTGCTTTCTCATATTCCTGTTTATAGCATTAACTCTGAGATATTGATGTTCTTCTATGCAACTTTCTTAACATGATACTCAAGTTAATTGTCATGAATATTTAGTTTAATCTTGTTGTGCATTGTGTACTTTGCTCCTTTCCTGACTGGATCCGTTGTTTTAGGCGATGATGAGGACTTGCCCCTACCTGTTATGCCACTATGAGTTAGCAGGTGACCCATATGAGGAGCCAGTTCCCACCCAGGAGGCTACTTCTGCAGAGTAGTTAGCAGTAGCTGCTTATTTATTCTTTTCAGCATATACTCGGGTTTGTCCCCGATTTATCTTCTGGCTTGTATTAACTGTGGATTTGGTTGTCACAGATTAAATGTTATAAAATCTTAGCATTCCTATTTCCTGTGATTATTCTTATATGTTCATTATTGTGGATGAGATAGATACTTATTGACCCCAGAAATGACCTAGACAGCGTACTACCGCCGACACTGCGGCGTAGGCTGGACGTGCCCACGCACTCGTGCCCGAATAACCGGGTGTGGGTCGTGACAATAGTCATTGGTAGTGGATTTATCTCCACCCGATATCATTTTTGGATTATTCAGATTCATTATTTTTATTTAGTTATTTCTTTACAATGACTTGTCCTGTGGATGATATTAGTATTGCTTGTGACATATGACAATAAATTTACCACATATGAATTAATATTCATATTACAGCGTACGTGTATATTATGGTATCCATATATTGGAGTTTCCATATATATACGGCTGCCATGCTTACGTATTTCTAGTTTTACGTATTTTGGGACTAGGGCGTGACATTGGTCCCATGGTCCAAGCTTGCTTGTCCAGAAGCCCTTACTGGTTGTGAAGCCATGTTTGCTTTAATTTTTGCCTAGGTCAGGGCTTGCATTGATGAACTCATCGTATGCATCACGGCCTCAAGAGTCTCGAGACATTGTCGGTCGCTGGGGCCTTCGTGATAGTCCCCTGCCATGTATACAGTCCTCACAAGGGAGAGATGGACGGGATAGTGGACGCCGTACTTTTTATTTCAGATTCTTGCTAGGAGTAGTCATCAGGTAGAATCGCCTCCTCCTCGGATTCAGAGAGAGTACTACCCCCAGCATAGGAGACTACGTCATTTTGATGAGGGTGGCCACCCCTAGGTATATCGAAGTCTGTCCCTTGGGAAGTGGAAATCAATAGGATAACCCGATTCCCCCGTATGGAGCGCGTGGGCCAGACTTAGAGCGCGTGAAACTCATCACTGCCTCGTAAGGAATAACTGCCTTCTCGAAATGTTGGGTTGTCCTACAGGTCCAGGGGATTACTACCCCCAACTCGTGTAACCCTCAGGGGTCCTGAGGAAGAACTATCCCCAGCAGGTGATATCTTTTCTTCGAACGGGTTCCTTGGAAAATACCTTCCGCAGGTACCACTACTGGTCCTTCTGGTAGCCTCCTTAATAATGCGCTGGTTGAGAGTGACGGACTGGAGGTGCTGGACTTCCTTTCTCCCAAGGTGGAAGGACCTTTCTGAGCAGAATAACATAAGGAGAATGATAGCTCATCCTCCTCTGTTTTTGCACCTAATCTCCGGGGTTTTACCAGAGATGTGCCTTCAGATGCAGTCGTTAGAATACCGACTGCCTGTTTGTGGGTACTTCCACTTTGTTGCAGCAGCAGTTGATGATGATTTTGGCACAGTAATATTCTAGGGAGGATACTTCACGCGCCATAATTGTCTCCCTCATCTTGCGCTTGTGATTGATCATGATGTGTAAGTCCGACGAGGACTGATTTACCTTTGCACCATTTTTATAAACACGGGTAAATCGAGCGCACGGGTGTGTGGGTGTTGCTTTTTCTTCCTGATCTAGGGTTCGTACAAGAAATTTTCCCACATCGTCAATGGAAGACTATTGAGACGGACCATGTCCATTTGCCGCTGCAGGCTGGACGCATAGGTCAGTCTTATGTAACTTTCCATCAGGGGACCGCATAAGGGTTAGAGGTGCCTGCTGGCGGTCAGCCAAATGGACAGTTGCTTGAGCCTGACGAGCTCGCACTGCCCCAGAATTCTTCGATTTAGCATACACATGTGCATAGTAAAAAGAGACCAAGTTGTGATTTTCCTCCAAGCGGCGCATGGAAGCACGGCCAGATAAGATTATGTCAAAGACAGAGCTTCTGGGAGTGTCAGAGACGCATGCGGCTGAGTTGGAGGCCGCATACTACTTTCTTCTCCACATCTTTCGTAATGACCGCATGGGCTGCGCATCAACCCCCAAACTCTTGGCATCGTATTATTTTTCTCTGCCTGAGTTCGAGTGCTAAGTATTCTTCTTTGCAGGCAAAGAGGCCTCATAAGAAGGGACAACCTGAGCAGACGCATGTTGTGCGTCTTCAGTATCAGAGAGAGAGACAGGGAGAGAAGGCTCCGCAGTTGGGTGAGGCGCAGCAGCCTTCGCTACCACGTCATGTGGCTCTTCAAGTGTTGAGCATCCTTCTAGTTGGAAGAGGCTACCACATAAGCAGTGGACGCATGATGTGCGGTCCCTGCGGTAGAGAGAGAGACGGGGAGCGCTTTTTCCGTAGTTGGATAAGGCACAGCGGCCTTTGCAACCCATGTCTTGTGGGTCTTCTTAAGCTTTTCTAGCCTTGGAGAAGGACTTGCACTGTCACCAGAGAGCATGTACTTGAAATCCTGTTGGTCTAAGCAGACCACCAGCATTCTTTGAGTTAACCCGATCTTGGCTGTGTCGGATTGTGCCACAACTTTCTCATCAGAGGAAAAAGAAGTCCCCAGTAGAGTCGCCACCTTATTTGCTATTAAAATTGATTGGTTTAATAATAAACAAAAAAAAAGTACAAAGAGGTCCTAGACAGACAATCTAAGTATAATTTTTTTTATTCTGGGGTGTAACGATGGACAAAGAGCGCTATGGCGGCTCCTTTACTCCGTTGATGATCCGACGCATGGTGAATAAGCTCCCTTCTGCTCTCTCCTCTCCTCTCCTCTGTTGTTCTCTGTCTGTCCCTGTTTATGTCTGGTTTGGGCATGTCACCCAAGTATATATAGTCATCCTTGGGAGCGCATATGTTAGATCGCATTGATACTAGAGGGTGCCACGTGTACCTTCCTAACAGTATGCAGTTGTAACCGTGAATAGGCCAAGCTGCCACATGGGCGCTTGTTGGGATTTTTCGTTGCTGAAGATCTGGACGGTTCTCGTCCTTTGCGGGCGTGACTTGGTCAATTTTGACACATGGCCTGCATTTGGTTGGAGAGAGCTACTTTAGTTGTAACGGCAAGACTTGGTCTTCATGGAGACTGAGACGGATGTGGCCAGAGACACATGAGACGCATGGAGTCTGGGATGAACGAGGCCAGAGACGCATGGAACACATGTAGTCTGGAACACATGGGGCCAGAGGTGTAATACCCCATAACTGCACGGTGTATTATGCTGAGTCGGATTGAATGAGGCAATAGCTGGTTATATTTTGATTTGTTAGATTTGAAAACAAGTATTGATTGAGTTGGTTTCATGTGCAGATCGCAAGCGGAGTTCGATAGAATCAGGTGTTCGTTCAGAGCAGTACTGGGATAGCTAGATTGGAGCGATAATGCCGCCTTCCTTAGTCCGATCGATCGGATAATTTGGAGAGCACGGCGTGCTCGCACGGTCATACCAATTGAGTAGATCGTGCTTTGCATCGGACCACGGGTTCAAGGGATCGGCCGTATCGGCAAGGCAGGGTGCTTAACGGAATCAGACATGGTGAGTGGGCTCTGTCTCTTCTCCTCTACTCCTTCATGCCTAATAATATAGAACACACATAAAGGCTTGAACACTTGGACTGGAACTTAGAAATTATTACACTGTGGCATGCATAGAGTGTACGTCGTTTGGTTGGATATGATTTATGGCTTGAGTTATTTTTGCGTTAGACAGTTGGATCTTGAGTAGGCAGTTGGAGCTTGATTGGATTATCTTGGTTGGAACATCGAGGCAATTCAGGCGGGAGAGCGAGTGTGCATCCGTGCACGATTATCAGTTGGGCGCTTTATCATACAAAGCATGTAGTTGTGGTTCAAAATCAGACAGCTGCATCGGTGAGGGCATTGTGCCACTGTTGGGGCATTGTGCCACGGGATTGTTCTGAGCGAGGGGTGTTGCACCGATTGAAACATTGTATCAAGAAGCGGCATAGTGCTTATGGGGATAACTTGAGATGGTGCCTTGGGCTATAGTTGGAGAATGGTTATGGATAGTTGGTTGGATTGAGGCTAGATAGTTTGGTGGGGCGAGAATGGTCGAATTCTTTCGTCATACCTACTTGGTGTTTGCATCGGTCACGGACAACCTGTTGAGCACAGGGATTGGTTTTCTCGAACGGGAAGGTTCCAAGGCACCGGGACCGTTCGGCCATGGAGGAAGCAAATTGGTAACGTGCCTTGGGCGCGGTGCCGGCAGTTCGATGCGACCAGGCGGGCTAGCTACTCAGCGCTGGATAGAGTAGAACTGCAGTTGATCAGTCCTTTATAGCTTGGCCAGTGACTTCATATAGATAACAGTTTATTTGCTTTGGGTTTGGTTTATGCTTTTCGTGTAGGCGGCGGCCATCTTGCCTCGGCAAGAATGTGCATATCGAAGATTGGATTATAAGGCTTGGATTGAGGATGGATATTGAGGCTTGGATTATGGTTCGATAGGTTTCCACGTTGCTTGGGTTTGAGTAGGACGGTTTGCATGCTAGTTTCCTTTTTGAGTTGGATATATATTTGCTTGTATATTGGCTTGAGTTGAATGCTTGCATGCTTAACCTGCTTTACAGTTTTTCTTAACTTGTCATACCTTTGCCATAAAATAAATCTAGGATTCAAGTAAAAAGATCATCATATAATTATTTGCATTCACTATTCTACTTAGTGTCAGTTTAGACGAGTGGGTTACCCCGCTCAGCAGTACGGCTGTGTACTGACCCACGTTTGTGGGCATTATTTCAGGTACGCAGGTGTAGTGGTGCTGCTTGGATATACGGGACATAATGTATGAACGGTAAGTACCTTTGTGGGCTAAAGAAAGAGCAAGAGTATTACATCGCCTTTGTGGCAATCTCTTTTATAGCAATTTTATGTGGACCCTATCGAGAGCTTCGCTGCGTATACTCTGATGTGTGCTTGGCACACAATAGTTAAATTTTGTTTCAACTTGGCCATTTCGATGATAACTTTGATGTCTGGCAACATCGTCTTGTGCGAGTGCAACTCCAGGCTAGTACGATATCACGTTTCGATGAGAACGATTGTCCTACAGGAGCGCTGCAACGTGGTGATTCACGTTCAGATGGGACGATTGAGCTTGCGGGAGATTGGGGTGTGACATATTGGTAACAGAACGTCCGGTTCATTTCCTTAGACTTGGTCCTTTGCTTCATCACAAACTCTAAATAGCCTTCGCGTGTCATTTAGCTCTTGGCTCTACTCGATGCCGCATTGGATGTTTCATACAATAAGTCTATATATTTGTTGGTTATGGGTGCATGTTATTTTTTGTTGTATTGGCTTTCATTGGTTTTTGGTAGATCGCTTAGCATCGTTGGGCGTTATTGCATTTGTGCAGTAAGTTAAGAGAGGTATTGTTGCGTTGGCTTGTCGTTCGGGGAGTTTCTGGTTGCATCAGTGGATCAGTTGGTTGGCAGACGAGACTGGCTATATGGCATGTTGTGAGTAGAAGCATCGGAGAGAATGGATCGTTGCACGAGTTGCTCGTGTAGCGAATGTGTTGGTTGGAGTTTGATTTTTGGCTGAGTATATCACAAAGAGCATTGCACGAGTTGCTTGTGTGGCGCATTGGTTGAGCATGTTTGAGTTGGCTTGGGGATATCAGGATAGCGTTGCACGAGTTGCTCGTACAGCAAATATGAGGAATAGTTGGGTATTAGATTGGATTATTTGGAAGAGATCGTTGCACGGGTTGCTCGTGTAGCGAAAGTATCAGACGGTTTGAGAAATAGTTGAAAGTATTAAGAATGGATGTCACGCCCCAGTCCTAAAATATCGAGGGACAGGGCACGTGGCAATGGCCAGCAGCACGCACCGATGGACAACCCAATTTAATGGATCCATCAGGGCATACTTAAGCTGTAGTCTAGCTGTAAAATGTTACAAGTCTCAGGTATTTCTAATCTCATCCACCAAATAAACACAGATTAATTTCCAGAAATAATGTAATGAAAATAATTAAGCAGTATCAAATAAGATTATCTCGGAAAACAATCCGAGAATTAGTCTGTTACAATAAGGAAATAGACAGGAAATAAAATACTGGAAATAAAAATACTGAGTGTATGAAGCCGGTGCTCAGGAGAAGTCTTCTGCAACTATCTCGTCCTCGGTTCCGGGTTCTGCTCCAAGGAATGCTCCTGTACCGTATACCTCGGGGTAGTTCTCTTCAGCTATACCTGGGGACATAGTCCATTCCAGGTCCTCAGGGGACATAACAAGGTACAAAAAATACAAGCCGAAATAAATGCAGTGCAGTAATAAAATAAACAGCAGGGTAAATATGTAAACCAGCTAGTAATATGCAAGTGAGAGTTTTAGTCATACTCAGGCTGAGACTACTACAGGATCAGTGTCGAAGAAACCATAGCAGTATTTTCTCGACAGGGCCAGTAAGGTACCAAAGCTCTGTATCAGAGTCTAAGGCACCGCCAGATAACAGTATTTATATTATAATATATTCAACCTTGATATGATAATACTCTCACCACCCCATGTAATCTCACGTCACAGTTCCAGGAAATATCAGGTACAAGTCACGCAAGTTTGAACTAATGCAATGAGTCAGGATAGAATCTAAGCATGTAAACTGTATATGTCATAAAAATGTATCCTATACGGAATCACCAGGTATATCTCAGGCAATTCCGTCACATGAATAGTGTCAGGTGTCCTGGGTTGAGCAGTTAAACAAGTTCACATATGAAGCTACAGAAATCAAGTAAAATACTATAACCAGAAATTACTGAGAATTGGCAAGCTTTACCTGCCCACTGATGTATAACTAGTCAAGGAATTAGGTAGCAAAGCTGCAAGTTTTGGCAAGGTACACTTGTCTGTGGTTCCGGCTATGTTTGCAGTTCTGACTTCGGTGGGAATTACAGGCGGTACTGCGGTTGCTGAAACAAACATCACCATCAGATCCAGAAAATATCAATCAGCTAGAAACGCCTGTCCTTGGGTCCAATTTGGAGACAAGGGCAAAAACGACAGTTTTGGGTCAAAATGGGGTCCACATGTGGGCCCACTTTGCACCGAAAAATGCGTCCGGGTCAAAGGTCTCCAAATTCACCAAACTTAGTGTCAACAGGTCAGGAACGATGATACAAACCCAACGGAACTTTCAGAATTGAATTTCGATGAGCCGAACACAAAATCGCCCGTCGAGCGGGGCCTGTGGGGCCCACGACACGCGATTTCGTCAACGTTCTCAGAATCGAACCAAACTTTGCTCACAGGACCAGCGTATCACTACGAGTCCGATGGCGTAAGTTTCGTTTCGATCCGACGTGTGTACACAAAGTTAGGGTGAATTGCAGAAAAGTTGGATACGGGGCGATGTCTGCGGATACGCGTTGATTTCGGTGTGCACGCACACCCGAATCGACTTCTGTGAAATCCCGCACGTCCGTATCAACGACGCGCACGCATCTGTGAAGACCGCACGCGACCAAGTCGTCCCGTTTGGCGGGACGTACTCAGTTCCGGGGTAAAACAGGGTCTGGTTTTTCCTGTTTTTGGATCACGGTGTGCGATCACCACAGGACGCGATGCCCCGAACGGTTTATCCGGACACCGAGAGGGTCATACAGGCTTCGCAACGCAATTTGCAGAATCGAAATCCGAGCTACGAACAAAAAATTACAAGTACTTGAAGGGGACCCGAAAAACCCGAACTCGATCGTGTCCGACACGTGTCGGATACGAGAATAAAATTAGGGTTAGGGCTTTCCCGCCGGAGCTGGGCGGAGGGCAGCCGGGCCGAGGCGGAGGGGGCCGGGGCTGCGGCGGCGGAGGGCGGCGTGGCGCTCGTGCGGAGGCGGCGGCGTGCGGCAGGCGGCTGGGGCGCTGCTGCGGCCGCTGCTGCTGCTTGCTGCGGCTGGGTGCTGCCGGGGAGGCCGCCGGAGGGGAGGAAGGAGAAGGAGGCGGCGGAGCTGGGGGTCCCACGGCGGGGCGGCTCAGGGAGGAGGGAGGCGACGCGGCGGGCGGGGTCAGGCGGTGGCGAGTGGGGGTCGACGGCCAGGGGGCGGGGGTTAAATAGGCCGGCGAGGAGGCTGGGGGGGGGCGAGAGAGGCGGAGGGGAGTGGGGGTCGTGGGCGAGCGAGGCGGGCGGGAGGCCGGGCGGGGCGGCGCGGGAAGCGGGCGCCGCCGGAAGACGCGGGGGGGGCTGGGGTTCGTGCGGGTGACAGGGGAGCGGGTTTGGGCTAGCGTGCGGGTCTGGCCGACCCGCCCGACCCGCTGGGCCGGGTTGGGGCTGGGCCCGGTGGGCCGGGTCCAACGGGCCGCGGGCTGGGCTGGGTTTATAAAAAAAAATATAATAATAATTATTAATCAGTAATTATTTAATAAATAATTAAATAATTAAATAAATACTTTTTAGGTGTTTAAAAATAGGTCCGAGGCCCAATAAATTTCAGAAAAATTGCCCTAAGTCCAGTTTTTCATTTTACATCCAGAAATATTATTTTCATAATATTTTAATATTGTTTATTATCAATTAAAAATTATTATATAATTAAAACCCTGTTTTTAAATTACAGAAAATTCCCAGAAAATTCCAGAAAATTATGAAAAATCCAGTTTTTAAAATTTTGAAAAATCAGGGGGTTTACAATCTACCCCCCTTAAGAGGATTCCGTCCTCGCAATCAAAGAATAACCGGTCAGCAGAGATGACACGATCGCAGGTATCGTTCGAAAAACACATCACAAGATATTTAGGGAATTACTGTTTCCCTAACAATAAAAATTATGCACTTCCAGAGAAAATCTAGTTAAAGAAAAATCTATAACTTTTATGAAAACCAGGTTGTTATTAACAAGTTACAAATTACTAGGTTGGGGCTGAGGTCACGAACCAAGAGGTACGAGCTACAACAAGACTAGAAACGGATAACTACGAATCACTTACTCGCATCAGTGTCCTCCAAAGTCATCGCGTAAGCTTGCCCTCGTCCTTGAGGTAGATTCCTCTGCTGCTGCTGAGCTTGCTGGTAGGGTGCTGCTCGAGGCGCTGGTGGAGTTTGCTGGTTCGCCCTTGGTGCTCCTTCTCTACGCTCAGGACAGTCTCTTACTGCTTGCTGTCTGGATCCGCAGCCTAAGCATAGTCCGAGTTTACGTCTACACTCCTTCTCGACATGGCCTATCTTGCCGCAGTGGTAACAAGTAGAAAGGTAGAAGGCTTTTGGTGCTGCTCTTGGTGGCGGGCTTATTTGTTGACGCTTTTCAGACTCCTCTGGTACTGCTCCGGTTAGTGCGGATGTGGAGGGCCGCTTCAGTCTGGTCTCTCTCTTGGTGACGCGCTCCATGCGTCGAGCCGCAACAAGTATGTCCGAGTATGATGTTGGTGCGACGGACCCAATTAGTTTCTGTAGCTCAATGTTCAGTCCATTGAAGAATTTCTCGGCCTTCTCTTCCTCTGTCGGGATCAGGGTGGTGGCAAAGCGGCTCAGACGGATAAATTTTGCGTTGTATTCTTCCACCGTCATAGAGTCCTAAGTGAGGCGATTAAACTTGTCCCGCAGTTCTGATCGAGCGACGGCTGGAATGTACATCTCCGGGAAGAGTCTGTAGAACTCCTCCCAAGTGACTCGGTCTGGTCCGAGCCGTGTCTCTTCGGATAGCCACCAGTGATGGGCATTGTCCGTCAATTGCATTCGGACGGCAGTCATCCAGCGTTCCCGTGGAAGCTCAGCTGCTTCAAGTTGATGCCGTAGGTTGGTGAGCCACTCATGAACTTATGTGGGCTCTTCTTTTTCAGAAAAAGTGCGGGGCTTCAGTTGGCGGAAGTCAGTGATTGAGCCTGTCGCTGGCCGTCGAGTTGGTAGGTTGGCCTGCTCCAGTGCAGTTACAATGTTGTCCCTCAAGAAATTAGCTTCGCAACGCTGAGCCTCGTGTTGGACTTGTTGCTGAGCTTGCATCATCGCGTAGATCATTTGGAATATCTGTTGCCCGTCAATCAGCTGTCCTTGTGAGAATACGGGCGTTGGTGGAACGAACTGCGGCGGAGGTGGAATGTCATCGCGTCAGAATCGGGAGGTAGGTTGACCTGCCTGCTGGCTTTGTTGAGTTGAGGAAACTCCTCCGACTGGTGTCACTTCGTCATCATAGGTGACACCTGTAGCTTGTGGTGTTCCGACGGGAGTCTCGGTGCATTCTTGTGGGTCCATTTCCCTGTATCCAAAATAAACAATAAGAGGCGCACAGGAATCAAGGCAAGATGCAAGTCAAAATTAGTTCGAATACGATACAGATATCAAAAATGATTCAAGCAAGTGGATGAGATCCTAAAAACTTATCCTATTCTTATTGCAGGCCTGTTCGGTCCCTAAGTTAAAACCGAACAATTTAGTCGTAGACCTGCATGGGCCACCACAAAAACCATGTCACGCCCCAGTCCCAAAATATCGAGGGACAGGGCACGTGGCAATGGCCAGCAGCACGCACCGATGGACAACCCAATTTAATGGATCCATCAGGGCATGCTTAAGCTGTAGTCTAGCTGTGAAATGTTACAAGTCTCAGGTATTTCTAATCTCATCCACCAAATAAACATAGATTAATTTCCAGAAATAATGTAATGAAAATAATTAAGCAGTATCAAATAAGATTATCTCGGGAAATAATCCGAGAATTAGTTTGTTACAATAAGGAAATAGACAGGAAATAAAATACTGGAAATAAAAATACTGAGTGTATGAAGCCGGTGCTCAGGAGAAGTCTTCTGCAACTATCTCGTCCTCGGTTCCGGGTTCTGCTCCAAGGAGTGCTCCTGTACCGTACACCTCGGGGTAGTTCTCTTCAGTTATACCTGGGGACATAGTCCATTCCAGGTCCTCAGGGGACATAACAAGGTACAAAAAATACAAGCCGAAATAAATGCAGTGCAGCAATAAAATAAACAGCAGGGTAAATATGTAAACCAGCTAGTGATATGCAAGTGAGAGTTTTAGTCATACTCAGGCTGAGACTACTACAGGATCAGTGTCGAAGAAACCATAGCAGTATTTTCTCGACAGGGCCAGTAAGGTACCAAAGCTCTGTATCAGAGTCTAAGGCACCGCCAGATAACAGTATTTATATTATAATATATTCAGCCTTGATATGATAATACTCTCCCCACCCCATGTAATCTCACGTCACAGTTCCAGGAAATATCAGGTACAAGTCACGCAAGTTTGAACTAATGCAATGAGTCGGGATAGAATCTAAGCATGTAAACTGTATATGTCATGAAAATGTATCCTATACGGAATCACCAGGTATATCTCAGGCAATTCTGTCACATGAATAGTGTCAGGTGTCCTGGGTTGAGCAGTTAAACAGGTTCACATATGAAGCTACAAAAATCAAGTAAAATACTATAACCAAAAATTACTGAGAATTGGCAAGCTTTACCTGTCCACTGATGTATAACTAGTCAAGAAATTAGGTAGCAAAGCTGCAAGTTTTGGCAAGGTACACTTGCCTGTGGTTCCGGCTATGTTTGCAGTTCTGACTTCGGTGGAAATTACAGACGGTACTCCGGTTGCTGAAACAAACATCACCATCAGATCCAAAAAATATCAATCAGCTAGAAACGCCTATTCTTTGGTCCAATTTGGAGACAAAGGCAAAAACGACAATTTCGGATCAAAATGGGGTCCACATGTGGGCCCGCTTTGCACCGAAAAATGCGTTCGGGTCAAAGGTCTCCAAATTCACCAAACTTAGTGTCAACAGGTCAGAAATGATGATACGAACCCAACGGAACTTTCAGAATTGAATTTCGATGAGTCGAACACAAAATCGTCCGTCGAGCGGGGCATGTGGGGCCCACGACACGCGATTTCGTCAACGTTCTCAGAATCGAACCAAACTTGGCTCACAGGACCAGCGTATCGCTACGAGTCCGATGGCGTAAGTTTCGTTTCGATCCGACGTGTGTACACAAAGTTAGGATAAATTACAGAAAAGTCGGATACGGGGCGATGTCCGCGGATACGCGTTGATTCCGGTGTGCACGCACACCCGAATCAACTTCTGCGAAATCTTGCACGTCCGTATCAACGACGCGCATGC
Source organism: Iris macrosiphon (assembly GCA_036927795.1). Classification (NCBI taxonomy): domain Eukaryota; kingdom Viridiplantae; phylum Streptophyta; class Magnoliopsida; order Asparagales; family Iridaceae; genus Iris; species Iris macrosiphon. The sequence continues at coordinate 191,886,213 of JAYESA010000008.1, read as the reverse complement.
ATCTGTGAAGACCGCACGCGACCAAGTCATCCCGTTTGGCGGGGCGTACTCAGTTTCGGGGTAAAACAGGGTCTGGTTTTTCCTGTTTTTGGATCGCGGTGTGCGATCACCACAGGACGCGATGCCCCGAACGGTTTGTCCGGGCACCGAGAGGGTCATACAGGCTTCACAACGCAATTTGCGGAATCGAAATCCGAGCTACGAACAAAAAGTTACAAGTGCCTAAAGGGGACCCAAAAAACCCGAAGTCGATCGTGTCCGACACGTGTCCGACACGTGTCGGATACGAGAATAAAATTATGGTTAGGGTTAGGGCTTTCCCGCCGGAGCTGGGCGGAGGGCAGCCGGGCCGAGGCGGAGGGGGCCGGGGCGGCACGGCACGGCGCTCGGGCGGAGGCGGCGGCGTGCGGCAGGCGGCTGGGGCGCTGCTGCGGCCGCTGCTGCTGCTTGCTGCGGCTGAGTGCTGCCGGGGAGGCCGCCGAAGGGGAGGAAGGAGAAGGAGGCGGCGGAGCTGGGGGTCCGCACGGCGGGGCGGTTCAGGGCGGAGGGAGGCGACGCGGCGGGCGGGGTCAGGCGGTGGCGACTGGGGGTCGACGGCCAGGGGGCGGGGGTTAAATAGGCCGGGGAGGAGGCTGGGGGGGCCGAGAGAGGCAGAGGGGAGTGGGGGTCGTGGGCGAGCGAGGCGGGCGAGAGACCGGGCGGGGCGGCGCGGGAAGCGGGCGCCGCCGGAAGACGCGGGGGGGGCTGGGGTTCGTGCGGGTGACAGGGGAGCGGGTTTGGGCTAGCGGGCGGGTCTGGCCGACCCGCCCGACCCGCTAGGCCGGGGCTGGACCGGGTTGGGGCTGGGCCCGGTGGGCCGGGTCCAGCGGGCCGCGGGCTGGGCTGGGTTTATAAAAAAATATATATAATAATAATAATTATTATTAATCAGTAATTATTTAATAAATAATTAAATAAATACTTTTTAGGTGTTTAAACATAGGTCCGAGGTCCAATAAATTACAGAAAAATTGTCCTAAGTCCAGTTTTTCATTTTACATCCAAAAATATTATTTTCATAATATTTTAATATTGTTTATTATCAGTTAAAAATTATTATATAATTAAAACCCTGTTTTTAAATTACAGAAAATTCCCAGAAAATTTTAGAAAATTGTGAAAAATCCAGTTTTTAAAATTTTGAAAAATCAGGAGATTTACAATGGAATATGGCATACGTTGCATAGCGTGATTGATAAAAGAGTTAGATGGTTCATGCGTTGGCTGAGTTTCGTGTCAGACTTAAGTTGGAGATGGCAGGATCATGCATAAGGGATGGTTCGAACGGATCTTGGATCAGTACAAGGAATTATGATGCGAGTAGTAACTTGATTCGGAGTGGTATATGGTATACCACATAGTGAGTAAAAGCATTAGAATATTTTGTATAGACATGAATGGAATTGCCGCAACGGACAAGGGTAACAGGAATATAAGTTGGTTGGTGCACATCGGCTGAGTTAGGAAGAATAAAAAATAGAGCAAGCAAATATTGAGTTGAGTAATCGAGAACGGACTTGTCCAAATGGAAGTATCGTTGGACTTGAGAGATTGACGAGATCGAAACAAGCAATGGAAAGAGTGTTTGGAAATTTAAAGGATTGAGGCAGACCAAGTATTGGAAATAAGTTGAGATTGATCAGATGGAAAGCCGAATATCAGAGTTCGCTTGTACGATTTTGAAGTTCGGTGGAGCATTCATGAATGCAAAGAGAGAGTTGAGCATGAGGAACAAACAGTTAGGAAACGCTTGAGCGAGCAAAGGGTGAATCGAAGGATAGCGAGGACGGACTACGATTTTTGGAAACACATTGGAGCTGTTGATTGAGTAATGAAACACGATCTGGTTTGGAGGGGCAATGCGATGGATTCGTACGGACTTAAAGAATTTTGGATATTGGCGCTCGAGAAGTTGGACTCATGGTTTAGCGAAAGTAAAATTTGGCGAAATAGTGCAACGATGGTAGACGGATTCTCTAGAAGACATAAATGGGCATGAGGTAAGTTTAGTTGATGTTAAGTCAGATTAAAATTTAACACATGCAGTACTAAGATGGATTGAGGCAACAAGTAAAGGCAATATGGATTTGAGATTTATGTTAGAACTGATGCATGAGTCTTTGAGAGTGTGTGGACTAATCGGAACATAGAGAAATCAAGACGGGCTAAGGAATGGAACGAGAGCAAGGATTGTGGCGGATGGACTTTTGAAGATAGCTAAACAAGATAGCAACGTTGGAGAAAAATATTGTGTTACTCGTGCAAGTTGGACGTGCACTGTGAAATATGGCATACGGATAAGAATTTGGAGCAAGTCTTTGGTTTCGGGAATCGTTGCAATTGGTAGTGCGAGAAGTAGAACATGGCAGTTCAAAAAATTTGATGGATTCAGAAAATAACGACAGATTGATGGAAGACGGTTTCAACGAGCGCAGTTCTCTATTTGTGGCTTGGATAGATAGTAAGACTCTAGGTGGTTAAGCGGCGTTTGGTTGACATATTCGTCAGAGGTAGTGCATGAAGTTCTCGGAGTCAAAAATTCGTTCGGATGGAATGGTTGGATTATGGCTCAGATTTGCAGAGGAGATATAGCATGGTTCATAGTAACTGTCCATCGTGATGACTTACAATTATCGAGCGTAGCTTCGGGACAGCTGATCCTAGCAACTTGATCGCCAAATCAGAGATGGATATTGTAGACCTATAGAACGACCCTTGTGGCGGTGCATTTGGGAATGCGTCGAGGGTGGATGTGAGTAGTATGTGTTGGAGATTGGCCTAAGTGACTGAGTGATGGATTTGAGAGATCCTTGGGATAGCTTTCAGCTGAAGATGCAGCCGAAAGATCGAAGCGATGGTGGAAATGGCCTAAGTCAACTGATGAGATTTGGAGTCGCAGATTTTTGAATATGGTATCGCCTCTAACTCGTAGTACCCCGGAAGGGAATATCATTCATATAAATTAACGACTGTGAAACTAGCTTGTGAAGTTAAAGCAACAGCTCGTTCAGATCAAATCATTGCAATACTGGAAGGGACAAATGTGCCTCAGATTTACAAGATGTATCAGAACTTAGTCTGCGATGCATGCTCGTACAGAAGGCGAAGGTGATATCCTATGCTTCGAGGCAGTGGAAGCAGCACGAAGAACTATTTCATGTGCGACTTAGGAATTGTGGCGAGTGTGACCACGTTGAAATTGTGGCGACACTATCCCTATGGCGTGGCGGCAAAATCTTCGTGGATCACATGAACCTCAATATAGATATTCACCCAGTGAGATATTGAGATTGAGAAAGAGGTGTTGGGTTGAGCTGATCTAAGAGCAAAGTTTGATATTTGGGTAAGTCGCCTAGCTGGGGTAGTATCAGTTGTGATGATCGTTCAGAGCAAGAGATGATAGTTGGAGATAGTGCATGTAGAACATGGTGCGATTTGGAATTATGCTAGAGTTTTGATTTGTTGAGTTTGGACGGTGCTAGTATGGATTCAGAAATAGTTTAATGGATTGAGTTGGAACATGAACTGATTCAAGTCAGGTGGGAAGGTTGTTAGTAGAAAATTATCGTATTTGAGAATAGAGCTTGTGCGAATGTGTTGAGATAAACGTCAAGATTAGTTCAATTGGGAGTAAAGAGAATGAATGCCTCGGACATAAAGATACCCTTGTAACTTGTCCAAATTCGCTATCGCTCTAAAATGCATGTATTTCAGGGACGCCTTAAATATGTGTATGATCCAAACTAAGTGATATGAAGAATTCGTATTGAGCTGCAAGGAGGATGTGGTAATATAGAATTTGTGCGAGCATTCAGCGCGAGCGAGATGCTGAGTCTAGATCAAGAGAATGTGAGTTGCATGGAGCACAGTTATGAATTGGGCAAGCAGCATGCTAGTAAAGAATGGATACTAGTATGGTTCGAGGACGAACCTGATTATAAGTAGTATATGATATAATGCCCCACAACCGCACGGTACATTACGCTAAGTCAGAATGAACGAGGCAATAGCTGGTTATATTTTAATTTGTTGGATTTGGGAACAAGTATTGATTGAGTTGGTTTCATGTACAGATCGCAAGCGGAGTTCGATGGAATCAGGTGTTCGTTCAGAGCAGTACTGGGATAGCTGGATTGGAGCGATAATGCTGTCTTCTTTAGTCCGATCGGTCGGATGATTTGGAGAGCACGGCCTGCTCGTACGGTCATACTAATTGAGTAGATCGTGATTTTCATCGGACCACGAATTCAAGGTATCGGCCGTATCGGCAAGGCAGGGTGCTTAACGGAATCAGACTTGGTGAGTGGGCTCTCTCCCTTCTCCTATAATCCTTTATGCCTAATAATATAGAACACATGTAAAGGCTTGAACACTTGGACTGGAACTTGGAAATTACTACACTGTGGCGTACATAGAGTGTACGTTGTTTGGTTGGATATGATTTGTGGCTTGAGTTATTTTTGCGTTGGACGGTTGGAGCTTGAGTAGACAGTTGGAGCTTGATTGGATCATCTTGGTTGGAACATTGAGGCAATTCGGGTGGGAGAGAGCGTGCATCCATGCACGAGTATCAGTTGAGCGCTTTATCATACAAAGCGTGCAGTTGTGGTTCAAAACCGGACAACTGCATCGGTGAGGGCATTGTGTCACTGTTAGGGTACTGTGCCACGGGATTGTTCTGAGTGAGGGGTGTTGCACCGATTGGAACATTGTGTCGAGAAGCGGCATAGTGCTAATGGGGATAACTTGAGATGGTGCATTGGGCTATAGTTGGAGAATGGTTATGGATAGTTGGTTGGATTGAGGCTAGATAGTTTGGCGGGGCGAGAATGCTCGAATTCTCTCGTCATACCTACTTGGTGTTTGCATCGGTCACGAACAACCTGTTGTGCACATAGTTTGGTTTTCTCGAACGGAAAGGCTCCAGGGCACTGGGACCGTTCAGCCATAGAGGAAGCAAATTGGTAACATGCCTTAGACGCGGTGCCGGCAGTTCGATGCGACCAGGCAGGCTAGCTACTCAGCGTTGGATCAAGTAGAACTGTAGTTGATCAGTCCTTTATGGCTTGGCCAGTGACTTCATATAGATAAGAGTTGGTTTGTTTTGGTTTGGTTTGTGCTTTTCGTGTAGGCGACGACCACCTTGTCTCGGCAAAAGTGTGCATATCGAAGATTGGATTATAAGACTTGGATTGAGGATGTATATTGAGACTTGGATTGTGGTTCGATAGGTTTTCGCGTTGCTTGGGTTTGAGTAGGACGGTTTGCATGCTAGTTTTATTTTTTAGTTGGATATATATTTGCTTGTATGTTGGCTTGAGTTGAATGCTTGCATGCTTAACCTGCTTTACAGTTTTTCTTAACATATCATACATTTGCCATGAAATAAATCTAGGATTCAAGTAGAATGATCACCATATAACTGTTTGCATTCACTATTCTACTTAGTATCGGTTTAAACGAGTAGGTTACCCCGTCCACCAGTACGGCTGTGTACTGATCCACGTTTGTGGGCATATTTCAGGTACACAGGTGTAGTGGCGCTGCTTGGATATACGGGACATAATGTATGAACGGTAAGTACCTTTGTGGGCTAGAGAAAGAGCAAGAATATTACATCACCTTTGTGGCAATCTTCTTTGTGGCAATTTTATTTGGACCTTATCGAGAGCTTCGCTGCGTATACTCTGATGTGTGCTTGGCACACAATACTTGACTTTCGTTGCAACTTGGTCGTTTTGATGATAACTTTGATGTCTGACAACATCGCCTTGTGCGAACGCAACTCCAGGCTCGATCACATCCCTGTGAGAACGATTGTCCTGCTGGAGCACTGCAACGTGGTGATTTACGTTCAGCGAGGACAATTGAGCTTGCGGGAGATTGGGGCATGACAAGAGGCGCATGGAATGCATAGAGTCTGGAATGCATGGGGGCAGAGGCGCATGGAACGTATGGAGTCTGAAAGACATGGGGCCAGAGACGCATGGAGTATGGGACGCATGGGGTCCTTGTTGTGTTGTACGCGTGGTACTGCACACCCATCAAGAGTGAAGTTCTGGGCTGACGTGAGACTTCTGTCGGTTAGTGTCTTTTGAGGGAATCAAAAAAAAAATTGTCAGAATTCTGTGTCAGAAATGATCATGTTGATGGGACGCCATGTTAGGTCCATCTGCGGCCAAGGCTGCTTCGGCTGATTGGGACTCATGGGTGTTGCCTTATTGGGTCACAGGGTGCCTCTGCGTCCTAATTTCTGTTGAGTCTGCTTAGGGGGCACATGGTTTGTTGGACACACGAACGCGTACTGCCGAGATGGCACTTTTAAGACTTGGCTCAACCTTTGAGGAAGCCTACCACCTACCTTTTGCATGCAGACTTCTTGGAAAGTAAATCGTCGGTTGCATGCAGACTTCTCGAAAGCTAAAATGTCGGATTCACCATTCTAGGTTCATCTACCCAATTATTGCAGTCATGCAAACTGTCTCTCTCTTCTATAAATACCACTGTCGTGGTTCATTGTGTTCCACTTTGTAAAACATGTCGTCCAAGGGAGGTTCTAGTTGGGAATCCTGTCACCCGTCTTACTTCCTCGACGTCCCCTCTCTGCTTCGTCCCGGTGCTCGGGTATAGGAGGGTCCAGAATTGGAGGGTCTCGTAAGGGACGAGCTATCGGTTCTCCGCCAGCTGTTGTAATATCTCCTCCTGCAAAGAGAGCACGGGTCGGGGACGAGTTATCCGTCGCTGAGAATTTCCTGTCCTCGTTGGGGTTAACTTTAGAGGCTCTTGCTATACCTCTTGAGTCCACTCCGAATTTTTCCTTGCTGCCCATAACTCCAGAGGAGAGGAGGATATTGGAATAGATGGAAGGACTGCACCGTCAGTTTCGTCGTGCGGGCATACGTTCGGTCTAGGAGGTTGCGGTCGTGCTTCGTGAGGCTCGCGGCTCATCTGACTGATCGTGTTTTTCTATTTTTGTTTTTATTTTGTATGGGCCTTGATGGCTACATGTTGTAACCCCCCTTTTGCAAATGAACTTTTTGTTTTGTTTTGATCAATATCTCTTTTATGCGGCCCCCGTACTCTGAGGATGTTCAGGCTGCATGTAGGCCATTTATGCGGTTGGCTATTCTTGTCGCATAGGTCCCGGGCGTCTCCCATGCGGCTTGCTTTCATGTTGGGGTGCATGATCTCTTATGTGGCCTGTATAATTTTTATGCTTCTACACAGTTAAGATAGATGAAAACAAAGAATATAATTGATAACAAATATAAATATATGTATCCATACAGTTAAAATAGATGTTACATTCTACATTAAAAATACAGTACATGGCTAGAGTTCTAAATAGATTTTATTTTATTTTCAATCCTCTTCTGAAAATTTATCTTCTTCGTTTTTCTCGTCCTCCTCTTCCTCTTCCTCTTCCTCTTCCTCTTTCTTCTCATCTTAGCTTTCATCTACTTCATCTTCCTCTTTGGATAATTATACCTCCTCCACACGATTAGACGTGTAATGAGAAACTTATGCTGAGTCCACATCTATAATATTTGTTACAATAGGTACCCCATCCTCCTGATAAGCTATTTCGTTAACGTCAAAGATATTTTTAGCTTTCGTCTTGCATACTGCCCACCAGTCCGACATCGTTGTTCCCCGTTTAGGATAAGTTTTGAAGTACACGAGCTGAGCCTGACTTGATAGGACAAATGGTTCATAGCCTTGATATCGATGCTGGTAGTTTATATCCACAAGGCCATGCTTGTCTATTTTCCAACCTTGATCTTGGATCGGATCGAACCAATCACACCTGAATAACAAGATCTTAGCAGGCTATGTTCCATAATTATACGTCAACTCCACAATCTCCCATAAGACGCCATAGAAATTATTGTCTGGATCGACATCTTTGTAGCTCGAAGATCTGATACACAAACAACTATTTTTCGTAGAATCGAGATCCAAGAATCTGTCTCTTATCGGTGCTTTTGTTGACTTGAACCTAAAACCATTCACACAGTAGCTTGGCCCGATTTTGATGGCATAAATTGGTCCATTGGCTAGAGTTTTAATAGACTCATTCTCGAGTGTTGTGTGGGGACAATCGACCTAAATACCAAGAAAAAAATATTAAGTTCAACATTATGTTAATTATTGTGCATAGTGCATACACAAAAAGATCCTTGCATATGCACTCAACCAAGAAGGAAAATAAAGTCTCATTTCTTGTTCTAATTTTTTTATCTGTTATGTATAGTCTCATCGACCTCATCTCATCATAAATATGCTGAAAAATAACAAAACATCGCCCGATTAGTGTAACAATATTAGCGTATACTATTACATTAAGATGACTTAAACATTAACATATTAATTACTTACCCCTCTAGCTTCTCCACTTTATCCTCGTCGCAGTTGAGTAATATATACAACTTAGCAGCCCTTAGCTCGTCGTAATTCAGATATCTCTTATTCATTTTGCCCGAAGGCTTACCGAAAGCATTGAATACTTTCAGTATTGCATCATTAGATTCCTGATATTCGTCGTCGTTTCTGGGAACTCTTGTTCTATTAATAGAAACATACGGCTTGAAATACATCGAGCAAAAGTTTGTAATCTTCTCATGAACATAGGCTTCACAAATAGAACCCTCAATTCGTGCATTATTTTTACCTTTCTCTTTAGATGGTTCAGTTGACGCTCGAACGGGTACATCCACCAATAACCGACAGGCCCACCAACACGTGTCTCAAAATAAAGATGAATTAGCAAATGCTCCATGGAGTCGAAGAATCCAGGAGGGATCACTCTTTCAAGCTTGCACAGTGTTACCGCAATGTCCTTCTCTTGCTTTTCAAGACGATCGACGATCAACTTTGTAGAACAAAGATCCCTAAATAATATGCTAAGCTCGGTCAGTGGATCCCAAACTACCTATAGTAAGAATTCTCGAAATACAATTGGAATTAACCTCTCCATGAATACCTGACAGTCATGGCTCTTCATACCCGTCAGTTTATTCTTCTTCGGGTTAACGCATCTTCTCATATTTGACACGTACCCATCTTGAAATTTTAGCCCATGAATCCACCTACAAAGTCTTCATTTAGCCTCCTTGTCCAGTGAGAAAATTACCTTAGGCTTCTTATACTTTCTATTACCTTCCTCTATCAAATGCAACGCAGGATGTCTGCATATTTCTTCCAAGTCCAACCTGGCCTTAGGATTGTCTTTCATCTTCCCATTTACGTCCATCACAGTATTAATTATGTTGTGAAACATATTCTTCTCGATATGCATGATATCAAGGTTATGTCTGATCAGATTGGTGCTCTAATATGCCAGATCCCAGAATATGCTCCTCTTCGTCTAGTTATAAATGTGACCAAATCCATCGCACTTGTACCCCTTAGTAGGCTCTTCGATAGCACTTGATAAATCTTTAACCTCTTTTCATATCGTGTCTCTGGGCCACCTTAGAGGTGGATTTGCCTTCTCCATAACGCCGACACAAAATGTATTCATTGTAGCGCCCCGTTCTCCCGCAGCGGAGAGCGCGGCTAAGAAACACAAGACGATATCGTTCGATCGGGATAGATTGAATTAAGAACTCATCCTCATTATGGATTTGTTTCTTCGGAATCGATTCCCATATTCAGTGGACTGCGCCCCCGGGATCGGCTTAGCGGCAGAGTCAGGAGGGACCTCTCCGCTGCTATCTTTTATTGCCTCGGTTTTTGATGTCGCTTGTTGCTTTCGTGCTTTGAGTTGGTTTTGGGATTTGCTTATTTTCCTTGAACGGTTTCGATGGTTTTTATTATTTTCGTTCATTGACTTGCACTTCTATTCCGAGATTGGAAAGAGAGGAAGAAGTATTAATCGAGCTGTTCGTGTACAGGTGAACGAGCAGTAGGCGGCTTGCGAGCGGAGTCGTGAAGTGCCTCTTTCCTTCTTCTTTCCAAAATCTAAGTGAGTGGCTACCAACCCGATTAGCTAGCCCTGCTTCCAAGCTTCACAGCTAATAATCTGCATTCTCCTTTGCCCCGATCAAACGATACCAAGTAATAATAAAAGAAACCAAGATAAAAGAGAATAGACTTGGTTATATGCTTGTCAATAAACTTCACGAACGGATACTTAAATGCATGCTTGTTCGCTTGGGAAAAATCATTGCTTGTCTTGTACATTGCTTGTCTTGTCTTGTACATTGCTTGTCTTGTACTCTTGTCGCCTCAAAAGCATGAACTGTTAACTAAGTAAACATATTGTTCGATCACGGACAACTTGTGCACAAGGTCATTGGTTCCTGCGGACGGTCGCTGGGGCACTGGCACCGATCCGGTCCGGACGGAATCCCTATTGTATAGTCCATTGTGCTGGACGGAGTGACATGTAGCGCTCCTTGTTCATTCGCTGTATACCATTCCCGCCAGTGACTATTGTCCATTGTGGCATCACGCCAAGTGATCTCTTGTATATTTAAACCTATTGCATACTAACTTGTGTCTCCGTGGCAGGGAAGGCATGGTAAGTATTGTGCAGGTAATTCAGACGGTCAGGTAAAATCCACCGAACGGTGGCACGTTCATTTCAGTAAATTCTGTATGCTGCTTACTTGTAAATAAACTAAGGCAAGATAGAAACCCACAAATATGCATGCTTCATTAAAACAACGTATTGATTGGTATAGTCAGGCTAGCTCGCCTTCACCAGCATGTTTCGATATGCTGACCCTCGTTGAAACAGGTTCTCCGCACTAAGGCGAACCGAACGAGGAGCCGAAGTCATCTTCCCGATCTAGTCCAGCTGTAGGCGCATCTTCACCGCGCCCCCGAAGCATTTTGGAGTCAGGAGCCTGCAACTCTTCATACACAAATGCAGCTCCGTGGCAAAGCCGTCCTCCAGCCTGGAGGTCTATACATTTTGAAGTTATATAGGGATGTAATGTACAGGACTGCTATCTCATTTTGAGTCATCTCTTTGTAAGCCGTTCGGCATATTAGCTAACTCGTTCAAGAGTTTGTAATAGATGTTCATTATCAATAAAGAGAACTTTTCTATGTTTCAAATCTGTGTTTCAATTTATCTGCGTACTCTGAATATGTGCTTGCTATGCAAATCATTAAAGCCTTGTGCGGGCGCAACCCCAGGCCCGCACGACGGTCGCGACTCGGGGGACGCCTCGGGGCGTGACATAGTGGTATCAGAGCACAGATTCAAAGTTCCTTAGACTTCGTGCTGGAAAAGTTCCTTTAACGATCAAAATTCCTGTGCGAACTCTTGAACTCGCTAGGCCAAAATGAGATACGTTCATGCAATAAGTCCATAATACATTATGATCCTAATGTAATTTACCTTCTTTTGAAGGAATGGCTCCAGCGCAATCTGCAGCGCAAACCCCGGACGAAACGCAAGGCCAAGAAAGTAGTTCGGATACTTCGGGAAGTTCAAAGAGCCAGCGAGCCATGCCAAGCATCGATCCCGTCCAACGAATGTTGCAGATGTTGGAGGCAAACCAACAAAGGGACGAGGCTCGCCATGAACGGGCCGAGAAGCGAGCGGAAGAGAGTCAGCTCAAGTTTCAAGACAATATAGAAGCACGATTCTCAGTCCAACAGAAGCAGGTAGATACCCTGCAGCAGATCGTTCAGACTTTGGCATCCAACCAGTCCACGGCAACGCCAGCGACTCCGGTGGAGCAGCCCGTGCTTGAAGTAGAGACACCTCAAATTCCAAGAGCGAGGGACGTGACTGCCTTCGACTTTGGCCACTTCAAGAAAGTCTGCAACACCCCATTCAATGGGACTGAGGACCCAGTCGTAGCTCTAGATTGGTTGGCCGAACTTGAAGATCACTTCGCTCTGCTAGAGGTCCCCGAAGAAAAGCGCGTCGCCTGCGCGCAATTACAGCTCCGCCTCAACGCGCACGATTGGTGGGACGTGCATCGACGATCTCTCCAATTTGATCACGGAGAGGAGGCGGTCTCGTGGACGACTTTTCGTGCCGCGTTCGAAGAGGAGTATGTACCCCCTCCAGTCCAACGCCAGATGGAGAACGAGTTCGTGCAGCTGCGGCAAGGCAGTATGACAGTTAAAGAGTACTCCGCCGAGTTCAACCGACTCTCCAAATTCGCTAGGGCCTATTTACCTGATGCAGCGAGTCGAGCTAGAAGGTTTGAAGGTGGACTACGCCCTGTCATCCATTCACACGTAGCCGTTCCTCAGTATCGGACAATGCGTGAAGTCATGAATCACGTCCTGTCGCTCGAACCACACTATCCTCACGTTCCTGCCGGCGCTGTGCATACATCCAGTCACAAACGCCAAAGCGACGAGAGAGGAAATACTGCTTCAAAGCGCCCTAACAATGGAGGGCACAAAAGAGGGAAACCAGGGCAGTTATGTTATTTCTGTAATAGGTCGGGGCACACGAAGGATAATTGTCGCCTGAAACTTGGTTTATGCCTAGCCTGTGGCGGATCAGACCATTCTGTTCGTGATTGTTCCTTGAGTCATGATCGCCATCCCCGACCGAATAATCCTTAACGGTAGGTCCTATCCTAAGTTTCGGGACGAAACTTCCAATTAGATGGGTAGGATGTAGCGCCCCGTTCTCCCGCAGCGGAGAACGCGGCTAAGAAACACAAGACGGTATCGTTCGATCGGGATAGATTGAATTAAGAACTCGTCCTCGTTATAGATTTGTTTCTTCGGAATCGATTCCCATATTCAGTGGACTGCGCCCCCGGGATCGGCTTAGCGGCAGAGTCAGGAGGGACCTCTCCGCTGCTATCTTTTATTGCCTCGGTTTTCGATGTCGCTTGTTGCTTTCGTGCTTTGAGTTGGTTTTGGGATTTGCTTGTTTTCCTTGAACGATTTCGATGGTTTTCATTGTTTTCGTTCATTGACTTGCACTTCTATTCCGAGATTGGAAAGAGAGGAAGAAGTATTAATCGAGCTGTTCGTGTGCAGGTGAACGAGCAGTAGGCGGCTTGCGAGCAGAGTCGTGAAGCGCCTCTTTCCTTCTTCTTTCCAAAATCTAAGTGAGTGGCTACCAACCCGATTAGCTAGCCCTGCTTCCAAGCTTCACAGCTAATAATCTGCATTCTCCTTTGCCCCGATCAAACGATACCAAGTAATAATAAAAGAAACCAAGATAAAAGAGAATAGACTTGGTTATATGCTTGTCAATAAACTTCACGAACGGATACTTAAATGCATGCTTGTTCGCTTAGGAAAAATCATTGCTTGTCTTGTCTTGTACATTGCTTGTCTTGTACTCTTGTCGCCTCAAAAGCATGAACTGTTAACTAAGTAAACATATTGTTCGATCACGGACAACTTGTGCACAAGGTCATTGGTTCCTGCGGACGGTCGCTGGGGCACTGGCACCGATCCGGTCCGGACGGAATCCCTATTGTATAGTCCATTGTGCTGGACGGAGTGACATGTAGCGCTCCTTGTTCATTCGCTGCATACCATTCCCGCCAGTGACTATTGTCCATTGTGGCATCACGCCAAGTGATCTCTTGTATATTTAAACCTGTTGCATACTAACTTGTGTCTCCGTGGCAGGGAAGGCATGGTAAGTATTGTGCAGGTAATTCAGACGGTCAGGTAAAATCCACCGAACGGTGGCACGTTCATTTCAGTAAATTCTGTATGCTGCTTACTTGTAAATAAACTAAGGCAAGATAGAAACCCACAAATATGCATGCTTCATTAAAACAACGTGTTGATTGGTATAGTCAGGCTAGCTCGCCTTCACCAGCATGTTTCGATATGCTGACCCTCGTTGAAACAGGTTCTCCGCACTAAGGCGAACCGAGCGAGGAGCCGAAGTCGTCTTCCCGATCCAGTCCAGCTGTAGGCGCATCTTCACCGCGCCCCCGAAGCATTTTGGAGTCAGGAGCCTGCAACTCTTCATACACAAATGCAGCTCCGTGGCAAAGCCGTCCTCCAGCCTGGAGGTCTATACATTTTAAAGTTATATAGGGATGTAATATACAGGACTGCTATCTCATTTTGAGTCATCTCTTTGTAAGCCGTTCGGCATATTAGCTAACTCGTTCAAGAGTTTGTAATAGATGTTCATTATCAATAAAGAGAACTTTTCTATGTTTCAAATCTGTGTTTCAATTTATCTGCGTACTCTGAATATGTGCTTGCTATACAAATCATTAAAGCCTTGTGCGGGAGCAACCCCAGGCCCGCACGGCGGTCGCGACTCGGGGGACGCCTCGGGGCGTGACATTCATGTTCCTCCGGAACGGATGATCCGACAGCAAAAATTGTCGATGACAATCGAAGAAGCACAGTTTTCCTCCGTGTTTCAAATGAAAAGCCTTAGTGCGGTCCATACAATACGAATATAAGAGACGACCATGAGTTCTCCATCCTGATAACATGTCATAAGTCGAAAATTCGTTGATCGTCTACATAAATGCTGCCCTCATCTGAAAATTCTACTGTTTTGAAACATCGTGCATTTTTGTGCCTAATTCCCACAGCTGATTCAACTCATCAATCAATGGTTAAAAGTACACATCGATGTTCCTCTTCAGATTGTTCGGACCGGAATAATGATGGTTAAGAGCATAACCGGAGTCTTCATGCACATCCAAGGCGGTAAGTTGTACAGGGTGACGATCACAGGCCAACACGAATACTAAGAGCCCAAAAGTCCGAATGTGGTAAAACTATCGGAGGAGAGCCCCAATCTTATATTACGTGAATCCAAAGCAAAATTGGGATACTCTCGATTGAAGTACTTTTAGTATTCTCCATCGGATGGGTGATCCAACACTCCTTCAATTTGTTCTCGTATGTGCTAACTCATATTTTCGGCAGTTTCCTTCACCATAAACAAGCTCTGCAACCGCGACGTTAAAGGCAAGTAGTGCATCAAATCGGTCGGCTTTCTTGCACCGACTGTCCTTCCTGTACCAGTTGCCTTGTAACGATCAGTACCATAAAATTTTCACATATCTTCATCATTGTCGTCTTTATAGTACAGCATGCACCCGTTACAACATGCATTGATTTTCTCGTATCCCATCTAGAGCGATCTCACCATCCTCTTAGACCGGTCGAAGTCTTTAGGTAACTTAGCACTCGCCGGTAAGATCTCTATAATCAACTCCATCAGTCGATTATAGCATTCTTATGACATATTAAAATTGGACTTGATGCTCAACAGTCTTGTAACCACCTCCAACGATGAATGATCCTCACAATCAGGATATAATGGAGTTTTTGCATTCTCCAGTAACTCCATGAACTTTGCAGCATCGGCATTCGGTGCCTCCTCAGCTGCATCATGATTGTCTAGATCGAAACTAGGCCCGGCAGCGTCGAAAACCATGTTCACGCACTCGTCGTCGTAATCAGCATAGTCGTGGACATCCATATACAGCTCCACATAAGGCTCCGTCTCTTATGCTTAAGACACAAGTTCTCCGTGTGAGATCCACTGATAGTTATTCGGCATAAAACTCCTCGAGTATAAATGATATGTCACATCCACTCTGAGCGATATTTCAAGTTACGATATCTCACACACGGACACTTAATTTTGGTACCGTCCATGTAGTGAGGAAACGCCTTGGTGAACTGCAGGAACTATTCTAACCCATGTATGAATTTATCCTATACACCGCATATGTCATCAGGATGACGGTTGTACATCCACGAACGATGATGCAGGTAGTAATTCAGATCCATTTCTAGATACTTCTGAAAATATGAATAGACATCGTTCAAGTATATTATCCAAATGGATGCAAAGATGGATACACATGTTCATCAAAGTAATTAATGACTCCTATTGATGCATGAGTATTCGAGTTGTGATGCGTGAGTATCCATATCGTGGTTCATGAGAATCCGTTTTATAATTCGTGACTATCCGAAAACTAGTGGACAACTCTGATTTCAAGCCCTATTAAATAAGTATCGTCACGTGTTCATTGTCAGTCATTCTCTGAAAATTAAATTTGTATCTGTAAGCCTTTTTGAGGCTTTTAAAGTTATACCAGATTTTCGAAAAATCTGACATGGACATTTTGACACGTTCTTTGTCTTTTCTACGATTTTTCAGAAATTGGTAGAACTCTAAAAGCCTCAAAAAGGCTTACAGATATAAATTTACTTTTCAGAGAAGGGCTGGCATGGACACTTAACTTCGGAATGTCGAATATACACATAGGTCTTGATAACACTCTAGGTATTTGTGTATCATGTAGATATCACATACCATGGTACACAATCTCACATTGATACTCTCTTGTATCATGACACTAGGATACAGTTTCAAATATCCATGTCACTAACTATACTTGACACTTGTTTCTTGGTACCAACATACACTTTAGGCCACTCACTCTTGACACTCAACACATATTTATACCTACTTCTATAACTATATATTTCTATACCCTTATATATGTATCTATCTATATAGATTATTAATCCTCACTAGCTCACTCAGCCCTTACTCAAACATATACACATACACACCTCTCACTAGGACACTCACACACACACACACACAAACAAGAAATGCGTGGACTCTCATATAATTGACACACACACACACAAGGTACTACCCATACCCAAACAAAATATCTTGACTAAAACACATACCCAAATTTATATCAAACAACCTATATCATAGTTAGGGTCCATATGCCATGTGTGTGTGTCTATGCGTTTGGGTCCATGTTAGTACGAATCGTGTCATGTAGGGTTGTGTATTTTGGTACCAAGATATCAAACAACCAATATCTTGTCCGTGTTACTACGAATCGTGTCATGTAGGGTTGTGTCATGTGTGTGTATGTCCATGTGTTTGGGTCCATGTGTCAGGGTTAGGATCGTGTCATGTGTGTGTTAATGTGTCATGATTGTGTCTAGTGTGTGTGTGTGTCTTACTTGTGTCCGGGTCTGGGTTAGGGTTTACCGAGCGAGGAGGAAGGGAGGAGGAACGCCTGAGAGAAGGGTCGACGAAGGAGGACCAAGTCGGAGGGGGTCAGCCTCGCCGGAGGGGGAGGAGCAGCGTCTGGGGGGTCACGGGGGCAAAGAGGCCGCGTCTGGGGGTCGCTTGTGTCAGGGTGGGGGGCGAGGGAGGGTCACCGGGGGAATCGAGTAGGGGCAGGTGGGTCACCGGGGGCGCGGGGGCCGCCGGGGGAGGGTGGGTCGTCGTTGGAATCGAGTGGGAGCGGGAAATGAAAAGTTTGGGGGACAGAAATGAAAAGTCGAACCGATCAGGAAAACCCTATATTAAGTAATTTAGCGACGTCAATACCAGACGTCGCTAAACGTCGCAAAAATTTTAATATACTGCGGCATATAAGGTGTGGAGTCGCTAACCGTCATTGTTATTAAAAATATAGCGACATTTAGCGACTTATCGGCGACATGATCTTTCATAATACTAAAGGTCGTTGCTAAACGTCGCAGAAAGTCGTTGATAGCGACGTATTGCTACGTTTTTAAAAACGTTGCTAATTTCAATAATATTAGCGACATCGTTGTCCAGAGTCGCTAAATTCGTCACTGATTTGAATCATTTTGGTAGTGGATAGTTTAGAAAATCTTCAAAATAGTCCACCATTAGATACTGTCGTACAATAGAATCCAACGATGTAGATTAAAACATTAACCACGTTCAGTCCGACCAAATCGAGTTCGGACCGAATTCAATTAATCGCATTCTCGTAAGTTCAGGTTGGAACTTGCTAAGTTCTGACTACCAAATTCGAATCGAACTCGGTTAATCTTTCGAGAACTCATCCAAATTTGATTCCAACATAAACAAGTATTCGATCTATTTGGTCTTAAGTGAATTAAAATAGTTAAAATCGAATAAGCTAGACCTTACACTGAGCGGCAATCACACACCGCTGAAATCTAGCCCTTTCCCTAATTTGGAAGCTTACAAGTCTCACTTCGTCCACTTCCCAGGACCGGTTCTTCTCATCTCATACTTGAACTTGAAAAGAAGAAGAAGAAGGGAAGAAGAAGAAGAAAATCATGTCACAAGGAAGAGTTGATATCCTTAGCAAGACAAAAGTCTCACTTCCTCCACTTCCGGGCACAAGTCCTCCACCACCTACAAAGCTATCCTTGTTTGATGCCATGTGGATTGGGCTCCCTCCAATCCAACGTCTCTTTCTGTACAAAAATATTGACGGTGTTACCTTTTCGACCCTAGCTGGCTGCCTCAAGTCCTCTCTCTCTTCCACCCTCCTTCACTTCCTGCCGCTCGCCGGCAGGCTCACCTATCTCCCCTCCACTGACGACGTCGAGATCGACTACTCCGATCCCGGTTTCGCCTTTCTCGAGGCCGAGTACGATATCGAGCTCGGTCCGCTGATCGCCGACGATGTGCACGACACCGAGGCTTTTCTCAAGCTCGTGCCGCCGCTCCAGGCTAGCGAGCTGCCGTTCTGGCCGTTCTCGGTGCAGGTAGGTAATTGTTAGAATTTGGTTCATTTTAATTTGGTACCAAATGTTTGATTGCTCATTATAATTAGTTTTTACGTGGTGATGGCGGATAGAAGATAGAATTTATATTTTATTTAAGGCTAAATTTCAACTTGCTACCCTCAACTACAGCGCGGCGGTGTGCATTATTCGATTTTGGACCGAAAATCGGATTAACCGAATCGAATAAGAGAATCAGTTCGGTTTGAAAAAAATTCGGTTCAAATTCGATTTTGAAATTAAAAAAAAAATATTCGATTTCGGATTTCGGATTTCGCCTTTGATCCAAAACCGAATAATATTTATACAATTATATAAATATTTTTAATTTTTATGCATATATGTGACTAAAAATGTATATATTTTGAAAATAAATATTCTATGTATATGTTTTGAAGTCCAACTTTGATAATTTAACAACTAATCTAACTTTAGAATCAATTTTGAAATATAACAAATGTGTGTATAAAAACTATAAATTTTAATATAATTTAACAACGATTCCAACTTTGGATCTAATCAATTAAACAATAGAAATATTTTAACCGAACAAACCGAATTACCGAATTGATTAGTCGGTTCGATTCGGTTTCGGTTTCAGCTAATTTCGGTTCGTTTCGATTTTGAATTTTTTAGAATTTTTGTTTATTCAGTTTTGACTATTTCGATTCGGTTGAAACTGAATAAACCGTACGCTTCCTCCTACTCAACTATAAATATTTTTTAACTTGATGCCTTAAACTTTTTTAATTATCAACTTGATACCATCAAATATTGAATATTTTTTACTTCATATTCTAAAAACAATTCTAAAATATTTTTTACTTGAACCAAATACTACTTTTAGAGGCAAAAAGTAAACTGTCATTTATATATTAGTGGCGATTACTTACTGCCCTCCAAACGGCAGCTGTGGTTAAAGAAAATAATTATTCTGTTGATCACCCATCCACAACTCAATAAGAGAGCCAATTATATATTGCCGCTATAACCTATATACACTAAAGGCTCGTTTGGAACAAAATTTTGTATTTCTATAATTTTAGTTTTTTTTTTTTCATGAAAAATGAATTCAATATTTTCATATCCATGTTTGGTTACATTATGTTGATAATATGAAAAAAAATATTAATTTATTTAATTTTTTATAAATATTATTTCATATTTCTATTATTTAAATTTATGTTTGTGATAAAAGTTAAAATTTTGAAAGTAAAATAAGGGTGTTATTGTTCAAACAAAATATTCAACAACATTCCTAAACAAGCAAAACTATTTCCAAGGGAACCTTGAAAATTATTTTCCACAACAATGAGAATACAAAGGTCCTCTTATTCTCTTCTAATTTTCAATTCTATACATATCAAATAAGGATAAGGAATCTAAAACATATTTTCAAACATAAAAAACTTGAACCAAACATCACCTAAGAGAGTTGTTGACACAAGATCATTACAAGTTTGTTCGGTTTCGAAGTGTGGACTCAAATATGCACACACAATAAAAGTGCATCCATAGATAGATACAGGAGCATACCAGCTGGTTCCGAGAGATCCTAACTGTGCCCACTGGATTTGAAGAAAACTTTGATACAGATGGCTCTATCAAAAAAATTGATACTCCACTATATGACAGATGGACTCTCCTCTCTCCTTATAAAACATGCAAAATATATATATATATATATATATATATATATATATATATATAGAGAGAGAGAGAGAGAGAGAGAGAGAGAGAGAGAGGGGGGGGGGGGGGGGGGAAGGACCACCTGTCATACAGTGGATGTCTAATTTTTTTGATACAGCTATCTGTATCAAAGTTTTACTCACTGGATTTAGAAATTTTTAATAGTTATGGTGATCAATTGCGATGTATCAACTCGATGGAATAAACTCTCATCAGCTACTGAAGCATAAATACATGATAATTCTAATAACTGCAGCATACTAATAAGTAATAGTTCTTGCAATTCATCAAAATCAAGCAACAGCGAAACCTCACGACTTACCGCAAACCAGTGTGCATCTTAATTTGCTGCAATAAGAGTTACAAAACGAACAATAATAATTAAATGTAACTGAAGTTTCACATGCCTTACTATGTCACGATACATACAATCGTAGAATATGCATCTTTTAGTTCAACTTATCCATCAATTCCACACAGACATGTGATCCAACTATACAAATAAATAACAGTTGAACAATTTTCCTCCAGTTGTATATTGACTTGCAACTTGTTAAATCATATCTGAAAAGAATTATGTAACCATGGACGGATCCAGAAATTGAAATTGAAATAGACTACAATGGATTAGGGTGGATTAACATATATAAAAAAATCAAAAATATAAAAATATAGAAAAAAAAAGTAAAAGAAAAATTACAGCACAAGTGGCAATCTAAACCATTTGACCCTCATATTCTCCTTTCTATAAACCATTTTGCAAAGTAGAGTTGATACATTTGATTTTGTCTCAAGACAATTTTCTCGCAAAATGGACTTCGAACAAGATATATAGTATTTTGATCATCAACTTGATAACTATATTTTAGATATGCGTTCTTATGGTCAATTTTGTGAGCTTGGGGGGGGGGGGGGGGGTAGGCTTACTAGAAAAATGTTTCAATTAAAGAAATATCGTACATATTCGTTGGTTTATTTACTTTTGATTAGCACATTGCTATTATTTTGCAACTATAGAAAGAGTGTATTTTTTTTTTTACAATAAAAGTTATCAAGACTTTATTATGTAACTGATTGGAAAAATGATATGATGAATAATTATTTGATGGCATATAATGAAAGAGACATATTCGATGCCATTGATAATGAAGATACTATTCAATATTTTCATAATATAGAACCTCAAAGGATTTTTATTGTCAAAAAAAATGGTTATTTAGTGATAATAAAAGTTTATCACATTTGATATTTTATAATATACCATAGTTTTGATATTATAAATATGTTTATTATAATTTATTAATTATGTTAATATTAGACATTGTGTTCCCTATATGTAAATTGTGGGGGTTAGTAGTCCACTGACACATACACACATATTTAAGTATTTTAATTAGAGTTTATACGCATGCAAAAAAACACAAAAGAACATTAATTGGATTCCATACTGTGTCAGTGTGGCTCAAACATTACAAGTCTTGGCATTATTTTGAAGCACCAGCTTTCTTAGGTATACATGTTTGTCACCTGACCATTTAGGTTTATGATTTCATCTTTTCATATTCATCGTTATTTTGGATAGAAATTGGGTATCAACTTCTCTACTCTTATAATGAGAGGCTTGGAACGGCTCAAAATTTTGCCGTCTAAGTCGTTTACAAATTCTCTACCATTTATTAAAAAATATTACATAAAAAATTTGTTAAAAAAATTAAATTTATTATAGATAACGTCATAGAAAATAGAACCTAGTCAACCAAGGAGAATCTCTCTCACTTTAACCATTATATAGTATTATCTAGTTAAACAATTAGTTAAAATTTATTTATTTTTAATTTTTTTAATTATGCTAGAATATACGTACGGCTTAGACGGCTTGTCTTTTCAAGACTTTTTATAAAAAATAAAGATATATCCATAATAAATTATAATTAAAATGTAATCAAATATATAACAAATCGTAATTAAAATGTAAACATATATATAACAAATTTTAATTCAAATATATTTAACTATTTTATAATAATATCAGAAAAAATTATTTTACAAGCAACGCACGTGAATTTACTAGTAAAATATTAATATCGGATTGGCAACTGTTGTTAAAATTCTTTTTATATTTTATTTTTCCTATAAATGAATAATAGATAATAGTATTACCAGTCTACGGAACTAATTAAGTAATCGTTTAAGTTTAAGGGGCATAAAAAATATTTTTGTTGGGAACTAAATTTCCAACATACAAAAAATTGAGGGTCAAAAAGGCCAGAATTTAAAAGAAATAATGAAGAAGTAAAAAAAAAAAAATAGGGTCACAACACGAATCCGGTAATAAAATTTGAATCGGAGCACGTAACCGTACACGTTATGTGCGTCGTACCGGGCAGCAGCATGCACGTATAGTCCACATTAGCTCAAAAGTGAACTAGAATGAGAGTATTACATGGAAAAGTGAGTGAGTTTTATTTTTCATTGTGGGGCTAAATAAGAGAGCTTGATTTTTATTTTATTTTCAATTAAGTATACAACAGCAACATGTTATATTTTTTTTTTGTTAAATCTTTAAAAACCATGGTTGTGCTCTATAGCCGATCGGATAGGAAGAAAAAACTTGAATTGTAACGATAATGACACATTACAGACCCCTCTATAGCACATTTTTCACCATGCTCCTGTTGTCATATATATAGGTGACAGCATTTAAATCTGGAGGAGTGGCGATCGGCTACACCGCCCACCACACGGTGGCGGACGGTAAAGCGATGTGGCAGTTCGTCACGGCGTGGACCGGAAATTGCAAGGCCGAGATGAACGGCAAGCCACAGCCCGAGTATCGCCTGCCGATGTTCGACAGGGAGGTGATCAAACACCCAAGGGGCGAGGAGATCGCGAGAAAATTCCTCCGTACTTTTGTCCCAGATTTTCCTACTGTAAGTGTTCCATATAGCAATTGATTCTGTAACAATTCTACCGATAATGTGTAACATAAATGTTTCTAATCTCACCAGCTCGCGCAACCTCCAAGTTTCATCGAAGGCAGGCACCAGCTAGCTAGACGCACGTTCGTACTCGATACGTCGACAATCCACTCCCTAAAGCAACGGGCAATGCAGCACGGCCGAAAGTTGTCGCGC
Source organism: Iris macrosiphon (assembly GCA_036927795.1). NCBI lineage: Eukaryota > Viridiplantae > Streptophyta > Magnoliopsida > Asparagales > Iridaceae > Iris > Iris macrosiphon. Next base: position 191,862,868 of record JAYESA010000008.1, on the reverse strand, counting down.
CAACCGTCGACTTTCTTGGCCATTGCAGCACACCTATGGACCTGTCTCGTCCGGTCCAAATCCCTCCAGCCAGAAGACGACTCCGTCTTGAACCTCCTCGCGGACTGTCGAACTCGACTGGACCCCCAAGTCCAAGAAGGCTATTTCGGGAACTGCGTCCGTGGAGTAACTGCAGACGCTCTGGTTAGCGAGTTGACAGCCGAGGACGGGCTCGCGCGGGCTTGTGCGAAACTCGGCGAGTCGATCGCGGAGAAGCTGGAGGACCCGTTGGGTGACGTCGACCGTTGGTTTAGCGATATGGACAAAATTCCATTCGGCAGGATCGTCAATGTGACGGCCTCGCCGAGATTCAAGGTCTACGAGACCGACTTCGGGTTCGGTCGGCCGGACCGGGTCGAGCTGGTCTCGATGAATCTCGATGGGGAGGTTGCACTGGTGGGTGGGAAAGAGGAAGGGACGGTTCAGGTCACGGTTGCGCTGAACCGGAATCAAATGGATGCTTACGCAGAGGCAATTTTAGGTGGTCTTGAGTGATTATTAGCTTGTGTTTTCGCATATTTGATAATCTCAGAATCTCTGTGTTTGGGTGCAAATTGTATATGAACTGCATTTGTTTTGGTAAATATATTGTTGCCCGACCTAAATAATAAGGTAAGCAGATTCTTGGAGGGTCTGGAATTACAGTATATTGAGCCGATACAGGTGGGCGGAATTCGCATAGCGGAGATCACAGTTAACGTCATTGCGGATTCAATGGAATATTTAAAGAATACCATATTGATCTATGGGATGGGCTCCAAACCATGTTTTTGTCAATTACATGCTTAGAAATGGAGACCTTCTCGCGGAAGAATGGGTTATACTTCATCAAATTCTCCCCGATGGAGACCTAGATAAAACCATGTCAAGCGAGACATGGACACTTGATGGTAGGTTTGTAGTGATGCACTAACTTTTTCTAGGTACATGCTATCCTCGGTTTCGATTTGGCTAAGATTCATGTGACTTTCTCCGCAAGTATGGACCATGTCCTCGATTATGGAGCTGACGAGTATTGTAGGTGTACCTCTACACATTGACGAGCTAACAGAGAGGAGGCAATGCCTCTCCTATGCTAGGTTTTCTGTAGCATATGCTACCAAGAATTTCAATTAGTATACTTGAGACACATAATATTTTGAACTTATTTAGACGTAGTATCTAGCAATTTAAAACTTGTTAACTAAACAAACATAGCCTATAAATCTTTAATTTAGTCTAGACTAATAGTCTATAAAAACTATTTTAGAACATATTGGATTTTATGAAATATACGAATTAGTTATTAAGATAAATGAATTTCTAGCAAGCTTCTAGGAATTACTATCAGTATGCATGACCACGTATTGACCCAAAACTTGAACAGCATGATTCTAGTACCTTATAGTAATTTCTGGAATTTTTGACAATTTTCCCCGTTTATTTGTTATTTTTGAAGACCCCAAATCAAGTTATTTGAATTAATAAAACAGTTTTTAAATGCTTTTAGTAATTAAAACTCATTTCCTGAATGGTGTCGGGTCAGACCCGCTAAGCCCAACCTGACCTGCTAGTCAATTATCACTTAAGGGCCTGTTTGGCTCGTTGCAAGTGGGGTGAAACTCACCATAAATTGGAAAGTGGGGGTAAACTGTGCCAAGTTCAGCCGTTTGGTTTAAAAGAGGAAACTCAATGAAATGCTGTGATTGGACGTCGTTGCAGTTCCTGTCTCCCTTGTCTTTTGTCCAGTTTCACCACACCCTTTTTGGGATGAAAGTGGAGAGAAGGAAAGTGTGGGCAGAGGAAAATGTACTCCTCCGCAGCAGTTTCTTTCCTGTGGAACTCGGCCCCAATCGTGAAAGCTTGCGGTCACCTATGTTGCACAGTAAATTTTTCTCCTTTTTTGCACTTCTTCGACAGTTTTTCTTCTTTAGACATACATTTTCGTGAGTATAATCTCGAATTTTCACTGATATATGACCTACGACCATCGATCTACTGTTTTGAGACCTAATCTCGAATTTTCAACCATGAATCTGCTACGACTTGGATAGATCTACGAGTTTCAAGCTTTAGGTAAGATTTACACATGAATATCTCCTAGTTTTTTCTCTTTCTCTACATTTTTCTTCTTTATACATACATGCTTACGACCATAGATCTACTATTTGGGGTCTGATCTCCAATTTTCGAAGTCGGATCTGCTTCGATTGGGGTAGATCTAGTAGATTCGAGCTTTAGGTAATTATTTTTCCATGAACATCTACTTGAAAATGTAAACATCTGAGTTGTGATGTACATGTTCAGATCTTTTATATGTTTGTTTGGTATACTTACATATGTTGTGTCCAATAAATTTTCGAACAATATTTTTGTTAGAAAAAAAGTATACGAAGTCATGAAACAAAACTTCGAACAATATAAATTTGTTCGTACTGTCTATAAAAAATTTATTTGGAATGAGCATAGGACCATTATAATTTATCTAAATGTTTTGTTTTGTAGATGGATTTATCCAATCCTTAAACTCCGTTGTTGCGATCTGCCATCGCAAGTGTAATTACAGTTATTACAATTATAATTACATTAATAGAGGAGGAGAAAAATGAACAAAGAGGTGTTACAAAGGAACCATCAATGATAAGAGAGCAATGGCGCAAAGCCCACATGTATCGCATCCTTACGGGCGGTGCACATAGCTGTGTCCACTATCTTATAATGAGTTTTGGTCCTTTCTATAGGCTTAATTGTAAACATGTTGAAGGCTAATGGGTCCCTCCAGGATACAAGACATGTATTTGTAGAGGAGCAAGTAGCACTCTTTCTTTACATTTTGGGACATAAGTGTAAGAAAAAGGTTTGTGGCATTGATTTTATTCGTTCTGGCGAAACCATATCTAAATATTTCAGAAAAAGTACTTAGTGATATAAGTACTATTAAAGAACAATACATGAAGCAACCGAGTGGTGATGTCCCGAGGTAATATACTATTTCATAGTCCATTGGTTAGCTTTAGAATTACTATGTTTTGGAAATACATATTACTCATGCTCATATTGAACTGTAGGATTGTATTGGGTTAATCGATGGCACACATATCCAAGCAACCATACCATCTACATTGGTACCGAGGTTTAGGGGTAGGAAACAAGTGACACAAAATGTGTTAGCCGCTGCTACACCCAACAAGATGTTCACATATGCTTTGGCTGGTTGGGAGGGTTGTGCAAATGACATGACCGTTCTAAATGATGCTCTCTCGAGGCCCAATGGACTTAAGGTCATTTCAGGTAACTATTGGTCAGTTATTTTGTACTTTCCTCAAGCTACGTAGGTTTCTAATATGTAGATTAAAGATTGTAATTTTTTTATTGTAGAAAAGTAACCTAGTGGATGCTGGATTTACAACGATGTCCGATTTTATTGCACCCTACCGAGGAGTTAGGTACCACTTGAACCCCAGAAGAGGTCGTAATCCTTCGGATCCGAAGGAACTCTTCAACTATAGGCACTCAAAGTTGCGTACTAAAATTGAATGTGCCTTTGGAAAGCTTAAGAATCACTTCTGCATACTGGGAGAGGAAATTTTATGATTTTCCTACAAAAGTTGACATTGTACACGCATATTGTGTTCTGCATAACTACATACTATGCATTGATCCCAATGACGACCTCATCCTTGGTGATAGTGATGCTAGCACATCGGAGAAAGAAGTGTGTGACAAAAACTTGTTTGACTACGAGAAATACTCTCAAACTAGTCAACAAGTGCAAAGGAATGCGAAGAAGTCTTGGGAGGAGAAGCGCAATGCAATAGCATTGCGTATGTGGAACAATTACGTGGGTGGAGAGGGTAGGGGTTAAAATTTCAGTTGTGTTATTTTGTACTTTTTTTGGCTATATATATGCTTTATGAACTAACTGTTTTGTACTAAGGATTGGCTTGGTTGATAGTTTCTATTGCAAAAAATATTGTTTATGCTTTATAATGCAATTGTGTGTACATTTGTTTCTGAAGTCCTCATGTCAATAGGTGAGATGTCCGATAATTTTTCAAACTATCCACCATTTGTAATCCATAAGGGAAGCACATTTGCACCACCTCAATTACAAAGAAGATCGTTGGGGGTGCCTCAAAGTTCACCTTTACCTCTAGGCAATGAAACTTCGCAGTCCGTACCACCTATCTTCATGACTTCAATGCCCCCTCATCAATACTGGCCTTACAATACAGGTTCATTTGGGGATTCTTATTCCTATGTCGATGTAGATGACGATGCCACTAATAAACAAAATATCTCGGTTGAGGATCAAGTTTCTTCTCCTTCTAAGAGAAGAACGAAGAAGGTAGCTACAAAAGGAAAAAGGTAGGACATGACAAGGGTAAGAACAGTAGGGTAGAAGGAGACAAAAATGAAGGAAGCAAAAATGAAGGGGGCACCCCTAACAAACGATGGCCTGATTCACATTCTGACGAGATGTTAAAGCTTATTTGCTATGAAGCGGAACAAGAGAGAAAGTGTGACAAGAGCTTCAAACGCGAAGCCTTCACACATGTATGCAATGCAATTAATAGAAAATTCGAGGAATCTTATACGGTGAAAAATGTACAGAACCACTTGCGAGGATGGAAGACCAAGTGGTTGAGAATTTTGAAAGCTAAGGACATATCTGGTGCACTGTGGGATGACGAGTTGAAGATGATTCTTTTGGATAGTCATATCCATGAAGATCTTATAAAGGTAATAAAGATACTTGTATTATTCAATTATATACTTTCTAAGATTATGTAGGTTCTAATAAACATATTCGTTTGTTCTTATATAGATAAAATCTGAAATTGCTCCATGGATAAATATTCCAATCAAGAATCTATGATGCTGGAAGGTTGACTTAATATTGGCTTTCAAATACTTATTTTCATGTATAACAAGAGTTTCATTATTTTTGCTACCCAGGTAGCAGTGTGCTAGCTATGCTTCAGTTTGATATCAGTCCTACACTGGTATCTGTTACTTGGTATCCTCTATGCTTGGTATTTGCTTATTAGTATCTACTTGGATATTTTTGGTATATGTTGTGGCTTTCAAATATTTTATGTTTGGTATATGTTGGGACAAGCTCACCCGACTTTTCAATTTATGGTGAGTTTCACCCCACTTTCAATGAGCCAAACAAGCCCTGTGGTATATGTGGGTATCAGTTCAGTAGCTGTTGCTGCCTCTTCATTTGACAGTTTATGATTTTTTACAATTTATGATTTTTCAGTTTTATGGGCTATGATGAGAACTCCACAGTAGCTACCTCTTCATTTCACAGCATATGATTTTTTACATCACTGATACTTCGATTTGGCTTGAGTATCACTTCATTTTGGCTTAAACTTTGTACACATTGACATAAAATTTGTTAGCATGTAGATCTAGTTGAAAATTTCAACCTGAATTTCTCATCAGAGTTTGAGTATCATTGTTTGCTGCCCAGGTTTTATGTGATACTCACCCTAGCTTCAACTTCTTGGATTTTATTACTCAACGGGCTATGATGAGAAATGCTTGCTGGGTTTTGATTGGGCAATAAGCATTGATATCAGTGGATGAGTATCTTGATACAGGCTCCTGGATTTGTTTAAGGAGTATATGTTGCTGTTATTTTGGGTATTAGCTATCTTCATTTGCTGCCTCCTATATGATGTTGTTGTTCTCTCTCTTTGGTGGAAATTTATTAGTATGTTGGAAAAAAATAATTCATGCTGAAAATTTGTTTACATGGAATTTGTGAGCCTAAACCCCATTTGGGTCTGACTTTTGGTGACACTCTGAGCCCAATGTTGACTTGTGTTTGGCTTTTACTCTGAGCCCAAAATGAAACTTTAACTTTGAGTAGTTTTGGTCCAAAAGTTTACTGAGTATCATTTTTGTTACCTGAGTGAGTTTGTGTATTTGTATGGGATGTGATGAGTTATTTTGCATATCTATTCAGTTGTAACTACCTTGAGTATCATATTTATGAGGACCCAGGTTTTGTGAGAAGTTTTTGGGCTATGTTGTTTGCTGTCATGTTTTATGTGATACTCGCCCTAGCTTCATGTTCTTGGATTTTATTTCTTAACGGACTATGATGAGAAATTCTTGCCTATTTTTGATTAGGCAATAAACAATAAGCATTAACTATCTTCACTTGCTGCCTCCTATATGTTGTCGCTGTTATCTCTCTTCGATGATACTTTTAGTATCATTTTCTTCACTTGCCTCCTATATGCTGCCACAAAAATTGGGTTTGAGAACCACTGACTCTTTATTTAAGTTTCTTGAGCTTTAGTTTCTTGAGCATCAGTTCATTTTGGTCCCATTTTGGTCTGGATTTTGAATCTTTGCAGGATAATATATTCTCTGAGCCCAAAATATATATGTTTTACTCACTGACTGCTTCATTTTGGCCATATGTAGTATCACTTATGCTTAATTTTGACTTGAGTATCACTGATGCTTCATTTTGGCATGAATATCACTTAATTTTCACTTGAGTATCAATGCTTTAACTTCTTTTTTTATCACAATCAAAATTTTGGCTTGAGTATCACCGATACTTCATTTTGGCTTGAGTATCACTTTTTTTCTGGGTAATACTTCACTGGTTGCAGCTAATGTTGCTGCCACACTACTGTTGCCATATTGGGTAATCATTTTAGTCTTTATTTGCAGCTAATACTTCACTTCTTTGTAGATTAATTATTTTACATTGGTTTTTCTACAAGTTTGCTAACTAATTTGGAAATACTTGTTTCTGGTTTATGCTTCAATATTAGTGGGTTTCAGTTATGCTTGAATCATTGGTTTATGCTTGTGAAGGAAGTTGTATCAAGGCTCGTACGAAATATCTCATTACATATCTGAAGGTGTTGAGAAGTTGCAGATGGATAACAAGCATCTTTAGATTGTTAATGGAGTTTTTGGACATATGTTGCAACATCCTCTCTTTGTATCTTATGTGTGGAGTTTGTAAGCAGAAAATTTGGAGACTTATGGCAATGAAATTTGAGTAAAGTAATTATCTTTCTTATCTGTGCAGTTTGTAAACATGTGTGGCTTGAGAGAAAAAAATTGTTGGATTATATTGGAGAATAATAGAAGTTTTGTAACAATATTACGTTTATTAAATTTTTTTTAATGAAGTTTGTCTTCAATATAATTTTCGTTCATTTATTATATTTTAATTCTTTCTTTTCAGAAAATTACATTCATTAACTATATGTCAATTAAAATGACATAAAATAATAATTAATTAGTAATTATTTGCTAAATTATCAATAATTCATTGAAAGAATTTATATTGTAGCATCTTTAATCAACAAACCACATAAAAATGACCCATAAATTAATTATTGTGAAAATTTTACCATATTTCACAATAAAAGTTTTCTTCATTACAATTTATTTTTTAATTTACGATATTTTTAAATTTATTTTTTGCAACAAAATTTTCTAACTATTTCAATTAATTCTTTTTAGTTGGGAAGAAAAAAAGGGGGGTAAGCATACCTACGTTGACCATATCTCCAACTAACATCCACTTTCAACAACCATCCAAACAACCTAACTCATTTTTTTCTCCACTTTCAACAACCATCCAAACAACGGAACTTCTTTTTCCTCCACTTTCATATTTTTTTAATTTACCAACCAAACAACTTTTGGAAAGTCATAATTTATGCGCGCGCATCGCGCACACAAATTCCATTTTTTCACTTTCGTACTTTCATACACTTTCGTACAACCAAACAGTCCCTAAGTGACAGATCACATCCATCAAGTCTAGCGGGAAAGATCCCCACAATAAATGACATTCCGATGAGATGGACCTAAATACCAAAAGCCCAAGACAAATTCAGCTAAGATATCAAAGAGGACATGGCCCAATTGATTCAGTCCCGAATTGCCAGACCTACAAGTTTTTTTTTGTTTTTTTTTATTGTCCTTTCCACTGCGGTTAAGAACTAAGTTCCCAACGAAAAATTCAAACCGTGTCCATCCTCATTGGAGCCCCCCATCGTAACCAACACGTCACAACCCCACGGACGCCAGACCAACCAGGATTGGGTGGTTTCTAAAGCATTTTATGAAATTGAACACGATCCATAAGATATTCCTCGTTCACATGGGCGAACCAACATGGAAGCGAGTGGTGGTGGTGGCGGCTGGGGGGGCGGTGTTGGTTACAGTTTCACTCATTTTTAAAACCAAAATGGTTTGTGATTATCATGAAGCTCCAATTGAGCCTTACTATTCTAAAAAATGAGCTCCTACATTCTGAATTTAGAAATGTTCAGCCCCCAGATTATAGCTCAAGCCTCTTGTGGCTGGGATGGAACCATTATGGAACACCAATTCAACTTTACTACTCTTCAAAATGAGCTCATGTACTCTGAATGTAGAATCTAGAAATTGGAATGAACCTTACTATTGATGCTCTTAAAAGATAACTAGTCACGTTCACGTGCGTTGCACATACAAAAAAAAAAAACTATGATATCATTAAAAAATAGATAAAAATTTTAATTATATTAAAATATTTTTAAAATAATTTAAATATATTTTAATTAGGATTTGTTATAGTTATGTTTTTAGAAGTTTGGATATGTATTTAGTTAGATAATATTATGTACTTAGTTTAAATATAATTTGAAATATTACAACAACAAAAACTATGATATTATCGAAAATTACATAAAAATTTAAATTATATTAAAATATTTTTAAAATAATTTAAATATATTTTAATTTGGATTTGTCATAGTTATGTTTTTAGAATTTTGGATATGTAATTAGTTAGATAATACTATATACTTAATTTAAATATATTTTAGGATTTATTATGTGTTAAGGTAGTTATAAGGATTTAGAATTTTTATTTTTAACTATGTAATGAGCTAAATACGTTGTTATAAAGATTTTTTTTATTTTTTATTTTTTTTAGTGGAGTATTTACAAACGGCTTTTATACAATTTTGATCCGTTCAAGCCGTTTCCAAGCCACATAATAATACTAGTTAATTTTTCATTATCATAAGTATCACCTACATCAGCATCTAGTCATGATTTATGAGTCAAATTGTTTCACAATATGCAATTTGTCACGAGTCATGGGTCAAAATTGTTTCACAACTCCTTTTCAGTTGGCACTGCAGCACATTGAATTCGTAGTATTTGGCCAGGAAGAAGGGGGGAAAAAAAGTTTCTGCACTTCGAATTTGGAGATCAAACTGAAGTGCTTGTTTCTAGTATGTTGTGTGCAATATGTTTGCATGTAAAGGGTTCTGTAATTTCATTAAAATGTTCTGGCAGTTCCCAGCAGAAAACCTACAGAACTCTGGCATCTCACAAAAACCCTAGAAACGGCTCCCAACTCCTTGATGTGAAGATTACAAGTACAGTAAAAAAGTGAGTCCATAACAACCATAGCCAGAACCATAAAAGAACAGGCTTGGCCGCTTGGTTAGATTAAAGATTGTTGATCAGGATTCCAGAAGTAGCAAACACTATCCTGCTTGATGGAAGAAATCAACTTTACAAAATTAAAGATTGTTAGTTGTCAATGGTGCAAATTGATGTTGCCGTTAAATAGAGTGCAAGCAATGCAGCAACTCTTTCTATATATAACAAGTATTTCTATAAATTGCCGGAATAGAGATACAAGGCTGAGCTAGCTCAACAAGACTATTGACACACACACACACACACACACACACACATATATATATATATATATATATATATATATACATACATCACATTTACAAATTTCCTCTTTCCTATGACATAATGCTTCTTGAAGAAGAAAAAAAAGTGTGAAAAATCAAAGGGGTAAATAAATGTAAAAGGTGGTTGAAAATTACGACAGCTACAAATTTCGCTCATGGCCGAGTTAAGCAGTGCTTGTTATTAGTCTCTCCTGCTGATCAATTTTTTTGACCTTGAGAATGCCAAAGAGTACTTGCACCCCAAAAAATGCGCAAAATAGATATGCAGTCATAGCAGGAACCTGCAAATGTGGGTAAGTTACTAAAAATGTAGAAAGTGCAAAAACAAAGCACAGACTATTGTTAAGAAGTCAATCCCTTCGTGATTTGCATACCTGAATGGAGTTGATATACAAAATTGTAGCAAGGTTTATTAAGCTTCCTGCAGCGACAGCCTGTGAATAATAAATAAAGGAGATTTACAATGAGGTGAGTATTTGTTCCTAGGAAAATGGTTTGCAAAACTTATTTCAAGAAGAAAAGAACGAGAAAGGATAAGAACATCATGAGAAGGTGAAGTCATATTTGAAAGACAACTATTTTAGATTGCATCAATTATATAAGCACATCAACCTTTGTAAAGTTTTAAATTTGTGCAAAGAACAGTGTTTCCAAGCATGTTGAGCCTATGCTCGGCCAATCTAGGAAGCATGCACACTCCAAAGTATGGGTCGTATCGTGTCGGACACATATCTGAGACAATCCGGACACCCCAAGATACATTATGGCATAACAAAATAGGTGACATGCCCGTGTCCCCGTGTCTTTAACCTCCTAACATAACAAGTATATTTCCATTATCATTTTTCTTATAACAGTATAACTTCTGCTTGATGTAAACTTTTCTGCGGAATAGAACAATGAATTCAAAGCACATAATCTTTAGATTAGATTAGATTAGAGGAGATCACCTCGGTGTTCGTTGGTAAAATATGGGCAACTGTCGGGATTGTGAAAGTACCCTGATTTTTCATATGTACACATGCAGTTAGATTATTATCCTAGATTATACATGTAAGTTTACAGGTCAACACAATCTGCAGAAATTTTGTTGTTGCTTTATATGCCTTTGCTAACCTCGGCGTTGCTTTAGATGCAAGAGAAAAATAATGCACACTAAAGTTCATGTGAGAAATCATGACTTGCACCCTCTGTGCCACAGGATGTACATATGTGCACATAGTGAAACAAACTCAAGATGGAAGTGTAGAAAGGTCTAACCTAGCCAATGGGATGAAACATGGTTATTATTACCTGGAAATTCTCTTCAAGGGAAAAGTCAATTCCAGTAAGTATTAGTTGTATTAGTTGGAAACTCTCAAACATTTCTGCTAACTGGAAATAGAAGGATTGTTCATAGATATCCGCAAGAAACTGCACAAGGAGCAGGACCAATTTTTGCAACAGTTGAAAGGTGGGGTGGGCAGAGGCAGAACCAAAGTTTTCTTGATGGGTGGCAACTAATGTTAGCTGAGCTATGATTATCAAATTGTGTAATCTTGAAGTCAACTTTTAGCATCCAAATAGAAGGTTTAATGTAATATAGAGTACCCAAGTCATATAGTTGGAAATAATAATACATTACACACTCATGGATTTCTTATTCTTATTTGTTTCTTCTATTTGGAAATTCATCTTCCAGACAGAAATGACGGGCGTTAATTTTTCCTTTACTATCATTTTTATATCTAATCTAGAAGAGAGAAAGGAACATGTTTTTCTTTAATTGGATAATATGTGAAATGACCTATAATCCGACTTTGGTTGATATAAAGAATGTTATAACCTAGAGCCGTTTACTAAAAGTTCCTTTAACTTTTTGGGATCACTTGTATATGAAGAGGAGAGAAACGAAAATCCATGAAGTACTAGAAATGTTAAAGACCATCTTTCTAGGTCATATAGCAACTATAGCAGACTTGGTTCATCTCATGCACATTTCAAAATAAAGCTAAATTTGAAAAGATATGTTTATCAAAAGTTCAATTTAAGAAATAAACTTATTTTAATTATCATTAATATATGTGAGGCTCACCAATTCATGATCAAATAATTATAGAAATATTTATCTTGTCTATAATCCATAAGAGAAATGGATATGCATATTTTGTGGTTATTAGTCACTAAATGAATGCTGATCCAATCAAGACAAATCTACATCCTATCCTTCTTAAAGGGTAGATGGTGAAACATTCTTCTTTCACCCTATAACATCAGAACAAGCTTATTAGTACTACAACGACCAAATTTCTCACCCATCTTTTAAATTTACTCCACGAGTGGTGTATCACTCGCCACGTGTACTCATGTAACAGCAGTTGGTTGTTGTGGTGGGTGGGTGGGTGGGTTTTTGGGTGGGGGGAGGGGGGGCTAGTTTTAAAATGCAAAATCTTGAAAGGATGGAATCTTTCTTAGTTTATATGGTGGAATAATTTAGAAGGGTAAGATGGCTGGATAGAGGGGGAATGAAAAACATATAAGAACATTATCCCTATTCAGTGGATTATAATTAGCAGTGAGAGGGCACGTGCACATCGTAGTCTCTACATAGCTCCGTCCATCAGGATACGGAAGTTGGGTCACGTCGGGGTGGGGAAAAACTACGTATGCATATCTAAAGTGGTCGCAAAGGGCCATTCTCAGACAAACTTGGCAGGGAAGCCCTCTTATAGACTCCAAATATTCAACGTTAATCATTCTAACTTAGTCACTCATTTAAACGATATCACTTTGAAGAGTGAAAGGGAATGATGCTTAATAATGGTGATGGCATCGAAAAACAAAGCTCCCATGTCATCCAATTTCATATGATCATACTTGCTAGGGGATATTTGGTTCCACGTGCTACTTCTCTACAAATACTTGTAGGGATCCCTCCTTTATGCCCCTTTTTAATCTTTTTTTCTTCTTGAATACAAATTTTTTTTTAAAAAAAAGGGGAAAACTGCCCATTTTGCCCCTGGGTTTTCCTCTTCAATCTCTCTCTCACTACACACACACGTTAACAAGAATTGGTCTTAAGTGTTCATGACTGAGGAAATAAGAGCCAGGAATCCACTCAGAGGTTTGAATGTCCTGGACACGCTATGCGCTTAAATATTAAAGAGGATGAACCGGGATATTCAGAAAGCGACTGACTGAGAACTGGATCTTGATGAGCGGCCTACCAAAACAAGAGGATCGTGGTATGAACGGTTATCCCGAGTAGAACATGCGATAGATATCGACCCAGACGGTGGATCGAGAAGTTGTATCAGACGGAAAATCGAGGATCAATGTACAAAGAAGAAAACCCGGACACGGTCCAGGGTGATGCATGTAACAAAAGACCCGAGCTTAATTCGGACAGTATATGTAGACCTATTGTTAATTCCAGAATATAAAAATATTGGGATTCAAACTTAATATTTGAGCACTCTTTCCCTCTCTAGACTAAATGTGTCTAAATGTGCTAACAATCTAGTTCTCCGATATTTTGTGACAATATAATTCCGGGAAATAAAAATAGGTCTAATGAGATCATTATATGCAACTTGTGACGATTATTTGTATTTAAGTAGTAATAGTGATAACATGTTACTTAATTTCATATGTTACAGCTTTTCATAATGTGTTACATATCTTTAGAATGTGTTACTTCCTAATGTGTTACATATTTTAACAATATGTTACAACTTGTCATAATGTTTTACATCTTTCCATAACACGTAATTATTTCATAAATAAAAATAGATCATGGGTGCGAATTACATCAAATTTATTTTACAAAATATTTTGGTTGTTTTAGAAAATTTAGATAGAGATGAAAATAAAATTTTGGATGGAGATGGACAAAAATAATTTGTTCTTTAGAAAAAAAAACTTAGATGAAGATGGACAGATAGAATAGAGATGGACATGGAATAGAGACAAATTTGGGGGATGATAAAAAAAATGAGATTGAGATGGAGATGAGATACAGGAGAAAAGAGAGAGAGAGAGAGAGAGAGAGACGGGGGGAGGGGGGTCCAAATGAAATGAGGAGGGATCCCTAACAAGTATTCGTAGAAAAATAGGGGGTGGAAGTGGAACCAAACTTCCCCTGCTTGCTAAGATTAAGCACTTCCCTTTTTCTCTCTTACTGTTTGTTGTCTTCTCCTTTTTCACCTATACTCTTTACCTTCTGGTTTCCCTCTAGTTCCATAAATCAGATAGAAGAATTTAAATTCCATATGCCTGCCTAACAACTAAGGCTGGTAAAGATGACTATTTTAACACCAAACAGAAATTAAGTCATTGGATAATGCAAGGAATGTCGTTCTGTGTTTCCTTATTACCATCATAATGGACTTGCATGCACCATTTTGTATTAAGATCACTTACCAATTTTTTTACTAGTTGAGAGTAGCCAAAAAAGTTTAAAAATAAGACACGTGCCTAGTACATAACTACATTAGGATACAGGAAACTTTTCATCTATTTTATATAAGAAAGGTTAAGAATGGTCAGATAGAATAAACATAGAAAAGTAAAAAAGCATAAACTCACAGTCCAGGGCAACTCACATTTCCAACTGTATTTTGGACAGCAGCAACTCTTTGAAATTGCCTCTCAGATTCCAAAGTTCGCACTCGAAGCTTGAGATCGCCTTGCTCCTGTAAGCAATGTAAAACACAATGAGGAAAATTAAGCCAATTTCTGAACTGAAAGTTTTAATCAGTACCAAGCGTTGAATAACTTCTGCGAGCTTTTCAACTCTGTCAGCCTGTCTAAATAAGTTATAGAAGGCACGAGATTGTCGCTCCCATCTTTTCCTAAGGTCCTGTACAAGAAACTAAAAGGCCATCATCATCAGAAGCCTCCCCACATTAAGCTATACAGAAAGATAACAAGAAACTTGCCTTTACAATAACTTCAAAACCAGCTTCACGAAACTTTAGCAATTCCAAGCATACCTACACAGTCAGAGATCCACTGTTAACAAACTCAGCAGCAGTCTTTAACATGCAATCAATTGTAAGATATGTCAAAAAGTATCAAAACTTTACTAACGGTTTAGCAATCTCTGTAATGTCGAATCTGGGGTCAAGACCCTTCCCTATACCATCTAACACTGCAAAGTGGGATTCAAAGTTTCAGGAAAGATGCTTCTATGAAATTATACTCAACTGATTCTTGAAAGTTAGACCTGAAAATGCTCTAACAACAAATGTGAAAGTAGCTGGAAAACAAAAAGGTTGATCGGCAGCAATTGCTAAAAGATCCTCTCCTGCAACATTATAATTAAAGATAAACACTTGACATTGAGTAAAAATACTGCAATACTTTTGCATAAATTAGAAACAGAAATAAAATGTTGCCTCAAATAAGACTGTTATCAGATCATTCATGATTGTGTAGACCAGTGCTATCTCAGCGACATTCCAACTGCATCCATTACCTATTGCTGCTAGCCTTCGCTTCTTCTTCTCCATCATTTCCTCCCTGCTCAATGGCTTTTTGAAACCAAGTTCAGCGGTTGCCATCTCTCTCTTTCCTCTGCGCAGCAAAGCGCTCTTCAAAGCTGTAGATCATCGGTTCAACAGATTAAATAAGGGACTTGAAACTCAGAATCAGATGTCATAACACCTTGATTATGCATCTCCAATTCACCTATTAACTTAGCTGTCCTTCTAACAGCCGTCATGTCTCCAGTAGGAACAAGAACACACATCTGAACCATTGCCTCAAGCAGCTGCATGATAGGCTTGTCTCTGATAATAGTCTTATTGTAACAAAAACAGTCTTTACAGCCATAAAGATCAGTTTTGAGTCTTTTGACAATTGAGACAAGTTACATATAATGTACACAATGAGATAGTATACTATTTCTCCAATAAAAATTTCTCAAGAATATTTTAAAATAGACATCACAAATTAACTACATCAACGGTCATAGAACATGAGTAATCAATCTTGAAGATAAAATACCAGTGGCCCTTGTGCATTAATGATGGCAAAGGAAAAAAAAACCTTGTAATGACACTCCTTCCGTACTTATGTTGTAAAAAAATGACAATATGACAATCTTGTTTTCATAATCCAATTGAATTGAGAGGACAAAGAAAAGAGCAGCAGGAATGGAATTGCATTGCCAAGCCTACGTACACTATTTTAAGGATCATTCCCCCCTTTTCCTTTAGTATAGAGTGAAGTTTGGAGATGGAGAGGAGAAGGAAAAGTAGGAGAAGAAAGAATATGAGAAAGGAGATTGCAAGGGCCTTAAACCCTAGGTTGCATCTCATGTCTATTTATATTGATATGCAATACACCCACAATTACTATTATACCCTCATATGATAAATAACAAAATAAAATAACTCTAACACCCACTCTCAAGCAGGAGCATATAGATCAGACATGCCCAGCTTGCTACATAAATCAGAAAATTGACCACGAGCAAGTGGTTTGGTGAGGATATCATCTAATTGATCCTCTGACCGAACATAAGGAGTGACAATATGTTTCTTCAGCAACAAATCACGAACAAAATGACAATCCACCTCGATATGCTTCGTGCGCTCATGAAACACCGGATTACTTGCGATAAACATTGCCGACTGATTATCACAATACATTTCCATCGGAATAGGAATCATGATTCCCATTTCATGAAGAAGATACTGCACCCACATCATCTCAGAAGCTGTATAAGCCATCGCACGGTACTCGGCCTCTGCACTAGAACGAGCCACAACATTCTGCTTCTTACTACGCCACGTGACAAGATTGCCACCCACAAACGTACAATAGCCAGAAGTAGACCTCCTATCACTGCGACTGCCTGCCCAATCAGCATCACTGAATCCAGTCACCGTAAGCAACTGGGAAGGTTTGTACAACAAACCCTTTCCAGGTGCACCCTTCAAGTATCGAAGAATGCGAAAGATAGCCTCCCAATGTGGTTGCCGAGGGGCATGCATAAACTGACTAACTACTCCAACTGCATATGTGATGTCTGGTCGAGTAACAGTAAGATATATAAGCTTGCCAACCAAACGTCTATAATATCCAACATCCCTCAAATAACTCTCCCCTGCCAGCATCAAGCTTGTCATGATAATCCATAGGAGTCTCAACTGGCCGACACTCTAACATCCCAGTCTCGGAGAGCAAGTCTAGAACATACTTGCGTTGTGACAGATACACACCTTTCTTAGATCGAGCAACCTCGATTCCAAGAAAATATCGAAGAAGACCCAAATCCTTAGTATGAAACTGACGACTAAGGTAGGCCTTCAAGTCCAGAATTCCAGCATGATCACTCCCAGATATAATGATATCATCAACATAAACTATCAACACGATAATACCTGCTGAGGAAGAATGGCAAAATACTGAATGATCTGATATGGTACACCGAAAGCCATACTGAATGAGAACTGAACTGAACTTGTCAAACCAAGCACGAGGTGACTGTTTCAGTCCATATAATGCTTTCTTCAATCGACATACGAGTCTTTTATTTCCTGCTACAACATATCCTGGTGGTTGATCCATATAAACCTCCTCCTATAAGTCACCATACAAGAAAGCATTATTTATGTCCAGCTGATATATAGGCCATTGGTGATTAACCGCCACAGAAATAAGAATCCGAACTGAATTCAGCCGAGCCACTGGAGAGAAAGTCTCCATATAATCCACGCCATATGTCTAAAATGTGTCGATGTTTGCGTTCGGCTATACCATTTTGTTGAGAGGTGTGGACACAACTGGTTTGATGAATCATACTACGATCAACACAGAAACTGTTTACAGAAGATTGAGTATACTCCAAAGCATTATCAGAACGCAGAATTTTTATACGTTTATTAAACTGAACATAGACTTCATTATAAAAGACAGATAACACATTTGGAAACTCAGATCTTTCTTTCATTAAATAACACCAAGTCATTCTGGAATAATCATCAATAAAAATAACAAAATACTGAAATCCTTTCGGACTTTTGACTCTAGACAGACCCCAAATATCAGAATGAACAAGATCAAAAGGCTCTAATTGACGACTCTCACTACGACGAGGAAAGGAACTACGGTGATGCTTGCCTAACTGACAAGTCTCACATTCAAGACTAGAAACATCACTCAAACTAGGAACAACTTGACGCAACTTAGCCAAAGACGGATGTCCCAAACGATAATGCCACTGCAACGGAGAAGTAGAAACCGAAGTGAAGGCTTTTCCAAGTAGATCCAAGTAGTACAGTCTATCTTTTTCATGCCCCGAACCAATCATCTTCTTCGTCTTGAGGTCCTGAAAAACACACGAATTGGGAGAAAATGTCACAGAACATTGAAGAGATTTGGTTAACTGGCTCACAGATAACAAATTAAATGGAAAATTAGGCACATATAATGAATCAAATAATGATAGTGATTGAGTAGGGTGAATGACACATTTTCCAAGCACAGGACGAGTAGACCCATCAGCCTAGATAATATTATGTTTCATGGAACTACGATTATGAAAGATAGATGTTATACCAGACATGTGAGAGCTTGCTCCTGAGTCGATGACCCAAGAGGTGGATGGTGACTGGGTTGCCACAAAAGCAGGATTACCTATATGTGTCATGGTTGCAGTAGGTTGGGAGGTGGTACTAGCAAGCGCGTTCAACTTCTGGAGGATCTGTTGAAATAGAGATGAGGTATCGGACGTTGAAGTCTGATTGAAACCCGAAGTATCATCTCTGGGAGCAGAAGTGGTGACCTGGGACTGCATATTTTCAGCATGCACTTGATGTGCATATTCTGGTTTGCCCCACTTGTCCCAACAGTAGTCTTCTATATGATCGAGCATTCCACAATAGTTACACTTCCGTGGTTGACCACGGCCACCACCACCACCGCGGCCACCACCACGACCATTGTCTCTACCACCACGGCCTCCTCCTCGACCAAAACTACGACCACCATCTCTACCGCCATGTCCACTACCACGTCCACCACCACGACCAACAACACTAGAAACTGGGCAGAAGAGTCAGTACTCGTCACCACAGAACTCTATCCCAGAAAGGAACGATTGAGACGGGAGAAAATATCTGCCACCGTAGGTAGCTGCCGCCCCGAACCCTGCAATTAGGGGCTACCGCCCCCGAACCCCTGTCGAACTCACGGCCGAGTTCGATCGGCCCTGTCGTGGATGGGATGTACAGTACTTACAAATATATGCTCTGATACCAAGTGAAGTTTGGAGATGGAGAGGAGAAGGGAAAGTAGGAGAAGAGAGAATATGAGAAAGGAGATTGCAAGGGCCTTAAACCCTAGGTTGCATCTCATGTCTATTTATATTGATATGCAATACACCCACAATTATTATTATACCCTCATATGATAAATAACAAAATAAAATAACTCTAACATATAGCATATTGCCAAACAAATAGGAATTTGTTATTGCTGGGTCAACCATCTCCTCCCCCTTCCCCTACCTCCTTCAACCACCACAACAGTCAACCAACCAACATAAAGGAAAGGAAGAGCGGTAAGGGGTTGTGTTGGATTACAGGAAAGAAAGTGATGTCACTAAAAGTTCATAAAGACAGAAAGGCAAGGTTTTATTATCCCCTCTTGCAGATATCAGAAAAATCAGCTTCCAACATATTAGATACTTAGAATTTAACTGTATTCTGTCGCCTTCAAATCATTAAATTGTGACGTCGTCCTTCTGCACTGACATCTTGCAGCTTTATAGTAAGGGCTTAATTTGAAATTACTTCAGAACTGTAAAGAACTTGGTCCAGTAAAAAAGCAGTGAGTATATAGATGTATTACATATCATCGATTGGTAAAGAAATGGCTCCTACATATTTTTTAAGGTTCATCCACTAAACTTACTGAGGTCACATCTGAAAGTCAGTCAAGTACCTGGGTAGCTCACTAGAAATAACCTCGATTATCTATCCTATATAACCTCAATACTATGTAATTGTAGGTATCAGGTTGCCCACTTCGTAGAGGATCTATAAAGTGCATGTGAAATTATAAAGCAACATGCATCGTGTCTAAACTCTAAATCTTACCAGACATGAATATTTATTTGTGTTCACAATTTTCAGTGCTACAGCTGCACAGAGAAACTAAAGTCTCTTTAAGACGCAAGAGCCTGGATTAACTCCTGACTGCATAGGGGAAAAAGAAAACAGAAGTTGCTTCAGATAAAAGGTGCCAAATATAAGCAACACTACACCACATGAATGAGTGTTTTTTTGTTCTAAAAGCAAAGTCTTCTGATATTAACGGTTTATAAAATATATATTTTTATAGAATAATAAAGCTTCTGCATACAGTGAATGGGAGCTTAAAGAGAACCCAAGCAACCTACAATTAAACTTCCAGTAAAGTGGCATATGAAAACTGATCTGTCAAATAATATATTGTTTATTCTCAATTTCTCATTGTCCTGAGTAGAATTGTACAGAGCATAGTGAACTGCATACACCATAAAACTGTACTAGGAGATAAAAGGAAACTAACCTTGTCTGGGTCTTTCTCATAAACTCCATAAAATACTTCTAGTAATCCTTCCCTGATATTCGAACTAATACTGCAAATGGTCAAAAGAAAGTGTTAATGGATGCAAAGCAAACTCCATTATTCAACAATTCGAAGAGGATTGAATTAGTCATTATTTACAGTTAAAAATGTAACCTTCTCATCATTCCAAAATCATAGAAGATAATTCTCCCCCCCATTAACATCATCCACAGCAATATTTCCAGGATGCTGCAGTAGGAACAAACATACAAAACTGATAATCATGTGCAACGAAAGAAATTATGACAATAATATGTTAGACTTTTTGTTTGGTTTTACAAACCAGCATAACAAGGGAAGTTTTCACTGTTCATATCAGCCTGTTACCTATGGCATGCACCGTATCACGAATGAATTTCTAAGTTATCTAGTAAAACAGAGTCTAATAAGTTCTATTCTAATCTGATACATATAGATTCATAGCTCATATTTAGGAAGCACAAACACATCAAAGCAGGTTGATGGTCTATGTTCGAAGTTTCCCAGACATGGACACATCGCACAGACAGCTCTAGCATGTAGGATACAGTGTGGAGCTTATTTACATCAAACATCATTTAACTAGATGTCCTTGTAAATTGTTGTTCTACATTTATTTCTGATATTATATGTAAATAGCAAATACTTGGCTATTTCAAGTTCAGAAAATGAATGGTTCAGAATAGTGAAAGTGTGTGTGCACAAAATTGTTGTGTTAATGTTCGCGGCTTGTCCCATGTCCAAGTTTCTCAGCTGATATATAAACTTCTAGAGAAAACGCAAAAATAAAAATATATAGAAAGCACAAAACCGTGCAACAATTACGGAACAATAATGTGTAAGTAATGATTCCTTATGGACTTTATCGTTGCATGTTTCATATGACTCATTCACAATAAGTGGAAACAGCTTTATTTAGTTATTTATTGAATGTTAAGAAGTACATTTTCATAAAGATAGAAATGGACAGAATACACTTCGTTGATCAAACATTGTGAACAAACTTACTGGATCAGCATGGAAAAACACATGGGACAAAATCTGTTCAAGGTAAGATTCAACTGCATACTGTCCCAACCTGGAAACATAGATCTACATAATCAAATTGAAAACCTTAAGATTTTCCTGAATCAAAATCCAAGAGGTATTTTGTTGTATAGCACATCTATAAGACCTAACTGAAGAAAGATGTGACATCAAATATCTGGTACCTTTGTCGATCAACACCCAACTGATCTAATTGTTTTATCCTGTTTATTTTAATTCCTGGAACATATTCCATAGTCAGAACCTGCAACAAATAGGTAAAGTGTCATCCAAGGAATAGCAATTGTCATGAAATTAATTTTTTTTTATGTTTGGTGTACTTGTTAAAAGTGAAAGACTTGAGGCCCCAGACCTCCGGTGCGGTGTACTCCCAAATTATCTTTGGCACCTTCACGTAACCCATGGCCTTGAAGTTTTCAGAAAATAATTCTGCATTAGCTGCTTCCTTGGTGTAGTCTATCTCCTGTGAATAGTCAGAGGAATCAGGTTTAGAAGCCAAAACCATAACCAACAAGCAGTATCCCAAATAAATGACCTTGGGGTTAGCAATTAGCTCTAAATATAAATTAGGAATGCGAAATCCAAAAAAGTCAGGACAGCTAACACACTCGGTGATATCCATTAAATATGTCAATGAAACAAATTGGCTGTAGTAATGAGTACTGTTTATCCTTTATCACACAAAATGATGAATAATTGTCACGGGTACAATAAGCAATTTGCAAAGGAATTTTAACAGGTTGACGCAAAATAGAATCACTATAACAATACAGCTGACCTGATATAGGACACTAGCACACTCATCATAGATAGCAACCCAATCTCTCTAGGCACCATCTGACATTGGGTCTACTTTCTGAAGGTATTCAGCTATTACCTGGAATGATGGCACATCCATATCTTATGAGCATAAGTGAAAGCCAAGCACTACACAAAAGGAACAACTCGCTACTATGGTTTCCTATGATAAAAGATTTGCAGGAACTGTTGTGAAAACAAAACTTTTAACAATACATTTGACACTAATTTATAATCCCTTCGACACTAACTGCCAATTTAAGGGTTATTAAATTTAGACAATGTTAGCAGACGAGGTCGTCCTATTTACAGGACTGGTTTCCTGGAGATAAGACATAATAAAATATCCAGATCATCCTATAGTCAGTAATGGACAAGAGAGTGTATCATATATAATGACTGAGCAACAGCAATTATAAGAAATATAGTTTGTTCCAGATATTGTCAATCCAACATTAATTGATAGGAAGCCATGGAAAAGAACTTGGGGAAAAAAAGAGGATTAACATTAAAGCTAGAAAATCAATTGTTGATATGGTATGTTGGGTGTCATATTTAAGTATAGTATAAGCACATGGGAATATCCTGAGGACATATTTGGGATGCCAGAATATGTCACAGGATATTCCATTATGAGATTATTGTCATAATGATTGAAATCATTGTATTAATGACTGTAAGGCTATATAATGCCAATGAGACAATCAATAAAATCATCAACTAATTTCAACATGGTATCAGAGCCAAGTTTCCACAAACCCTAGCCGTCACCAAGCTTCCACAAACCCACAGGAGGATTTTCTAGATCTCCTCCACCGAACTCTTCCACGCCCCCCCATTTTTTTCCCTCCTCTCCTCTTCTCCGCCCTTCGCAGGCCGCTCTTCGCTGTTGCTGCCCCGTCCCGCTACTGCTGCGGCTACTACTGCTGCTGCGGCTGCTGCGACTGCTGCTGCTGCGACGGCGGTTGTGACATGCGTGCTGCCGCCTCCTCCGCACCAGCACGAGGCAGCGCCTAATAGGGATGCCTAGATCTGAAAAAATGGGGGACATGTTCGGATCTAGGAGCGGACGACGAGGACAAGCGTGAGTCGTGGAGCGGACGTGACTTGATTGGATAGACGACGCATCGATGGAGGAGATCATCAAGAAGCTAGATTCTGCAGAGGTGGCGACGTTGATGAAGTTGTTGACGATGTCGGCTGGTGAGAACACGACACAAACGTCGCCGGAGTTGAAGCTTCCCTCCATCGATCTGAAATTAGATGGACCAGCCACCTATCTGAGTTGGTCACGACGGGTGAGAAGAACCCTCGCAGGAAAAAACATGGAGGGGTTCCTGACGGGCGAGACGACAGAGCCGGACGAGGGCTCGACAGGACGCGATGAGTGGAAGTCCACTCATATGGTGATCTACATCTGGCTTCTCAACTCCTTAGTCCAGTCTATTGCCGCCACAGTAGACGGTATTGAGATGGTGAAAGATGTGTGGGAGAAGTTGAGAAGGACCTATGATGGTGTGGGGAACAACTTACGGGTCTTCCAGATAAAGGGGGAGATTGATGACACCGTACAGGGAGAGAAGACGGTGCAGGAGTATGCCACAGAGTTGGAGCGTCTGTGGTTGGATTATGATCACTCCTCAGATCGGGCGAGCTGCGGAGACCCTAAGTGTAAGGAGAGACAGGTGTGTCTGCAAGAAAGGACGATGAAGTTCCTCAAAGGGCTGACTGCAGCTTTCGCACAAAGGACGGCCCTACTTCTAGCCCAACCAAAGATCCCTAGCCTTGAGGAGGCTATCTCAGCCATGATCCAGGAGGAGACACGCATCAAGCTGCAAGCCGGGACAGGTGGTCCCCCCGAAGCAAAGTCAGCACTAGCGATCACCAGCTCAGGTAACAAAGGATCTAAGGGAGAGCCCTGGCAGCATAACCGACAGTGCTACAACTGTGGGAAGATGGGTCATCATCGGTATGCTTGTACCAAACCACCTAGGGAGGAAGATTCAGGTGGTGGACGAGGACCGTTCGGCGGACGAGGATATAATGGAGGACGTGGTCGTGGTCGAGGGGATAGACGAGGCGGCCGAGGAGGTTATCGGGCAAACCTCCTGATATCAGAAGTGAACGGAGAAGCTGATGGCACATTTACTGTGGAGGACCAGGCACTGGGAGACATGAGGAGTAGAACAGAGGAGGCGTCCACCTCATTCTTTGTTAGGGGCAACGCTGCCATGTATGCCCATCCATCAGAAGGTACTGACGAATCACTTGCCCTTGCGTCTATCTCTTCCCTTAAATCATCAGACTGGATTATCGACTCGGGAGCATCTCGACATGTGACGGGGAATGCTAGTGAGTTTTCTTCCTACACTCACCTAGCATCAGCAGACAGCATTCAGACAGCTGATGGCACTTTTCAGCCAGTGGTCGGTAAGGGTACTGTTAATTGTACAGGTTCAGTAAGATTATCCAATGTTTTACATGCTCCATCCTTTCCAGTCAGTCTCTTGTCCATTAGTTCTATAATCCTCCAACTTAAATACATTGTTTCTTTTGATATTCCTAAGGTGACCTTCCAGGAGAAAGGGACAGGACGAAGACTTGGGACTGGCACTTGGCATGAGGGACTGTGGTACCTAGATCGAGAAGGACTGGACTCAGCATTGGTATCTATGGCAGAGAAGGCTGGCATGGAAGGACTGCAGCAGAGGACTGAGGATACCTTGATACTCCATCATCGGAGGATGGGACATTCTTCCTTTGATACTCTAAGTAAGTTGTATCCAGAGATTTATGCAAAAATAAATAAAGAGAAATTAGTATGTGATGCGTGCGAGTTAGGAAAACTTACTAGAAGCTCATATGTTGGCACGGGTCATAGGAGCACTTTTGCTTTTGAGGTAGTACATTCTGATGTCTGGGGTCCATGTGCTACTAACACTATGAATGGTTATAAGTACTTTGTTTCTTTCATTGAGTGTGCCTCTCGTGTTACCTGGTTATATTTGATGAAAAATAAGAGTGATGTACCTGCTTGTTTTCGGGATTTCCATAAGCATGTCCAGACTCAGTACAAAGCAGTTGTGAAGGTACTGAGGTCTGACAATGGAACAGAGTATACCAACAGGACGCTTGCAGAATACTTGTCAGCACACGGAATACAGCATCAGACCACCTGTGCATACACACCAGCACAAAATGGAGTTGCAGAAAGGAAAAACAGACACCTTCTGGAGGTCGCAAGAAGTATGATGATCGACATGAATGTCCCACAGAGTCTGTGGGGGCATGCAGTGTTGACAGCAGCTCAACTCATCAACAGGATGCCCTCGAAGGTCCTCGGATGGAAGTCCCCATGTGAGGTATTGCAAGGCAATAATAGTGGGATACTCCCACTGAAGGTGTTTGGGTGTGTGTGTTTTGTGAAGGACAACAGACCATCAGTTGGGAAACTTGACCCTAGAGCGGTCAAATGCATCTTCGTAGGCTACTCGACGACCCAAAAGGGGTATGTGTGCTGGAGTCCAGTAGAGAAGAAGAAGTTTGTCAGTATGGATGTCCACTTTCGGGAGCATGAGCCATACTACCGCCAGGACGGAACTTCACACAACACGCCTAATACTGCCAGTATTAGGCGAGAGGGGGAGATGGAGAACTTGGTGGTAACCGATTTAGAAGTTTGGCATGGAGGCACGGAGAAGGGACAAGAAGGTGAAGGTGTTAGGCCTACGGCTCAGGGAGAGTTACTTACCTACAGCAGGAGAGAGAAGCAAACTGCAGGACCAGTACCGACAGTGCCAGTGCCAAGTCCCTTGCCTGCGTTCGTCCCAACTCCTGAGGCACCGACACCAACCCCCCTTCAGGTGATACCCCCTCCTTCACAAGATATCATTCCTCCTACTACTACTCCCACACCACTATCTGTACGGAGGACCACTCGCAGCAATGCAGGAAATCCTCCAAACAGATATGGTTGGGATATTGCTCAGTTTGTTTCTTATGACCATATCCCTTCTTCTCATGGAGCATTTATAGCATCTTTGGATAGTATTACTGTACCTAACAATTGGCAGGTTGCCAAGAACGATCCAAAGTGGAAAGCGGCAATGCACGAGGAGTTGGGAGCTCTGGAGAAGAACCACACTTGGGAGCTTGTGAGACTGCCAGAGGGGAAGAGAGCAGTTGGATGCAAGTGGGTCTTTACCGTGAAGCAGAACCCAGATGGACAGGTTGATCGCTACAAAGCTCGACTAGTAGCCAAAGGATACAGTCAGACGTACGGCATCGACTATGACGAGACCTTTGCACCAGTTGCAAAGATGAGCACTGTCAGGACTATGATTTCTCTGGCAGTGAATGGTGGATGGAAGCTACACCAACTGGATGTGAAGAATGCGTTTCTTCACGGAGATCTAGTGGAGGAGGTGTACATGGAGATACCACCAGGATTTGGCACCAATCAGACAGTAGGCAAGGTCTGTAGGTTGAAGAAGTCCCTCTATGGACTGAAGCAGTCTCCTCGAGCGTGGTTTGACAGATTCAGAAGGGCGATGATAGGGATGGGATATCAGCAGATCAATGCTGATCATACTGTGTTCTTCCGTCGGAGTGGAGGCCACATCACCATGCTTGCGGTGTATGTGGACGATATGATTATCACAGGAGATGATGAGCAGGAGATCGCCCAACTCAAAGGAAAGCTTGGCAAAGAATTCGAGGTGAAGGATCTCGGCCTTCTTCGGTACTTCCTTGGGATTGAGATTGCTCGAGAAGCAGAGGGGATTGTTCTCTCTCAAAGGAAGTATGCATTGGACCTTCTCACAGAAACTGGGATGTTGGGGTGCAAACCTGCAGCGACACCAATAGATCAGAGGTTCAAGATTGATGCTGAGGCTGGAGAACCAGTTGATCGGGACAGATACCAGAGACTGGTTGGCAAGTTGATCTATTTGAGCCACACACGTCCTGATATCTGCTTTGCAGTAAGTGTGGTGAGCCGCTACATGCATGACCCGCGGAAGGGTCATATGGATGCAGTGTACCAGATTCTGAGGTACTTGAAATGTGCTCCCGGGAAGGGACTAATATTCAGGAAGAACAATCACGTGAGCATCGAGGGCTACAGTGATTCTGACTGGGCTAGTTGTGCTGATGACAGGAGGTCTACCTCGGGATATTGCATATTTGTAGGAGCTAACTTGGTCTCCTGGAGGAGTAAGAAGCAGTCTGTGGTGGCCAGATCGACAGCTGAAGCAGAGTACAGAGCTATGGCCTTGGGAGTTGCAGAGCTGCTATGGTTGAAGAATATGCTGGTGGAGCTGAAGCTGGATCAAGGAGCCAAGATGAAGCTGTGGTGTGACAATCAGTCAGCTATTAGTATCGCCAACAATCCAGTACAGCATGATAGGACCAAACACATCGAGATTGATAGATTCTTCATCAAAGAGAAGTTGGATAGAGGATTACTGGAGCTTGGCCATGTTCCAACCAGGGATCAAGTAGCAGATGGACTAACCAAGGGACTCGCCTCAGTGAGCATGATTAGAGGATGTGACAAGATGGGCTTAGTGAATATCTTTCACCCATCTTGAGGGGGAGTGTTGATATGGTATGTTGGGTGTCATATTTAAGTATAGTATAAGCACATGGGAATATCCTGAGGACATATTTGGGATGCCAGAATATGTCACAAGATATTCCATTATGAGATTATTGTCATAATGATTGAAATCATTGTATTAATGACTGTAAGGCTATATAATGCCAATGAGACAATCAATAAAATCATCAACTAATTTCAACATCAATAAACGTCCATAAACACCTCATGCAAGCGTCGAATAGTTAAAATTGTTATGAATTTGCTATAATTAAGTATAGTTCTCTATATAACTGCTCCATCGTCTTTATACAAGAGACACTATTCATATGAAGCAGCAACAAGGAAAAAAAATTGATATCTTTTGCCAGCATGGAGTTGCTCAGATTGTCTTTAGTGCGCCCTGTCTGCAAACTATATTTTCTCTCATCGAGAAGCTAAAAGAAGGCTAATGATACAGCATGAAAGACAATCGTGTTGCATATCAAACATCCAAACACTACTAATGATTCTTAGCATCACAAAACAATTCCCAGAAACTATTGAAAGTTAAAATTATGTGATGGCATCACAAAGCAATTCCCAGAAACTATTGAAAGTTAAAACTATGTGATGGATTATATTTTGTATTCTTCAAATGGCGCTTAGGCTTGGTCTTTTCAAAAAGCTGCAACATAAGCAGCTTTTGACAACAGCAAATCAAGTAGCCGAGAGGTGCCCTGCCTTTTGAGTTATCTTTTTTGTAATGCAAATCAAGTAGCCGAGAGGCGCATCAATGTAAACTCTATGTAAATTACTCTGAATTATCAATAAAAAAGCATATTTTTTTCTGCACTTGTGTTCAAATATCTGTGAATGTGTTTTCTAAATTTGTGTTTCAAAATGGGTTCCTATAACTGCAAGTTCTTGCCTAGTACGAGTGCAACTCCAGGCTCGTACGGCATCACGCCCCAGAGGACGAATCGGATTCCGTGAAGGAACCAGCGAGGACGATTGACCCTTTCGGGATCGGGGCGTGACATATTGGTATCAGAGCCTAGGCTTTACTTCCATGGGATTTCAAAAGATTATAAAGGAGTTTGATGCGCCTCTCAATTGAGTTGCGTTCGGCGTCCGCTGCATGAGATGAGTCGCCTATACAATGAGCCCATAGATACAAAATCTATCGTTTTTGGAGTGTTAACAAGCTACTCTCTTTTGTAGCCATGGCAAAGAAGAACACTGCAACTGCCAGCAGTGCTCAACCCATTCAGAGCGATCCAGCAAGCTCTGGAGAATCCAGAGGAGCGGGTTCAACCGGTATGGCGGAACGGCTTATGCACCTCATGGAGGTGCAGCAACAACAAGCTGTTACCCAACAAGCTAACATACAAGCGCAGTTTGCTTCTCAACTGAAGCAAATGGACACAATGATGCAACTGATTCCATCCCTGGTACCAAGCAACGGGGCAGCCACAGGGACGCCTGTCACGCCGCCGGCCGTGGCGGTAGAAGACGAGTCAGAAGAGACTCATCCTCCAGCAAGGAACTCCTGCCGTGCGGCAGAGTTCACTAAAATGCATCCGCCAACGTTCAACGGACGAGCCGAGCCGGACATGGTAATGGGGTGGATTGCTAAGCTGGAAGGACTCTTCAACCTGGTTGGCATCAGGGGATCCAAGCGAGTGGCCTGTGCATCGGTTCAGCTGGAACTGCGTGCGCATGATTGGTGGGAGGCCACGAAGCAAGGGATTTATGATGTCAATCCCAACTGTAAAATTACTTGGAAAATGTTCAAATCTGCCTTCATTGAACAATATATTCCCCGAGCCGTGCGTCAACAAAAGGAAGACGACTTCAGTAATCTGGTGCAAGGAAGTTTGTCTGTTGACGATTACGACTCAGTGTTCGCTAAACTAGCTAAGTTTGCGGGGCACTTCTTGCCTAATCAGCAGGCGTGGTGCTATCGTTTTCAGAAGGGTTTGAATGACGATTTGCGTAGGGACGTCATCAACCAAAAATGTCACACATACAGGGAATGTTACGAAGCGGCTCTGAACAGCGAGCGGATCTTTGGGCGCCCTCTCCCAAAGGCCGAGGTGCAAACCCCCTGTACCAACAACAATAAACGTCCTCATGAAACGGGAGGGTCTGGAGCACACAAGCGTTCGCACACGTCTGATAATAGGGGCCAATCCCAATCACCGAACTGCAGCCGGTGCGGCAAATCAGGGCATAAAGTGAATGAATGTCGGGTACAAGGATGTTTTAAATGTGGTCGTCTGGGCCACAAACAGTTTAACTGCCGAGAGGGCAAGCCGAATCAGAGCAACGGGAATCAAAACAAGGGGCCTCCAGCAAGTGATGCCAATGTTGTGCCAGTAAATCCACAACGCCAGGGTGCTCAAGGCCGAGTCTATGCACTGACTCGGGATGAGGCATCCGTCTCTGAAACGGTCGTGACAGGTACTTTACTTTTCAGAGATTTGCCCGCTAGAGTCTTATTCGATTCAGGTGCTACGCATAGTTTCATATCTGCTGATTTTACTATTGAGCATAAATTAGCTACTACTCCTTTAAATATGAACCTTTGCGTAAGTACCCCTTCGGGAGTCGATATGCCCGCCCATGCGATCTGTAGGGATGGTTATATTTGCATCGGAGGAAGGAAGCTTTCCTTAGATGTCATTGTACTAGACATCAAGGATTACGATATTATTCTCGGGATGGACTGGTTGGGTGCTTGCCATGCAACAATCGAGTGCGCGGAGAAGCGAGTCGTATTCCGTCTACCCGGCGAGACAGACTTCTACTATTCGTGCAGCGCTGCACCGAAGACGGCAATCGTGATATCAGCAATTTCGGCTAGGCGTATGTTGCATTCGGGCTGTGAAGGGTACTTAGCTTCTGTTCGAGACACCCGGCGAGAATGTGCAGATGCAGCTCAGGCTGAAGGCATTGCAGATTTCCTCGACGTGTTCCCAGACGAGCTGCCTGGAATGCCTCCTGATCGTGAGATCGAATTCAGCATTGACACTTTTCCGGATTCGCGACCGATATCAAAGGTACCTTATCGCATGGCCCCAGCAGAGCTTAAGGAACTTAAGGTTCAGTTGCAAGATCTGTTGGACCGAGGATACATTCGTCCAAGCGTTTCTCCGTGGGGCGCTCCGGTGCTATTCGTGAAGAAGAATGATGGATCCATGCGGCTGTGTATTGACTACCGAGAGCTGAATAAGGCAACCGTGCGGAATCAGTACCCATTGCCAAGAATAGATGACTTGTTTGATCAGCTGCAAGGTGCAACAGTTTTCTCTAAAGTTAATCTCAGGTCAGGGTATCACCAGTTGAAAATCAAATCAGATGATATTCAAAAACCTGCTTTTAGAACCCGTTACGGACACTATGAGTTCCTCGTGATGTCGTTCGGTTTGACGAACGCCCCTGCAGCTTTCATGGATCTGATGAACCGCGTGTTTCGGCCGTTTGTGGATAAGTTTGTAGTCGTGTTCATAGACGACATACTAATTTATTCCAAGAACGAGACAGAGCACAAGGAACACCTGAAGATCGTGCTGCAGACATTACGAGACCATCAGTTGTTCGCTAAGCTCAGCAAGTGTGAGTTCTGGTTGAACAGCGTGGCGTTCCTTGGTCATGTCATCTCGGCCGAAGGCGTCGCCGTAGAGCCGAAGAAAATAGAGGCGGTGGTGGACTGGAAACAACCTACGTCAGCCAGCGAAGTTCGAAGCTTTCTGGGCCTAGCGGGATACTACCGTAGGTTCGTGAAGGATTTTTCTAAACTGGCCTCGCCGATGACTCGCCTTACTCAGAAAGGGATTGCATATGAATGGGGTGATGACTGCGAAGCCAGCTTTCGGGAACTTAAGCGGCGTCTTGTTTCAGCTCCGATTCTTGCACTTCCAGATGGGGTAGAAGAGTTTCAGATATACAGCGACGCTTCAGGACTCGGCTTAGGGTGTGTGCTCATGCAGAGGGACAAGGTAATATTGTACGCCTCCAGGCAACTGAAGCCGCACGAGAAAAACTACCCGACGCATGATCTGAAATTGGCGGCAATTGTGTTTGCATTGAAGTTATGGAGGCATTATCTTTATGGTGTTGCTTGCAAAATCTTTACGGATCACAAGAGCCTCAAGTACCTATTCACCCAGCGGGAATTGAACCTCCGGCAGCGACGTTGGCTAGAACTTATTAAGGACTACGACCTAACGATCGCGTATACACCGGACAAGGGAAACGTCGTTGCTGATGCTCTGAGTCGAAAGCACGTGGGCTCGTTATCTATAGACAACCGTTTACTTCGAGATCTTGAGGCGATGGGCATCGAGTTTCGAGTTCGGCATCAAGGAGTGCAGCTGGCACCACTCCATCTTGAACTGGGTTTACGGGATAAAATCAAATCAGCTCAGGAGGGCGATCAGTTCTTAGCGAAGGTACGCGGATTGATCTCGGCGGGGAGACGTCTGACTTTGTGGCAGGCGAAGATGGGGCCTTACAGATGAAAGGAAGGCTATGTGTTCCTAGCGACCCAGAACTCCGAAGGAAAATTATGGCGGAAGCACACTACGCGAAGTATTCTTTACATCCGGGGAGCACTAAGATGTACAAGGACTTGCGCAGGACCTTCTGGTGGCACGGTATTAAGCGGGATGTGGCGACCTTTGTGTCACAGTGCATGGCCTGTCAACAGGTTAAAGCTGAACATCAGAGGCCCGGCGGGGAGCTTCAGAACCTCGCTATTCCCGAGTGAAAATGGGACAACATCACTATGGATTTTATTGTGGGATTTCCGAAGACGCCACGGGGGCATGATGCGATTTGGGTCATAGTTGATCGTTTGACCAAATCAGCCCACTTTCTTCCCATAAAAGTTACTTGGAGCGTCGATCGGTTAGCACAAATTTACATAGATGAGATTGTCCGATTACACGGAGTACCTGCCTCAATCGTCTCTGACCGTGACGGACGCTTCTTATCTCGTTTCTGGACTAGTCTACAGGCTGCTTTGGGGACCAAGCTACAGTTCAGTACCGCATATCACCCGCAGACTGACGGACAGACAGAGAGGACAAATCAGATACTTGAAGATATGTTACGGCTGTGTGCTATTGATTTAAAGACTAGTTGGGACACGCATCTTCCATTGGCAGAGTTTGCGTACAACAACAGCTACCAATCAAGCATCCAGATGGCACCGTACGAAGCACTTTATGGGCGCAAGTGTCGATCTCCAATCTGTTGGGACGAAGTCGGCGAACGGCAGGTACTCGGGCCAGAGCTGGTAGAGCAGGCAGTTGAGAAAGTTCGCTTGATTCGGGAAAGACTCCGCACAGCACAGAGCCGACAGAAAAGTTATGCTGATGCACATAAAAGGCCTTTGGAGTTCATGGTCGGGGATCATGTCTTCTTGAAAGTGACGCCGATGCGAGGTGTGATGCGTTTCGGCGTGAAGGGCAAACTGAGTCCCCGGTTTGTCGGCCCCTTTGAGATACTGGAACGAGTGGCAGCTATGGCGTACCGGATTGCACTCCCTCCCGCCTTGGCTGAAGTGCATGACGTATTCCACGTTTCTCAACTCCGAAAGTATGTGCATGACCCTAGTCATGTGGTTAGCTTCGAGCAATTGGAATTGTGCACGAATTTATCATACTCAGAGGAGCCGGCGCAGATTCTGGATCATAAGGAAAAAGTACTTCGCAACCGTACGATGTCCTTGGTTCGCGTGCTGTGGCGGAACCATTATGTTGGGGAATCAACTTGGGAGATGGAATCGGAGATGAAGGAGAAGTATCCTTCATTGTTCATTCAGTCGGAGGTAGGCCCTTGTTCTTAAGTTTCGGGTCGGCCTTGTTCTTAAGTTTCGGGTCGAAATTTTTTCTTAGTGGTATATTATGTAGTGCCTCAAATCCCGATCCGACCGGGATGTGCACTACGTAATTGGGCTTGTGGCTAGTCCGTCTGAGTCGTAGCTTAGATCTTCGGCATCTTCTTGCCACGGACGAAATGCGATGATCCTTTCCAACTCATGGAAAGGCCTCTATTGAAACGAGTCCAATAGTTTTCGTGTTTGGTTGCTTGGTTTTCTTGTTTGTCGCTTTGGGATTTTGATTTGGTGTTGCTTTCGATTTGCTTGGTTTTCGCTGCTGGTTTTATCGTTTGGAGCTTTGATTCTTGGGAAGTTCGGCAAGGAAGGATAGGCAAGAATTCTAATTGGTGCTCGTGCTGTGCAGGTCCGCGTAACTGACGTTTGATCGTCGCTAGGCGGGATTCGTGTTTCAGCTACCTTTTCCTTAACCAGTGAGTGGTTTGGACCCTTCTTTCCTACTTCTTCACGCCCACATCTCTAATGTTTCAAACGTTCACTCGATGATGCCCGGTTGGACGCCTAGGAAATCCTTAGCCACAGGCATGCCAGCCACTAAGAAAGGAACATGGAATTTTGTAGACTAATTTATCATATGCTTGCACACCTTATAATTTGAGCTTGTTTATAAGGAAGAGTTGGTTGTTGGTGGCGGCCTGGTGCCTCGGATGGAGTTTGGACCTATGGGATACCAAAATCGGAACACCGCATTGAGAAAATATGAACTGTTGCATGAGATATATATTGCTGCTTTACTTCTTTGTTTATTTCGATGCATTGTATGATAATATGAATTGTTCATGCATTTGCATAGTCTGGGACAACTTGTGCACAAGGTTTGGCATTTCCTCGAAACGGCTTTCCGGGACACTGGAACCGTATCGATCCGGAGAGAAATATTTGATCGTGCTCGTCACGATGCATTGCGGGACCTCCAGCAGGGCTTGCTACCCGGGCTGATAGGGCGCGCCGCTAATGCTTGAAATATGTCCCTAAGGTGTCGATCACACCAATGACCGCATAGAATAGAACACATGCTAATTTATTGTCTTGTGCAGATGGTAAGTATACTTGTGTTTCGTTGCAGGGAAGGCGTGCATCGGTTGAGTAAGCAATCGATGCACTGGTTGAATTCAATGTTATTTTCATTCCTATCAAAACATGCAACTGATATGAATTGAATTCACTTGCTTCTTTATAGAAGTTCATCTTAATGCATGCTCGCCCCTAATAAGCTAGCGTCGATTTAGTCGAGTGGGTTCATCCCGCTCACCAGTACAAGTTGAGTACTGACCCACGTTGTGGGCAACTATTTCAGGCACTCAGACGGTGCAACGCTAGTGGATAGACGAGGAGGCGTTAGGAGCACCTCTATTTTGAAGTATAGTTGGAGTCAGATCATTTTGGAGGCTTGGACTTTCAACCTATACAAGGGCGTAATGTATGAACGACGTGGACTATCTGATGGAGCGCGTCCTGCCTTTTGAGTTATCTTTTTTGTAATGCAAATCAAGTAGCCGAGAGGCGCATCAATGTAAACTCTATGTAAATTACTCTGGATTATCAATGAAAAAGCATATTTCTTCCTGCACTTGTGTTAAAATATCTGTGAATGTGTTTTCTAAATTTGTGTTTCAAAATGGGTTCCTATAACTGCAAGTTCTTGTCTAGTACGAGCGCAACTCCAGGCTCGTACGGCATCACGCCCCAGAGGACGAATCGGATTCCGTGAAGGAACCAGCGAGGACGATTGACCCTTTCGGGATCGGGGCGTGACAGCCTGTGTCGGGGTGGGGGCGAGGGAGGGTCACCGGGGGAATCGAGTAGGGGCAGGTGGGTCGCCGGGGGCGCGGGGGGCCGCCGGGGGAGGGTGGGTCGTCGTTGGAATCAAGTGGGGGCGGAAAATGAAAAGTTTGGGGGACAGAAATGAAAAGTCGAACCGATCAGGAAAACCCTATATTAAGTAATTTAGCGACGTCAATACCAGAAGTCGCTAAACGTCGCAAAATTTTTAATATACTGCGGCATATAAGGTGTGGAGTCGCTAACCGTCGTTGTTATTAAAAATATAGCGACGTTTAGCGACTTGTCGGCGACGTCATCTTTCATAATACTAAAGGTCGTTGCTAACCGTCGCAGAAAGTCGCTGATAGCGACGTATTGCGACGTTTTTAAAAACGTTGCTAATTTCAATAATATTAGCGACATCGTTGTCCAGAGTCGCTAAATTCGTCACTGATTTGAATCATTTTGGTAGTGGATAGTTTAGAAAATCTTCAAAATAGTCCACCATTAGATATTGTCGTACAATAGAATCCAACGATGTAGATTAAAACATTAATATCGTTCAGTCCGACCAAATCGAGTTCGGACCGAATTCAATTAATCGCATTCTCGTAAGTTCAGGTTGGAACTTGCTAAGTGCTGACCACCAAATTCGAATCGAACTCGGTTAATCTTCCGAGAACTCATCCAAATTTGATTCCAACAGAAACAAGTATTCGATCTATTTGGTCTTTAAGTGAATTAAAATAGTTCAAATGGAATAAGCTAGACCTTCCACTGAGCGGCAATCAGACACCGCTGAAATCTAGACCTTTCCCTAATTTGGAAGCTTACAAGTCT
This sequence comes from Iris macrosiphon, assembly GCA_036927795.1. Classification (NCBI taxonomy): domain Eukaryota; kingdom Viridiplantae; phylum Streptophyta; class Magnoliopsida; order Asparagales; family Iridaceae; genus Iris; species Iris macrosiphon. Next base: position 191,826,573 of record JAYESA010000008.1, on the reverse strand, counting down.
CACTTCCTCCACTTCCCAGGACCGGTTCTTCTCATCTCATACTTGAACTTGAAAAGAAGAAGAAGAAGAAGAAGAAGAAGAAAATCATGTCACAAGGAAGAGTTGATATCCTTAGCAAGACACAAGTCTCACTTCCTCCACTTCCGGGCACAAGTCCTCCACCACCTACAAAGCTATCCTTGTTTGATGCCATGTGGATTGGGCTCCCTCCAATCCAACGTCTCTTTCTGTACAAAAATATTGACGGTGTTACCTTTTCGACCCTAGCTGGCTGCCTCAAGTCCTCTCTCTCTTCCACCCTCCTTCACTTCCTGCCGCTCGCCGGCAGGCTCACCTATCTCCCCTCCACTGGCGACGTCGAGATCGACTACTCCGATCCCGGTTTCGCCTTTCTCGAGGCCGAGTACGATATCGAGCTCGGTCCGCTGATCGCCGACGATGTGCACGACACCGAGGCTTTTCTCAAGCTCGTGCCGCCGCTCCAGGCTAGCGAGCTGCCGTTCTGGCCGTTCTCGGTGCAGGTAGGTAATTGTTAGAATTTGGTTCATTTTAATTTGGTACCAAGTGTTTGATTGCTCATTATAATTAGTTTTTACGTGGTGATGGCGGAATAGAAGATAGAATTTATATTTTATTTAAGGCTAAATTTCAACTTGCTACCCTCAACTACAGCGGCGGTGTGCATTATTCGATTTTGGACCGAAAATCGAATCTAACCGAATCGAATAAGAGATTGAGTTCGGTTTGAAAAAATTTCGGTTCAATTTCAATTTTAAAAAAAAAAATATTCGATTTCGGATTTTGCTTCGTTCCAAAACCGAATAAATTTTATACAATTATATAAATATTCTTAATTTTTATGCATATATGTGACTAAAAATGTATATATTTTGAAAATAACAATTCTATGTATATGTTTTGAAGTCCAACTTTGATAATTTAACAACTAAGCTAATTTTAGAATCAATTTTGAAATATAACAAAAGTGTGTATAAAAATTATAAATTTTAATATAATTTAACAACGATTCCAACTTCGGATCTAATCCATTAAACAATAGAAATATTTTAACCGAACAAACCGAATTACCGAATTGATTATTCGGTTCGGTTCGGTTCGGTTTCGGTTTCAGCTAATTTTGGTCCGGTTTCAATTTTGGATTTTTTTAGAATTTTAGTTTATTCGGTTTTGACTATTTCGATTCGGTTGAAACTGAACAAACCGATCACTCCCCCCTACTCAACTATAAATATTTTTTAACTTGATGCCTTAAATTTTTTTAATTACCAACTTGATACAATCAAATATTGAATATTTTTTACTTCATACCCTAAAAATAATTCGAAAATACCTCTCTCTCATACCGTAAAAACAATGGCAGTAGTGGGAGGAGGGGGGTGGTGGCAGCGGGGGGTGGGGCGGTGGGAAGGAGGGAGGTGACGGCAGGAGGAGGGGGGTTGTGGTGGTCGCGAGAGGAGGGGGGCGTGGTGACGGCGGTTGCGGTTGCGGTTGCGGTTGTGGGAGGAGGGGGTGGCGGTGGGAGGAGGAGGGGGGTGGTTAGCCGGTGGTGGGAAAAGGGAGAGAGGAGTGGAGGTAGTTTAGGATATAAAAAAAATTTAGTGTATCGAGTTATAAATAAAAATATTTTAGTGTATTAAGTTGAAAAATGTGATAGAAAAGGATAGTAAGTTGAAATTTAGCCTTTATTTAAAGTGGGATAGAAGATAGAATTTATATTTTATTTAAAGGTTATCTAGATTTAGGTTATCTTATAATACTAGTAATGTGCATGCAGAAAATAAAAGTTTTTGAATTTTTTGTAATATAATTTATTATAAATATTGTCGTTTCTAGAAACTGAAATCAGACAACCAAGAAAAATGTCTCTCATTTTAACCACCTAAATTATAGTTATTTAGTCATAAATAAATCGTATTATATAGTTAAATAATTACTTAGTTTTTTAAAAATAATTAATGGAGTTTTTACAAACGGCATGGACGGTTCAATTTTGAGCTATTTTTAAGCCATATTATATTAGTAGAGATTTTAAATTTGTAAACCTATTGTCCGAAAAAGGAGAAATTATTCACTAGACCAGCCTCACCAAGTGACAATGGTAAGGTCTTGCTAATTTCCAATAAAAGCTTGACACACCACACTCTATTTTCTTCCTCTAATTTAGTTGAGTAGTGTGTCATGCTGTTATTGAATGAAAGCAAGGCCTCACCACTACCATGTGGTGAGGTTGACCCACTAAATAATTTTTTCGAGAAGAGGGTTTGGAGCTTGATGGTTGACTGGGTTGACCGTTATCTCTTTTAGCCATAAGTGTTTAGTTTTGGTGTCATATAATATTTGTTAGCTTGGGTATAGATTAGGACTATTATAATATTGTTAAAGTGAAAACAAATAATTTATTTTATATCTAAAATATTCAATTCATACAATTGGTATGATGTCACTAAAAAAAAAAAAAAAAAAAGACATACGAGAAACATGACAAGTAATAATTAAGCAATACACATAATTCTTGAATCAATAAGTGTCATCTATTCTTCCTCTTTTTATCTTGAATTTTTTTTGTATTTTTTAAATTTGTCAATGTATTAATTAAAAGTTTTTATCTTGAAATTCTCTATTTTTTTTAATATTTTTTTAAGTATTAATTGTAAGTACAATTTTAGACTCGAGATATTGGAGATGACCAAATATTGAACACTTAACATATGAGAGTAAAAGAGTAGTTTGAGCATTTTCGTCTCGGGTCCTTAAGAAGATGCGACCTGCTACCGACTCTGCGTACGAATCACTCTAACAAGTGACTAGTGGCAATATCTATCAGACATGGTGCATTTTATTGAGTCAGCCATAAAGTTGTATCTGGTGGTATAATTTACAGAGAAAGAAACTGAACTATTGATTCTAATGTTATAAACTTTCTAGCGACGGACGTCACTAGCAAACAAATGTAAGACGAAGTTTGGTATTTCTATGTTTATTTCAACATAAAATTCTTAATTTGTTTATTTTTTTATAAATATTATTTTATTAATTATATTTTACTATTATTTAAATTCAATAAGTGTCATTTACCAACCAAATTTTTTTTCCGTTCTCGTACCCCTAGATTTACCAATCATAACTCAAAATCTATATTTTCAAACCACCAAACCTTGAACCAAATACTTGTTTTAGAGGCAAAAAGTAAACTGTCATTTATATATTAGTGGCGATTACTTACTGCCCTTCACACGGCAGCTGTGCTTAAAGAAAATAATTATTCTGCTGATCACCCATCCACAACTCAATAAGAGAGCCAATTATATATTGGTGCTATAACCTATATATACACTAAAGGCTCGTTTGGATCAAAATTTTATATTTTTTGGATTTTTATTTTTATTTTTTTTCAAAAAAAAGAATTCAACATTTTCATATCCATGTTTGGTTACATTATGTTGAAAATATAAATAATAATAAAAATGTTAATTTATTTAGATTTTCATAAATATTCTTTCATGTTTCTATTATTTAAATTTATATGTTTAGGATAAAAGTTAAAATTTTGAAAGTAAAGTAAGGGTGTTATTGTTCAAACAAAATATTCAACAACATACCTAACAAAACAAAAGTATTTGCAAGGGGACCTTGGAAATTACTTTCCACAACAATGAAAATATGAAGCTCCTCATATTCTCTTCTAATTTTCAATCATATACATACCAAACAAGGGTAAGGAATCTAAAACCTATTTTCAAGCCTCAAAAACTTGAACTAAACGTCACCTAAGAGAGTTGTTGACACAAGATCATTACAAGTTTGTTCGGTTTCGAAGTGTGGACTCAAATATGGACACACAATAAAAGTGCCTCCACAGATACAGGAGCATACCAGCTGGTTCCGAAAGATCCTGACTGTGCCCACTCGATTTGAAGAAAACTTTGATCCAGATGGTTGTATCAAAAAAAAATGATAACACCACTATATGACAGATGGACTCTCCTCTCTCTTCTCATAAAACATGCGTGTGTGTGTGTGTGTATATATATATATATATATATATATATATATATATATATATATATATATATATATATATATATAGTGTGTGTGTTTACTCACTGGATTTTGAATTTTTTTTTTTAATAGTTATGCTGATCAATTGCGATGTATCAACTCAATGGAATAAACTGTCATCAGATACTGAAGCATAATACATGATAATTTTATTAACTGCAGCATACTAATAAGTAATAGTTCTTGCAATTCATCAAAATCAAGCAACAACGAAACCTGACGACTTACCGCAAACCAGTGTGCATCTTAATTTGCTGCAATAAGAGTTACAAAACGAACAATAATAATCAAATGTAACTGAAGTTTCACATGAAGAAATTGACGCCTTACTATGTCACGATACATACAATCGTAGAATATGCATCTTTTAGTTCAACTTATCCATTAATTCCACACAGACATGTGATCCAACTGTACAAATAAATAACAGTTGAACAATTTTCCTCCAGTTGTATATTGACTTGCAACTTGTTAAATCATATCTGAAAAAAATCATGTAGCCAGGGACATGGATTAGGATGGATTAACATATATAAAAAAATTAAAAATATAAAATGTATTTTTTAAAAAAAAGTAAAATAAAATTTACAGCACAAGTGGCAATCTAAACCATTTGACACTCATATTCTCCTTTCTATAAACCATTTTGCAAAGTAGAATTGATACATTTGATTTTGTCTCAAGACAATTTTCTCGCAAAATGGACTTCGAACAAGATATATAGTATTTTGATCATCAACTTGATAACTATATTTTAGATGTGCGTTCTTATGGTCAATTTTGTGAGCTTGTGGGGGGTAGTAGGCTTACTAGAAAGATGTTTCAGTTAAAGAAATATTGTGCATATTCCTTGGTTTATTTACTCTTGATTAACGTATTGCTATTATTCGTTGCAACTACGACTATAGATTTATTTTTTTATTTTTTTTGCAATAAAAGTTATCAAGACTTCATTATGTAACCGATTAAAAAAATGATATGATGAATAATTATTTGATGGCATATAATGAAAGAGATATATTCGATGCCATTGATACTGAAGATATTATTCAATATTTTCATAATATAGAACCTCAAAGGATTTTTATTGTCAAAAAAATGGTTATTTAGTGATAATAAAAGTATATGACATTTGATATTTTATAATATACCATAGTTTTGATATTATAAATATGTTTATTATAATTTATTAATTATGTTAATATTAGACATTGTGGTCCCTATATGTAAATTGTGGGGGTTACTAGTCCACTAACACACATATTTAAGTATTTTAATTAGAGTTTATATGCATGCAAAAAACACAAAAGAACATTAATTGGATTCCATACTGTGTCAGTGTGGCTCAAACATTAAAAGTCTTGGCATTATTTTGAAGCACCAGCTTTCTTAGGTATACATATTCATGGTTATTTTGGATAGAAATTGGGTATCAACTTCTCTACTCTTATAATGAGTGGCTTGGAACGGCTCAAAATTTTGCCGTCTAAGTCATTTACAAATCTTCTATCATTTATTAAAAAAATAGTACATAAAAAGTTTGTTAAAAAAAAAAATTTGTTATAAATAACGTAATGGAAAATCAAACCTAATCAACCAAGGAGAATATCTTCCACTTTAACCACATGAGATATATCCATTATATAATATTATCTAGTTAAACAATTAGTTAAAATTTATTTATTTTTAAATTTTTTAATTACGTTAAAATATACGTACGGCTTAGACGGCTAGTTTTTTCAAAATTTTTAATAAAGAATAGAGATATATCCATAACAAATTATAATTAAAATATAATCAAATATATAACAAATCATAATTAAAATGTAAACATATATATATATATATATATATATATATATATATATATATATATATATATATCAAATTTTAATTCAAATATATTTAACTATTTTACAATAAAATCAGAAAAAAAATTATTTTACAAGCAACGCACGTGAATTTACTAGTAAAATATTAATGTCGGGTTGGCAACTGTTGTTAAAAATCTTTTTATATTTTATTTTTCCTGTAAATGAATAATAAATAATAGTATTACCAGTCTACGGAACTAATTAAGTAATCGTTTAAGGGACATAAAAAAAAATTTGTTGGAAATTAAATTTTCAACATACAAAATTTTGAGAGTCAAAAAATTAAGGATCTCAACACGAATCCGATAATAAAATTCGAATCGGAGCACGTAACCGTACATGTTATGTGCATCGTACCGGACAGCGACGCGCAAGTATAGCCCACAGCAGTTCAAAAGTGAACAAGAATGAGAGTATTACATGGACAAGTGAGTGAATTTTATTTTTCATTGTGGAGAACTAAATAAGAGAGCTTGATTTTTATTTTATTTTTAATTGTTTAAGTATACAACAGCAACATGTTATATTTTTCTTTTGTTAAATCTTTAAAAACCATGGTTGTGCTCTATAGCCGATCGGATAGGAAGAAAAAACTTGAATTGTAACGATAATGACACATTACAGACCCCTCTATAGCACATTCTTCACCATGCTCCTGTTGTCATATATATAGGTGACAGCATTTAAATCTGGAGTGGCGATCGGCTACACCGCCCACCACACGGTGGCGGACGGTAAAGCGATGTGGCAGTTCGTCACGGCGTGGACCGGAAATTGCAAGGCCGAGATGAACGGCAAGCCACAGCCCGAGTATCTCGCCTGCCGACGTTCGACAGGGAGGTGATCAAACACCCAAGGGGCGAGGAGATCGCAAGGAAATTCCTCCGGACTTCTGCCCCAGATTTTCCTACTGTAAGTGTTCCATATCGCAATTGATTCTGTAACAATTCTACCGATAATGTGTAAAGTAAATGTTTCTAATCTCACCAGCTCGCGCAACCTCCAAGTTTCTTCGAAGGCAGGCACCAGCTAGCTAGACGCACGTTCGTACTCGATACGTCGACAATCCACTCCCTAAAGCAACGGGCAATGCAGCACGGCCGCAATTTGTCGCGCCTACCGTCGACTTTCTTGGCCATTGCAGCACACCTATGGACCTGTCTCGTCCGGTCCAAATCCCTCGAGCCAGAAGACGACTCCGTCTTGAACCTCCTCGCGGACTGTCGAACTCGACTGGACCCCCAAGTCCAAGAAGGCTACTTCGGGAACTGCGTCCGTGGAGTAACTGCAGACGCTCTGGTTAGCGAGTTGACAGCCGAGGACGGGCTCGCACGGGCTTGTGCGAAACTCGGCGAGTCGATCGCGGAGAAGCTGGAGGACCCGTTGGGTGACGTCGACCGTTGGTTTAGCAATGTGGACAAAATTCCATTCGGCAGGATCGTCAATGTGACGGCCTCGCCGAGATTCAAGGTCTACGAGACCGACTTCGGGTTCGGTCGGCCGGACCGGGTCGAGCTGGTCTCGATGAATCTCGATGGGGAGGTTGCACTGGTGGGTGGGAAAGAGGAAGGGACGGTTCAGGTCACGGTTGCGCTGAACCGGAATCAAATGGATGCTTACGCAGAGGCGATTTTAGGTGGTCTTGAGTGATTATTAGCTTGTGTTTTCGCATATTTGATAATCTCAGAATCTGTGTGTTTGGGTGCAAATTGTATATGAACTGCATTTGTTTTGGTAAATATATTGTTGCCCGACCTAAATAATAAGGTAAGCAGATTCTTGGAGGGTCTGGAATTACAGTATATTGAGCCGATGCAGGTGGGCGGAATTCGCATAGCGGAGATCACAGTTAACGTCATTGCGGATTCAATGGAATATGTAAAGAATACCATATTGATCTATGGGATGGGCTCCAAACCATGTTTTTGTCAATTACATGCTTAGAAATGGAGACCTTCTCGCGGAAGAATGGGTTATACTTCATCAAATTCTCCCCGATGGAGACCTAGATAAAACCATGTCAAGCGAGACATGGACACTTGATGGTAGGTTTGTAGTGATGCACTAACTTTTTCTAGGTACATGCTATCCTCGGTTTCGATTTGGCTAAGATTCATGTGACTTTCTCCGCAAGTATGGACCATGTCCTCGATTATGGAGCTGACGAGTATTGTAGGTGTACCTCTACACATTGACGAGCTAACAGAGAGGAGGCAATGCCTCTCCTATGCTAGGTTTTCTGTAGCATATGCTACCAAGAATTTCAATTAGTATACTTGAGACACATAATATTTTGAACTTATTTAGACGTAGTATCTAGCAATTTAAAACTTGTTAACTAAACAAACATAGCCTATAAATCTTTAATTTAGTCTAGACTAATAGTCTATAAAAACTATTTTAGAACATATTGGATTTTATGAAATATACGAATTAGTTATTAAGATAAATGAATTTCTAGCAAGCTTCTAGGAATTACTATCAGTATGCATGACCACGTATTGACCCAAAACTTGAACAGCATGATTCTAGTACCTTATAGTAATTTTTGGAATTTTTGACAATTTTCCCCGTTTATTTGTTATTTTTGAAGACCCCAAATCAAGTTATTTGAATTAATAAAACAGTTTTTAAATGCTTTTAGTAATTAAAACTCATTTCCTGAATGGTGTCGGGTCAGACCCGCTAAGTCCAACCTGACCTGCTAGTCAGTTATCACTCAAGGGCCTGTTTGGCTCATTGAAAGTGGGGTGAAACGCACCATAAATTGGAAAATCGGGTGAACTGTGCCAAGTTCAGCCGTTTGGTTTGAAAGAGGAAACTCAATGAAATGTTGTGATGACGTTGTTGCAGTTCCTGTCTTCCTTGTCTTTTGTCCAGTTTCATCACACCCTTTTTTGGGTGAAAGTGGAGAGAAGGAAAGTGTGGGTAGAGGAAAATGTGCTCCTCCGCAACAGTTTCTTCCCTGTGGAACTCGGCCCCAACCGTGAAAGCTTGCGGTCACCTATGTTGCACTGTAAAAAAATATCCTTCTTTTTTGCTCTTCTTCGACAGTTTTTCTTCTTTAGACATACATTTTCGTGAGTATAATCTCGAATTTTCACTGATCTATGTATGACCTACGACCATCGATCTACTGTTTTGAGACCTAATCTCTAATTTTCAACCATGGATCTGCTACGACTTGGATAGATCTACGAGTTTCGAGCTTTAGGTAAAATTTACACATAAATATCTCCTAGTTTTTCCTCTTTCTCCACATTTTTCTTCTTCATACATACATTTTCGTATTTTTAGCCTTTGATTTCACATATCTATGGCTTACGACCATAGATCTACTGGTTTGGGATCTGATCTCCAATTTTCGAAGTCAGATCTGCTTCGATTGGGGTAGATCTAGTAGATTCGAGCTTTAGGTAATTATTTTTCTATGAACATCTACTTAAAAATGTAAACATCTGAGTTGTGATGTACATGTTCAGATCTTTTATGTTTGTTTGGTATACTTACATATGTTGTGTCCAATAAATTTTTGAACAATATTTTTGTTAGGGAAAAAGTATACGAAGTCATGAAACAAAATTTTGAACAATATAAATTTGTTCGTGCTATCTATAAAAAAATTATTTGGAATGAGCATAGGACCATTATAATTTATCTAAATGTTTAGATGGATTTATACAATCCTAAAACCCCGTTGTTGCGAGCTGTCATCGCAAGTGTAATTACAGTTATAATTACATTAATGGAGGAGGAGGAAAATGAACAAAGAGGTGTTACAAAGGAACCATCAATGATAAGAGAGCAATGGCGCAAAGCCCACATGTATCGCATCCTTACGGGCGGTGCACATAACTGTATCCACTATCTTAGAACGAGTTTTGGCCCTTTCTATAGGCTTAATTGTCAACATGTTGAAGGCCAATGGGTCCCTCCAGGATACAAGACATGTATGTGTAGAGGAGCAAGTAGCACTCTTTCTTTACATGTTGGGACATAAGTCTAAGAAAAAGGTTTGTGGCATTGATTTTATCCGTTCTGGCGAAACCATATCTAGATATTTCAGAAAAGTACTTCGTGCTATAATTACTATTAAAGAACAATACATGAAGCAACTGAATGGTGATGTCCCGACCGAGATTAGGGTCTCCTGAATGGTTTTCCTATTTTAAGGTAATATACTATTTCATAGTCCATTGGTTAGCTTTAGAATTACTATGTTTTGGAAATACATATTACACATGCTCATATTGAACTGTAGGATTGTATTGGGTTGATCGATGGCACACATATCCAAGCAACCCTACCATCTACATTGGTACCGAGGTTTAGGGATAGGAAACAAGTGACACAAAATGTGTTAGCCGCTGCTACACCCAACAAGATGTTCACATATGCTTTGGCTGGTTGGGAGTGTTGTGCAAATGACATGACCATTCTAAAGGATGCTCTCTCGAGGCCCAATGGACTTAAGGTCATTTCAGGTAAATATTGGTCAGTTATTTTATACTTTCCTCTAGCTACGTAGGTTCCTAATATGTAGATTAAAGATTGTAATTTTTTTTATTGTAGAAAAGTACTACCTAGTGGATGCTGGATTTACAACGATGTACGATTTTATTGCACCCTACCGAGGAGTTAGGTACCACTTGAATCGCAGAAGAGGTCGTAAGATCCGAAGGAACTCTTCAACTATAGGCACTCAAAGTTGCGTACTAAAATCGAATGTGCCTTTGAAACGCTTAAGAATTGCTTCTGCATACTAGGAGAGAAGATATTTCATGATTCCCCTACACAAGTTGACATTGTACACGCATGTTGTGTTCTGCATAACTACATACTAAGCGTTGATCCCAATGACGACCTCATCCTTGGTGATAGTGATGCTAGCACATCGGAGGAAGAAGTGTGTGACGGAAACTTATTTGACTACGAGGAATACTCTCAAACTAGTCAACAAGTGCAAAGGAATGTGAAGAAGGCTTGGGAGGAGAAGCGTGATGCAATAGCATTGCGTATGTGGAACAATTACGTGGGTGGAGAGGGTAGGGGTTGAAATTTCAGTTGTGTTATTTTGTACTTTTTTTGGCTATGTATATGCTTTATGAACTAACTGTTTTGTACTAAGGATTGGCTTGGTTGATACTTTCTATTGCAAAAAATATTGTTTATGCTTTATAATGCAATTGTGTGTACATTTGTTTCTAAAGTCCTCATGTCAAGTGGTGAGATGTCCGATAATTTTCCAAACTATCCACCATTTGTAATCCATAAGGGAAGCACATTTGCACCACTTCAATTACAAAGAAGATGGTTGGGGGTGCCTCGAAGTTCACCTTCACCTCTAGGCAATGAAACTTCGCAGTCCGTACCACCTACCTTCATGACTTCAATGCCCCCTCATCAATACAGGCCTTACAATACAGGTTCATTTGAGGATTCTTATTCCTATGTCAATGTAGATGTCGATGCCTCTAATAAACAAAATATTCCGGTTGAGGATCAAGTTTCTTCTCCTTCTAAGAGAAGAACGAAGAAGGTAGCTACAAAAGAAAAGAAAAGAAAGGTAGGACATGACAAGGGTAAGAACAGTAGGGTAGAAGGAGACAAAAATGAAGGGAGCAAAAATGAAGGGAGCAAAAATGAAGGGGGCACCCCTAACAAACGATGGCCTGATTCACATTCTGACGAGATGTTAAAGCTTCTTTGCTATGAAGCGGAACAAGGGAGAAAGTGTGACAAGAGCTTCAAACACGAAGCCTCCACACATGTATGAAATGCAATTAATAGGAAACTAGTATATACGCACGTGCGTTGCACGTATTTCATATTACTTGGAAAAAAAATAGTTTATTAAAAGAGCAAACGACAATTTCTTAATTTTATTATAGGTGAAAATATAATAGGCAAGAGCATGAAAGTTGGAAGAAATTAAATGACTGGAATATGAAAGGTTTCTCTTATCTCTTGGGCTCATGTGCCTACTTTGCATGCATGCTTTATTAACTTTTATTTTATTCTCCAAACTACCTACTTTGCATGCATGTATATCTTTGTTTTATTAACTATCATTCCCCAAGTTGCCTTATGCATGCATACATATATTTAATATGTATTTAATTACTTAGATATCCTTATCAACGTTAATACATATTGAAATGTAATGAAGGGTATTTTTGGAACGAAAAAACTTTCACGGTGAAGCCTAGTTTTGATATGAATTATAAATTAACTAGTATATATGCACGTGCTTTGCACGTATATTGGAGTGAATAATGTTGATGAGTTAGTTTATTTCTATTGCTTTTAATTATATAGGTTAATGGTTCAACCCTTCGAATTCTTTGGTAACAATTTAAAAGACTTAGCAAGTAGCATGAACCATTTAATTTCCGTAAATTGTTGTCATTACTGCAACTCTTAAATGGTTGTCAGTGGAATTTATTGTAGGTAATTTTTTTAATTACTAAATATGTTGAAGGGTATTTTTGGAACGAAAATTTTTCACGGTGAAGCCTAGTTTTGGCATTATATAGAGGAGATATATGCACGTGCTTTGCACGTATATTGGAGTGAATAATGTTGATGAGTTAGTTTATTTCTATTGCTTTTAATTATATAGGTTAATGGTTCAACCCTTCGAATTCTTTGGTAACAATTTAAAAGACTTAGCAAGTAGCATGAACCATTTGATTTCCGTAAATGGTTGTCATTACTGCAACTCTTAAATGGTTGTCAGTGGAATTTATTGTAGGTAATTTTTTTAATTACTAAATATGTTGAAGGGTATTTTTGGAACGAAAATTTTTCACGGTGAAGCCTAGTTTTGGCATTATATAGAGGAGATTCGGGGAATCTTATACGGTAGAAAATGTACAGAACCACTTGCGAGGATGGAAGACTAAGTGGTTGAGGATTTTGAAAGCTAAGGACCTATCTGGTGCACGGTGTGATGATGAGTTGAAGATGGTTCTTTTGGATAGTCATGCCCATGAAGATCTTATAAAGGTAATAGAGATACTTGTATTATTCAATTATATACTTTCTAAGATTATGTAGGTTCTAATAAACATATTCGTTTGTTCTTATATAGATAAAATTTGAAATGGCTTCATGGATAAATATTCCAATCAAGAATCTATGATGCTGGGAGGTTGACTTAATATTGGCTTTCAAATACTTATTTTCATGTATAACATGAGTTTTATTGTTTTTGCTACCCAGGTAGCAGTGTGCCAGCTATGCTTCAGTTTGATATCAGTCCTACACTGGTATCTGTTACTTGGTATCCTCTATGCTCGGTATCTGCTTATTAGTATCTACTTGGATATTTTTGGTATATGTTGTGGCTTTCAAATACTTTATGTTTGGTATATGTTGGGCCAAGTTCACCCGACTTTCCAATTTATGGTGAGTTTTACCCATTTTCAATGAGCCAAACAGGCCATGTGGTATATGTGGGTATCAGTTCAGTAGTTGTTGTTGCCTCTTCATTTGACAGTTTATGATTTTTTATAATTTATGATTTTTCAGTTTTATGGGCTATGATGAGAACTCCACAGTAGCTACCTCTTCATTTGACAACATATGATTTTTTACATCACTGATACTTCAATTTGGCTTGAGTATCACTTTATTTTGGCTTAAACTTTGTACACATTGACATAAAATTTGTTAGCACGTAGATCTAGTTGAAAATTTCAACCTGAATTTCTCATCAGAGTTTGAGTATCATTGTTTGCTGCCCAGGTTTTATGTGATACTCACCCTAACTTCAACTTCTTGGATTTTATTACTCAATGGGCTATGATGAGAAATGCTTGCTGGGTTTTGATTGGGGAATAAGCATTGATATCAGTGGATGAGTATCCTGATACAGGCTCCTGGATTTGTTTAAGGAGTATATGTTGCTGCTATTTTGGGTATTACCTATCTTCATTTGTTGCCTCCTATATGATGCTGTTGTTCTCTCTCTTTGGTGAAAATTTATTAGTATGTTGGAAAAAAAAATCATGTTGAAAATTTGTTTACATGGAATTTGTGAGCCTAAACCTATTTGGGTCTGACTTTTGATGACACTCTGAGCCCAATGTTGACTTGGGTTTGACTTTTACTCTGAGCCCAAAATGAAACTTTAACTTTGAGTAGTTTTGGTCCAAAAGTTTACCGAGTATCATTTTTGTTACCTGAGTGAGTTTGTGTATTCGTATGGAATGTGATGAGTTATTTTGCAAATCTATTCAGTTGTAACTACCTTGAGTATCCTATTTATGAGAACCCAGGTTTTATGAGAAGCTTTTGGGCTATGTTATTTGCTGCCAGGTTTTATGTGATACTCACCCTAGCTTCATGTTCTTGGATTTTATTTCTTAACGGGCTATGATGAGAAATGCTTGCCTATTTTTGATTAGGCAATAAACAATAAGCATTAACTATCTCCACTTGCTGCCTCCTATATGTTGCTGATGTTCTCTCTCTTTGATGATACTTTTAGTATCATTTTCTTCACTTGCCTCCTATATGCTGCCACAGAAATTGGGTTAGAGAACCACTGACTCTTCATTTAAGTTTCTTGAGCTTTAGTTTCTTAAGCATCAGTTCATTTTGGTCCCACTTTGGTCTGAATTTTGAACCTTTGCAGGTTAATATATTCTCTGAACCCAAAATATGTATGTTTTACTCACTAACTGCTTCATTTTGGCCATATGTAGTATCACTGATGCTTAATTTTGGCTTGAGTATCACTGATGCTTTATTTTGGCATGAGTATCACTTAATTTTTGCTTGAGTATCACTGCTTTAACCTTTTTTTTATCACATAGTCAGAAATTTGGCTTGAGTGTCACTGATACTTCATTTTGGCTTGAGTATCACTTTTTTTCCTGGGTAATACTTCACCGGTTGCAGCTAATGCTGCTACCACACTTTTGTTGCCATATTGGGTAATCATTTTAGTCTTTGTTTGTAGCTAATACTTTATTTCTTTTTAGATTAATTATTTTAGATTGGTTTTTCTACAAGTTCGCTAACTAATTTGGAAATACTTGTTTCTGGTTTATGCTTCAATATCAGTGGGTTTCAGTTATGCTTGAATCATTGGTTTATGCTTGTGAAGGAAGTTGTATCAAGGCTCGTACGAAATATCTCATTACATATCTGAAGGTGTTGAGAAGTTGCAGATGGATAACAAGCATCTTTAGATTGTTAATGAAGTTTTTGGACATATGTTGCAACATCCTCTCTTTGTATCTTATGTGTGGAGTTTGTAAGAAGAAAATTTGGAGACTTATGGCAATGAAATTTGAGTAAAGTAATTATCTTTCTTATGTGTGCAGTTTGTAAACATGTGTGGCTTGAGAGAAAATATTGTTGGATTGTATTGGAGAATAATAGAAGTTTTTTAACAATATTACGTTTATTAAAATTTTTTTTAATAAAGTTTGTCTTCAATATAATGGTTTGTAATTGTCATGAAGCTCCAATTGAGCCTTACTATTCTAAAAAATGAGCTCCTACATTCTGAATTTAGAAATGTTCAGCCCCCAGATTGTAGCTCAAGCCTCTTTTGGCTGGGATGGGACCATTATGGGACACCAATTCAACTTTACTATTGTTCAAATGAGCTCATGTACTCTGAATGTAGAATCTAGAAATTGGAATGAACCTTACTATTGATGCTCTTAAAAGATAACTAGTCACGTTCACGTGCGTTGCACATACAAAAAAAAAACTATGATATTATTGAAAAATAGATAAAATTTTAAATTATATTAAAATATTTTTAAAATAATTTAAATAATTTTAATTAGGATTTGTTATAGTTATGTGTTTAGAATTTTAGATATGTATTTAGTTAGATAATACTATGTACTTAGTTTAAATATAATTTGAATATATTACAACAAAAAAATCTATGATATTATCGAAAATTATATAAAAATTTAAATTATATTAAAATATTTTTAAAATAATTTAAATATCTTTTAATTAGGATTTGTTATAGTTATGTTTTTAGAATTTTGGATATGTATTTAGTTAGATAATACTATGTAATTAATTTAAATATGATTTAAATATATTTTAGGATTTATTATGTGTTAAGGTAGTTATAAGGATTTAGAATTTTTATTTTTAATTATGTAATGAGCTAAATACGCTGTTATAAAGATTTTTTGATTTTTTATTTACTTTTTTATTTAGTGGAGTATTTACAAACGACCTTTATACAATTTTGAGTCGTTCAAGCCATTTCCAAGCCACATAATAATAGTAGAGACGAAAAACATATGAATTAAATTAAATTGTACATCGACAACCAAATTACCCTAACCACCGATATACCCGTATCCATTCATGCCAACCTAAGTCCATGACACTGTTGTTGCATTAAGTTAAGCCCTTGAACTCTCTACACAATGTTAATCACCTTGACAAAATTTGTGATGAAGTATTCCTCGGTGCTATTTCACCCTAGTTGTATTGGGATATGAGATTTCCTATTGTCTTGTAGACTCATGACCTAATTAGGACACAGTGGTTTCACGGACTGGTACTATATGGATCCTGTCAGAAGATGTTATCCCTTATCGTGTTCAACGGGTACTCCTTCACATGTATTTCATCGTGTGTATCGGGTATTATTTATCGTGTACTTCATGTTCACACACTGCTCGTGTTCAGTGTGCCCATATTCGTGTTCGTAACGTGTCATGATTGGATCCATAAGTATTGGTTGGGGATGGGGGAATATTAGTTGTTTAAGTGATCAAGCCCAAGTGTATTCGTGTACATGTCGATTACATATCACACGTGTAATCGAGTTACCATATTGTATTCGTGTTCAACCTAAACCGATCACATAATAAACTTGTATTCCATGGCACATTAGCTAATTTTATCTATTTTCTTTTATTTGCAGTTATTCATATTGCATGTTCTTTATTCCAGTACATTACCTGTTCACTCTAGTTCATTACATTCCTATGTTTAGTTATCATGTATTATTTTCTATTATCTGTTATATATGCTCGATTATGTATTTGAAACTGCTTTCAGAGGTATGTACTTCGCTCCAATCCTGACTGGATATATTTTTCAGATGATTGACTTGTGGACTAGTGTCCCACCTACTACGGGCCGCAAGACGGCGTACCATTAAAGGATACTCCTTTAGAACATGAGGACCTAGTACAGAGGCTGAGGGGGCTTAGACTTATTGATTAGACTTGTTTAGACTTTATTGAGGTTATTGGCATGTATATATATTATTTCGAACTTGTGGATGTATTGTGACTCTTTCCTTCGTTATTTCATCTCGTGCTTTATCTTCCTTAGTTTGCATTATGATTGAGTATAGTTTATCATTATCATATACCATATTGTTCCTCCGTTTGGAGATGAGATAACATTGATAGGTACCATATATATATTGTATGAGATGTAGAGATTATAGAGTTGACCCAGACATCGTTCTACCGCCGATGTTGCGGCGTAGGCTGGACGTTGCTCACTACTCGTGCCCTTATTCCGAGTGTGGGTCGTGACATGGCGACTGTCGGCTGGGTTGGGTTCTTCGACTACAAACCTTCGCACTCGACCAGATCTTGTTGGTTGGGTTCTCTGAGCGGTGACGTAGGTGGCTGTCTTTGCGGAAGCAGAGGGGAGGAGGACATGGTCTGGACACGAAATGTGTGTCCGACTTCAGCCACTTAGAGCATGTAAAAAAATAAATCCCTACAAAAATTAACAAACAAAATATTAAAAAAATCTTAATATTAATTTTCAGATGAAAGTAACGAAACTCAAAGCCAAAACTTGTACATTTAGAAAATAACTTTCTCACTTACTTTCATAAAATTGTTTTCAGAAAAAAAATTCAAAAAACATATCCAAACAGACCCTCCCATTCGTCCCTCCCAACAGCTTTTCTTTGCTGCCGACAAAGAAAATAGATGAAACTAGGATAGAGATATGATTCCAAATTTAGGGTTTTAAAATGATTGGAGTAAATAAAAATTATAGTTTCCAATTAGAAAAACTATAATAAGATTTAGGTTGGGAATTAGACTTTTAAAAAATTAGGATTGGTAATGAAGGACAAATATGTTTTTTGACACTAACCATTACCTATCAACTACGTATCTACTATTATAATGCGACTTGGAAACAACTAAAAAATGAACCGTAAAAATCGTATGTATATCCTCAAGTAAATAATTTTTTTTAAATAAATTAAAAAATCTTGCTAACCGCGTATGTACCTCCTCACGAAGTTAAAAATAAAAATTCTAAATCATTTTAACTACCTTAACATATAATAAACCATAAAATTTATTCAATATTTAAATTATATTTAAACTAATTACATTATATATATATATATATATATATATATATATATATATATATATATATATATCCAAAATTTTAAAAATATATCTATAACAAATTCTAATTAAAATATATTCAAATAATATTTAAATTATTTTAATATAATTTAAATTTTATTTATTTTTTAATAAAAAAATTTTTTGTACAACGTACGTGAATATGACTAGTAATTATAATAGTTTAGAATATTTAAATACAAAATAAAAGTTATAAATATTTAAGTGTTTATTAAAATAGTATTTATCTGCAAAACTCTTATGGTTCAATATTCGATTGGAAATTAGCCATATTCCTAAGAGCATCATTAGTAAGGTCCATTCCAATTTATCGATTCTAGATTCAGAATGTAGGACCTAATTTGGTAGAATAGTAAGATCCATCATAAGTTTGAATTTCTAGATTCTCACGTCCAATAGGTTGGGCCTGCAAATTTTTAGACTCAGAATATAAGAACTCATAAAATAGTAAGTCCAGATTTGAAGCCCCAATTTATAAATTCTAGAGTTTATATTGTTTTTTTTTTCACATAATTTTTGGACCACACAATATTTTGGACCAAAGATCACTTTATCCTTTTCTATTATTCCCATACAAATCATATCCGTTCTACATTTATATTTTTTTGTTGCGCTAATTAGTGTTTAGACCTTGAGTTTTATACCACTTTAGAGTTTAGATCATGACATGTCTAATTAGAGAGTTTAGACCCTAGAATTTTTTTTCTTTTTCTATTATACTATCCCTCCCATGCCTACAATGAAATGTTCCTATATAGGCTAGGGAGGGTACAATGAGAAGAAAGAAAAATAAAATAAAAATCTAGGGTCCAAACTTTCCAATCGGACATGTCAGAACTAAACTCTAAACTGGAATAAATTCCAAGGTTTAAACGCTAATTAGCCTCTCTTTTTTAATTGTGGACCTCAAGACACAATTTTGAGCACCATGGATGCTCTAAGAACATCATTAGTAAAGCCCATCCCACATTATGGATTCTAGATTTAAAACGGAGGAGCTCATTTTATAGAATAGTAAATCCCATCCCTGGTTCCAATTCTAGATTTTGGGTCCCATTTCACTCACGAGATAGATAGATTGGGTCTCCCAATTTCTAGATTATAGATTGTAAAAATCTATTTTTTAGAATAATAAGTCTCAATTTGAAATCCAACTTTCTAGATTCTAGATTTTATATTATTTTTCACATCAATTTTTTAAACACAATTTTGGGAGCAGAGCTTAGTTTATCATTTGATACTATTTTCATACAAAATTGAATCCATTCTACATTTATTTTTATTTTTGAATTTTTCGACCCAAATTGTATTGGAGAGTCCTGATGCTCTATCTAACGTATTATTTTAGTGCCTGAAAGGAGACTTGTTACAATCTTTCTCGCCGGAGTCCCCAAACCCTCCTCTCCTTCCCCAAATGTTTCGAAAACCCATCTCCCGCCAAAACCCAACCCTAACCCTAATCTCTCGCCACCTTTCCTCACTTCTCGACCGCTACAACTTCGTCTCTCCGCCTTCTCTCCACTCCAACCCTAACCCTAGTCCCAACCGCAACCCTAACCATAATCCCACCAAGAAGAAGAAGAAGCCCCCTTACAAGCCTCCCTCCTCCCTGGACCTCGACGGCCGACCCCCGGTCCATTCCGACCTCCCCTTCGACTTCCGCTTCAGCTACACCGAGAGCGACTCCTCCGTTAAGCCGATCGGGCTCCGTGAACCGAAGTACTCCCCTTTCGGACCGGGGAGGGTGGACCGGGACTGGACCGGGATCTGCGCCCCTGCGTTGGACCCCACGGTGAGGTCGGTGGACGCGGAGGTGGGACCCGACACAGAGGAGGTTGCTAAGGAGAAGGCGAGGAGGGCGAGGGACAAGGTGCAGGGGGAGTCACTGACGCACGAGGAGAGGGCGTTCTTGGTGGACAAGTGCCAGAAGCACAAGACCAAGCGCCAAGTCAATCTTGGTATATAAATTTAGGGTTTTTGTTTGATTTGGTTGGTATAATGTGCATATAAATGTTTAAAAAAAAAGGTCATTTCTAAAGGCACATCAAAAGTTACGGAAGGACTGCCCAATTTTTAGGACTGTAAAATTTTTTTTGGCAGTCCTTCAAATTTTTTTGGCACTAATACAAGGACTGTCAAAAATTTCGACAGTCTTACCTATTGGAAGAACTGTCAAATTTTGTTGACATTTAGTCCTATCAAATTTGATAGTCCTTCTAATAGGTATGACTGTATTTTTGACAGTCATAAAAATTTAGGACTGTCAAAAATGTTGCCAGTCCTACCAATAGGTTATTTTGATGTGCCTTTAGAAATGGGCAAAAAAAAAGACTTTAAGCTTTTCTAGAGTATTTTTATTCTTCTTTTTTTTGCTCTGTAAAGGGGTTATCAAGACAGACGAGTTTATGACTGCTTAGGAAGCACGGACACTCCAGAAATTGGTATCGTGAACGCATTGGACACAATATAAAGACCAAAATATATTAGGACACTCCAATGATGTACCAATTTCCTGTTGCTGTGTCTATACAATGTGGTATTCTTCTCCTTGCAACACAGATGTCTGTTGTTAGATAAATTGAATGTTTCTTAAGTCTCCGTGAGTTTCACTAAATTGCAGTGAACTTGCCATGGTTATTTGAAACAAAGTTTAATATTGTTAACATTGTTTTAGTATATTCTTCTAGTTTTATTATTCAAAAGTCTGGACGGAATAGCTAGAAATTGAGTCGAGTCTGGAAAATTTCAGCCTAACCTTGAAGGTCCAGCTGTCCGGTATCAAAAGTTTTAGGCTGAACTACGGTCTGTTGCATGGAAAAGCATGTCATGATGCTGTTTTAGTTCTGAGATGTGCTAGATTGTATCTCGGGCCCCTATTTGTTGTTCTTCTCTCTCTCTTTTTTTCTCTCCAGCCAAATCATGATTTATTTTGGTTATTTAGCCCTATCTAATATAGTTTAAATTGTTGTTTTTATGTTATTTTCAACTTCTTTGTTCGTGCAATATGTAGTTGACATTTTCTTAATTTCTTAAGGAAGAGATGGACTAATACACAATATGTTAAATGATATTCACAACAATTGGAAGCATTCTGAGGCTGTAAGGATTAAGTGTCTTGGTGTGCCAACCGTTGATATGAAAAGAGTCTGCACTCAGATCGAGGTATCTCTTTGCCTACTCTTGTTGGACGTGCATGTATTTGCCTATATCTGGATTCTACATAGAGTTTGGATGTGGATAACTGATAATATAATTATTCCTACTGCCTTTCTATTGTTTGAGATGAAGGCTTGTTAGTATACTGGATTGCAAGTTTAAGTTTTTTTTTTTCTTTTCTTGTGCATGCTTACTGAATCCTATCATAAAGATAGAAAACTATTCACTTAGGTAGTCATGGATTCCATTGCCATAATTCTCTCATTGCTTGGAATTACCTTGTGCATAGTTATCATACGAAGGGCTTGCTCTAAGAAACAGTAGAACTTTTGGTTCAGATTTCCTATTTCGGTAACAATTATCTTAATAGTTTAAAACGAAACACAAATAGTACTGATCTAGCAGGACTTTCAAGCTTAGCTCCTTGTCTGGTTTTTATAAGGAAAATTATATTGGATACATAGAGAGTTACGTAGAGAATTCGATATATGCAAACATATAATATGATAGTATTTTAATTATTGTAGTAGGAGTTATGAGCAGTGTAACATAGGAGCTACATGTTGTGTGTCAGTTCTGGAATTTGGTGTACAATCTGATTCCGAGCATTTTTTCATCTAACAAATTATCCAAAAATTTAATTCTGTAAATATATTTAGGTAGATAATTCGACGTCGCTTCCGAAAACATATAATATGATGGTATTACAATTTCTGTGCTAGGATTTATGAGCAGTGTAACATAGGTGTTACATGCTGAATTTTTATGCAATTAAGATTTGACGTAGTCTAGAAGAATAAATGTACAGACTAAACCGTAACGGCTATTGACCTACAATTTTAGGTACTTACTCTTAACATATTACATGTACAACACATGATTGATAGTTTTTTAGAAAAATTTCAGAATTGTAGTGGTAATTATATTTTGTAGCATTCAAATTCGTAACGAAAATGTTAGTAGCATAACGTAATTATATCACGTAACATAGTTACGTAAATAATGTAATTATGAAACGTAATGTAATTATGCTTCCTAACTTTTATGTTTTATTGGATTGCTTAGCAAATAGTTCTAACAATATTGCTAAGGTATAATAGCTGAGGTAAGAAGAATTTCCTTTTTTTTACCGTTGCAATTTTCTTGTCTACCATATTAACCGCGTGTGACTGATGTTGAGTTGTTCCACCGAAGGGGCTTTGACCCAAGTCAATTCTACGGAGAGTTGCTTCAGATCGTTTATATTATTGCGTTTAGAGCTCGAAATACAAAGGAGACTCTCCGAAATTCTAAGAATTTCGAAAGATAGCCTAATTTTGAATCTTTAATGCTATAATATCATATTAAATACTAAATCTAAATAGTTTTATATCGACTAAAGACAAACTTAGGCGTCGAACATGTCCGAATAGGGCGAACAGATGCCTAGCTTGGCCTAATAGGGGGTTTCCAGTGCGACGAACGACCGTTTAGACGAAAATTTAGAACACTGATTTTAATACAATACTTTCCACCATTCTTCTTCTCAGTTTCTAATCAGCTAGGAGGATGTTGTTGGCTATGCTTCTACCCTGCACAAATGCAGCCTGGTTTTTAGATATTAGCTCCGTCATAATGTTGGCCATTCTTTTGCACATTAAGTTTGTAATAATTTTGTACAAATAGTTGCAACATGAGATAGGCCTATAATCATGTATTCTAGTTGCATTTTCCTCCTTGGGTATTAGGGGGATAAAACTATGATTCAACTCCTTCAATGGTCTACCTGTGGAGAAGAATTCCTGTACAACCTTCACAATATCCTCCTTCAGTTGATGCCAATAGAACTTGGCATTAGACCCATCATGCCCTGGGGCCTTGTTAATGTTGGCATCCCTGATGATCGCCTCCACCTCCTTTATGCTAACTTGCTTGCGAAGTAGGTTTCTTCCACTGAGTGAGGGTCCGTTTGGATAGGCTTTCTGAAATTTTATTCTGAAGACAGTTTTCTGAAAATAAATTATAAAATTGTTTTCTGAGTATAGAGATTTTGAGTTTACGTTTAGTTACTTTTATCTGAAAATTTGTTTTTGGAAAACAAAGTTGAAAATTCTGTTTGGTAAAAAAATTTCAGAAAATTATTATTTTTAGTTAAATTATTTTTTCAGAAAATAATTTGAGTTCTCATGTGTCCCTGTGTCCGGAGTTTCCCGTGTCCTCCCAAAATGTGTCCGAGCTCTCCACCACCGTCCTTGAGCAGTTCCCTGGCCGCGTGTAGTCAAAGGCGCGCCTAAGGTGCGCCTCAGGCGCGCTCCTAGGCGCAGGGGCAGCGCCTCAGGGCACTCCAGGCGAGGCGCAATTCTTAAGGCACACCTAAGGCGCGCCTAGGTGCGCCTTTTCGAGCGCCTTGGAATAGCTAAGGCGCGCCTTGAAAATCTTGTAAAAAAAAAACATGTTTAGACTATTTTTTTAACTGTTATACTGTTTTTAGACTATTTTTTGAACTAGTGTACTTTTTTTTTATTGTTTTATCTCTCACTCACTCAATTCAAAGTGATTGCAACCTAGACATGGGAGAATTTGAAGCACACATGTTTATCAATGTAGAAATCCGATGTGAATATATATATATATATATATATATATATATATATAAATTTTTTGCGCCTCGTGTCGCTCGGGCGTGCGCCTTAAGTGCGCCTTGCGCCTCGGGCGATTTGGACCCTTTGCGCCTTGGGTGCGTCTTGCGCTTTTGACTACCTTGCCCTGGCGGCATCTAGAAAAACCCCAACCCTGAGATGCAGCTCCCTACCACTGTCGAGTTGTCGTCCAGTCGAGTCGGCTCGAGTCGGTGTCGTCGTCGTGGTCTAGACCTTGACCCCTTCGACGACGAACTCAACCAACTTCGACGAAGAACTCAACCGACTCCGTCGTCTCCATGGCCGAGTATGGCCTTCGATCCCCTCGTCGAGCTCGAGGTGGCCTAGCCTGGCCTTCTACTGGCGAGGTCGAGTTCTCCATGGCCGAGTCTGGCGAGGTCGAAGTCGAGTTCTCTATGGCCGAGTCTGGTGAGGTCGAAGTCGAGTTCTCCATGGCTGTCGGGGGGGGGGGGGGGGGGGGGGGGGGGGGGGCTCGCCGTGGCCGTCGTCGTTGTTGAGCTTGACCACCCCATCGTCGTCGTTGCCAGATCTTAGTCGAGGTCGGGGAGAGGGAAGAGCACCACCCAGAGGCGTCGTCGTCCTCGACGGTGGAACTCGCCACGGCGGGACGAGCTCTGGACGGTGGAGCTTGCGGGAGAGGAAGAAGGTGCCAGGCTCCCCAATATTTTCCAGATTATGAGAGAGAAAGAGAAGTGTGTGGGGGGGGGGGGATTGGTGGGCGGTGGGGCCCGTAAACAGTGCAGAGAGCAGAAATCCTTTTTCAGAAAGCATGTTTTCCTTCACTTCTTCAAAGCTATGTTTAAACATGAACATTTGTAATTTTTTTTTCCAAATGTGAAGTTGTGAAATGGTCTGGTCTCTGTCCAAACATCATTTCTGTTGAACCTTGCGTTTAAACGCAGAAAACTGCGTTAAAAAGCGGAACCAAACAGGCCCTGACACTCCTCTTGGTAAGGATATGGGGAAACTGGGCAGGGTAATCAGTTTGGGTAAACAAATATTCATAGTAGATTACTGCTTGGTTAGCAATATCTTGAGGATCTCTAACTTCAGTCCCATTGCCATCAATCAGTCTTCTGATGCAATTAATTTGTTGTCTTACCTTGATTTGGTAATAGAAAAACTTGAAACATTTATCACCCTTCTGCAGCCAATGGCATTTAGCTTGCTGAGCCAGGTCCAACTCTTCTAGGTGTACACTCTTAGAGAGTAGCTCATAACACTGCTTTTCTTCAGCTAGAAGTCCTGCATTGAAAGGATCAGCCTGCAAGGCTGCAATTGAATTTGAATCACTTGTATTTTGTGCCTGAGTTCAGCTATAGTAGACTTGTGTTCACCCCTCCACTTCTTGATCCTGCAGTTTATGCACTAACTGGACATTGATGTACCATTAGTTTGGTAGTCCATAGCAACCCTGATAATATCTTGATAACCCTTCTGTAAACTCCATGAATTCATATATTTGAATGGGATAGGATCATAGGAGTAGATGGATTAGGAGCCTGTTCTAATAGTGTTGGTCACTAGACTTGGTGCTAAGGTGTGAGCAATGAGACTTGGAAGGTAATTTATCCAAAGCCCATTACCTAAGCATCGATCTAGTTTACACATAATCCTGTGAGGTTGAGATTTCATGTTACACCAAGTCCATGAGCATCCCTGGCTAGACAGTTCAAATAATCCTGCAGTAGCAATACAGTAGTTGAAATCCTTTAGTAGCCTCTCTGGGATGTGCAACCCTCCAAATTTCTCACTGTTGAACTGCACAGTATTGGAGTCCCTCATGAGAGTCCAAGGAACATGTATATTCCTGCTCACCCCTTCATATGTTCCCATAGAAATTCCTCTCAAAATGAAGGTTTGGAGCATAAACTACTGAAAACAAGTTCGTTGGCCACCTCTGTTAGTACACCAAAGTGTCATACGTTGATCCAGTGTCTATTTGAGACACTGGCCACTGCAGAGTCCCAGATAACCTAAATCCTTGCAGCGTTATTGTTGTTGAACATTAACTGGCCTAGCCAGTTATGAGAGAACTTATTCTCAAATTTATGTGCATTCCTCCTATTTATTTTGGTTTCAACCAAGCCCACAATAGACATTTGATTGTGATTGATAGTATATTTGATGTCTCTCCACCTACACTTGTACTCATACCCGACATTCCATGTTAAGAACAACTTCATTACAGATTAAGTTTTGAATTTCTTTTCCTCAGTTGCTTATTGCTAGGTGCAACCGCTCTCACCCTAGGAGTTTTCTTTGTAGATGTTATAGAGATTTTTACCTCTTTGCATTCATCCAAGAGTGTGCTTCACTCGTGGTTAGGAATAGTTAGGTCCCCCAGTTCCCTTGTGTCTGTCTCAGGTTGCCTGGTTTATGCTATGGTGGTGGCAGTGGTCTCTCCTACTACTACCGCATCCTCATGATGGTTCCTGGATGGAGCAATGATGGTGGCTATGGTCTCTTCTACTGGTGCTGCATCCTCCTGATGGAAAAGAGTGCTAGTGGATGGCCTGGAGGGGGCCTCTACTTCATCCAACTCTGGCACAGATTGACGCTCCTCCTCATCTCTGATCGAGTTACCACATAATCATGGGGTATGTGAGTGCCATGTGGTACAAGGAAGCTCCTCCTCATTCACTACCTCCCTCTCTTCACCATTGAGACCTTGATCTGGTTGTTGCATCTTGCTAATCTCCTCAGAATGCTCTGGACTGTTGGTAGAGGTTGGTTCCCCAGCATTGCTAAAAGAATTGTCTCCCCTGCCCTCATCTTCTCCTCTCTGTTCAGCTTCATCTGGGTCATTCTTTCTCCTCCAAACCTGTGGTAGTGGGCAGTGTGCAATCTACATGTCCAAAGCACTTGCATTTGGAGCATGTCCAAAGCACTTGCATTTGGAGCAGGTAGAAGGAACCCATTCATACTCAAATGTTTGATCCGTATCCTCTCCATCTGGCATTCTCACCCAAGTAGATTTGGGAAGGATTGAATCAGCATTAATTTCCACTAATACCTTAGCATACACAAATCTTTGATACTTTGCTGTGAGCGCATCCATCCTGATAGGTTTTTCCACAGTGCTTGCAAGCTTTTCTAGAACTTTAGGGTTCTATAATTTAAGGTCAAATTGGGAAAACGTATCCATATAGGGATCTTTGTGAGAAGATCTCTCTCCAAGTATAGGTTTGGTTCTCATTGTTTCACAATCACTAACCTTCCATCAAAGAGCCATCGCCCCTCCGTTGAGAACGTTCTCAATATCCTCAACTAGGTGAAATTTGAATATAAATAATTCGTTCTCCCTGGTAAAGACATCCATACTCCCCTTAGGTTTCCATATTCTTGCATTATAGGCCTTAGTGTGGCCATAAAACGGCCTCCTTCCAGCGGCGTAAGTCATGATCAAGTTTCTCCACTGATTGCATGAGATTTGCACGCCCTCCTCAGAGATAAGAGCCATCCTCTTCTTCCAATGTTGGAGCAACGGAGGATAACTTGCAACTTTCTTCCTGCTCGCTTGGTCTGCATAACTCAGCCCAGGACCTTAGTTTTTCGTTTGTTGTAGGTCCATTGCTGAGTCCCTCTTTGCACGATATGATTCCCATTCTGCATGTACCTCTTTCTAGGTGCTAGGTTGATCTCAGGAACGTGATCCTGCTTCTGATCCTCAATATCCTTCCCTTTATCAGAACTTTTCTTGCGCCTACCACAATCCAGCCTTCTGCATCTTCTTGAAGCCCTAGATCATTAGTGTTTCCAGAGTCTCGCATAGTATTGCCAGGATCTGGATCCAAGACCAGGTTTGCTGACTCCCCATCAGCTTCCCTAGCCTGCCCTAAGGTTCTGACAACCCTAGGATGATTAAGGGATAATAATGGGCTTTGGCGGGCCAGGCCAACCACATTTCATACCCATTGCTAACTTGGTTTGCGTCCAAACAAACTGTCTTGACCTGCCTTAATCTTGTAAACCCCAAGCTGTAGCCTGGTTTTACAGAGTTTCACCTTGGCACACAAGCCTTTTTTGCTTTGGTCCTATTAAACATTTTTGCTAAATGATTTGACACAAGCATTTTAGTCCCCCATCAATAGATCAGAACTTCATTCCATGCCCTGATTTTATATTAGAGTGATGCAGATTCTGCGAGGATTGGAGTGGAGGATAGAGGCGAGTGAGGGTGCAGAAGGGTGAATGAAGGTGGAGAAAACTAGGGTCATTGAGGCTTAGGGTATCTTATATCAAGGTTCACAAGTTGACTTGATTCTAAGACGTTTGATCCTCTGTTCTAAAAGGCGGCCGCCTAGGCGGCGCGTGGTGCCCGTCCGATTCCTGCCTAGACGCCTGCCTAGCCTCCATCCCGACTATGCATGTTTTGGGGTTTTGTGGACTTTTGCTGCAATATTTAGTAGTTTTTTTTTTTGAAACGCCTAGATCTAGGCGCCTGGTGTCCGTCTGACTAGCGCCTAGAGCTTTTCACAACCTTGTTCTGATCTATACTTCATAGTGAGTAGAGAACTCATATAAGGGTCTTGGTACAAGTTCTTGTGGTAAGTTTCAGCATGAACCAAGACTGGGCCCACAACACTATTTGTATCCAATTCGAAGTTTTTTGGTTCACTCAATCTCGTTCTCTGGTTTGATTCCTTGTCTAGCACTAATCTGGCTTTTTGATGGACTTGTCCTTATCTATTATCAAACCCCAGTATTGTATCCAATTAGACTTTGAAACAAAGAAGTCATAACAAAGCAGTTTTAGTGGCTTTGCAAACATTCAAAGTTTTCGATAGAAATGTTATGGGTATGTATGACACCATTTGGATACGATACGTGTCGAAGTCCTTAGGTTACAGGTAGGAGGTATATAATACTTACACATAACATAAAACATTTATCTATGTGTGTGCGCTCACGTGTGCAGAAACACATTCAAAGACATTAATTATAAGAAACGATGCTCATCACCAACTCCGAAACACCGACGTTGAATAAGAAACATTCAGATTCCATGCACAATTTTTGACATCAAACTTTTTAAGTGTTCTGAGCACCAAAATTTATTAATATTTTGGTCTAGAAGTATGTAACTTAGGTATAATAATTATAAAATCTTCCACACATTGATATTATTCTATGAGGAGAATAGGGAAAAGTTCTTTGTACTAATCCTCCCATATAATAAATAATATATTTATGTTTTGGTAAAATATGTTAAGATTTTAAATTTTGGTTAAAATCTTTATTTTGATATCATTCTCGTTAATTTTTTTTCCTTTAATTTGAAAAATAGAAACTATATGTGTGACTTCATATTGAACTATTGAAGGTGAGTCCAAAAGTATAACGGGACATGCCAAAGAAGTGTCTATGAAGTACAAAAAATAAGGACATGCATTTGACATATTTCATAAAGTGTCTAGAGTGTAATTGTCCAACTTGCTTATCCTTATTCTCCATGATAGAAGTGACTGTTCTATAAAGTATAAACAGATAAATGATTTCTCTGTTTCTCTGTACAACAAAAACAA
The DNA here is from genome assembly GCA_036927795.1 of Iris macrosiphon. Lineage (NCBI taxonomy): Eukaryota > Viridiplantae > Streptophyta > Magnoliopsida > Asparagales > Iridaceae > Iris > Iris macrosiphon. The sequence continues at coordinate 191,796,889 of JAYESA010000008.1, read as the reverse complement.
AAACAAAAACCCTATCCTTCTTTAAAACCTCAATTCGTATTCTTTTTCGGCCTACCTCTAGTTCTAGCTGTTCTTTTAACTAGTTTCTTATCGATCCTCCTTACCAGAGTATCTATTGGTCTACGTTGCACGTGTCCAAACCACCTAAAAAGATTCTCTCATCTTGTCCTCAATTGGTGCCACATCTAACTTCCCACGAATACACTTTTAATGTATTGCCATTCATCCATCTCGGCATTCTCATTTTTGCTACAATTCTTTTTTTTTGGACATGTTTCTTATTGCCCAACACGGTAACACCCTGATCCACCAATGATTTCTGTGTGTAGTTTCATATTGTAAACTATGCTATTTGAAGTACTCATTATTCTGGCTTTCTAAAGTCGACTTTTTTTAACTTTCCAAATCTATAATTCTTCAGTTATGCTAAGTTGGCGAAACTTGTTGTGGAAAGTGGAAACTAGAAGAGAAGTCCATTTCCCTTCCAACCTTTTATGGGTGTTTAGTGCAGCGAGGGCCTTAATTGATGGTCTTTTCATTACTATATCTATATGTCTATAAACATTAATCTAATTCTCTGAGGTTTTTTACGGGTCTTGTCATCTTCCATTCAGTGAAGGGTGTGAAGCTAGTGGTTAGGCCACAAGTGCCACAACCTTCTAACTCACTCAGTTTCCATGTTTCAGCTTCCTTTAACATATGTTGTGGTTTTCAAAGTGCGAAATTCGCAATTTGTCATGACGACATTTGTATTTTTTCTCAAATTAAGGGGGCTATTTTGCCTAACGGGGTACTTGTTCCAATAATCTCTGTTTTGTTGATCTAGATCTAGTCGATCTTATAATTTGTTTTTTCTAATGATTGCTTTTTTGATATTATGCTCTATTCAAGGCTTTAACCAATGTTTTATTTCTATAAGAAAGTTACGTAGTTTTGTTTATATATGCTTTATTTGCAAAATCAAGTTTATATGCTTTGTGTTCTCCAACTTCTATTTCCTCCAAAAGGAACAATTGGAGACATTTGATGAATGTGCTATCAGGAAAAGACTGGTGGTCAAATTATCCACAGGCATGGAAGTCAAATTATATTATACAGAGGAAGGCACTATAACCCCAAGAAGAGACCTGTAATTCCATTAATGCTGTGGAAACCTCATGAGCCAGTATATCCAAGGTTGATTAAAACAACAATTGAAGGCCTAACAATTGAGGAAACAAAGGAAATGAGGAAGAAAGGCCTTGCTGTCCCTGCTTTGACCAAATTAGGTAAAGCTTTTTCCTAGGCTGATACTTTTTATTCTTATAATTGTATTAATGGTCCATAATTTGTTTTTCTATACAGCCAAGAATGGTTATTATGCTAGTCTTGTGCCAATGGTCCGTGATGCTTTTCTTACAGATGAACTGGTCCGCATAGATTGCAAGGGTTTGGATAGGAGCGACTACAAGAAAATAGGGGTAAAGCTCAGGGTAGGTATTTCAGATTCTTTTTCATCCATTTTCAACATCTTACATAGAAAAAAGTTGAATTGTGAGTTTAGCTTTACTGAAAAAAGTTGAATTGTGAGTTTAGCTTTACTTTTTGTCATCCAATGTGTTTCTTTGAAGCCTTTTAGCTTTTGTGTTTTAGATTTTTTTTTTTTTTTTTGCAGAGCAAATATGATTGCATAGAAGGCATATTGGGTTTGTTTTTTAGGATTGGATCTAAAATCTAAATTCGAATTTGGATAGGATTTATCTTTATTTGAACTTTATCTTTTGTTCTTTGTTGTTTTAGCTTTACTTTAGGAATTTTATCTGAATTTGAATTCTCTTGGATGTAGTTCAATCTTGTATTTCTATTTTCTAATTACTGCGATGAAAGTTCATAAATAAAGTTTGAGATATTTTCTTCAATTTTATTAGATAAGCTTTATCCTAATAAGAGATAAAGACATATCCAAATGAGAGAGAAGCCTTATCCAAGTTTAAGATGAGCGCATCTAGATTATAATTCAAATTCTAACTCAAATCCAAACTCATATTCAAATTTAGATCACACTTGAAGTCCTTGTTACAAAATTTGAGATACATCTAGATAAAACTGATTTAGAAATTGAAACAAAAATTGCTGATATATGGTTTAATTAAAAAAAAAAATATAGGAATCGTACTAAGAACTTGGAATGGGTGTCACAACCAATCCTAATTTGAGATACATCTAGATAAAACTGATTTAGAAACTAAAACAAAAATCTCTGATATATCATTTAATTGTTAAAAAAAAATTCTTGGAATTGTACTAAGAACTTGGAATGGATGTCACATCCAATCCTAAGATCGTATCTCAATTTTTTTCATAAACTTTCTTCCTAGTAATTACTATATTATGCCCTTTTACACGCTTACATCCAAGAGTTCATATATCAAATAAAATTCCTAGTCTGAAGCACAGGGCTGCAATCAATCCGAGCCGAGTCGAGCTTTGCATGTTGAAGCTCAGCACATCCAGGGTTGGTCCTTACTGAGCCAAGCCCTAGCCTATAAGAAGATATTCAAGTGCAAGCTTGCTTTGTTTGTTTCCAGTACAGCTGCTCGTGAGCAGCTTGCAAGCTGTTCGAGCTCGAGTCGAGTTCTAGTCCCGGACTTCATGGACATAGTCATTTATAATCCAGACACGTTAAGTATGAGAGAGGGTTTGGCATCTTTATTTATAGTAGTGTTCCCATGTACATTTCTGTTTCCAACTAATGTTGGACTAAAAGTTATGCTATGCTCATAAGCTTGTTTACAATTTCACATCCAATTCTAGAAAATTGGAAATTATATACAGCTACTCATGTCATTAGCAAGTCTGAGTCATAACTCAAAAGAGTCGATCCGAGTACTTGTCAAGCTTGTTCATGTGCTCACGAGCCGAGCACCCTATGTCCAAGCTCGGCTTGTTGAGGTAGTCGAGCTTATTTCATGTCAAGCTCGGTTTATTTACAGAACAGAGTCAAACAGGACCGAGCTTTTATCGAGCCAAGTCGACCCGAGTTTGCCTATGTTATATTAAACGTGAGGCGAGACGAGGTGATAAAGCTGGCGCCTCGCTTAAGTGCGCTTAAGCGTCGCCTAAGCGCTTAGTTAGTGCTTCACCCATTTTTACCTACCTACATGTAAACTACTCTATATACACATAAATTTTAATATATTTTCCAAAAAATCCTATTAGTATATGCATGAATAACAATACCAATTATCAATCAAGCAAAAACATAATATAAATACTATAATCAAAATACAAAGTCATCAAAATTCTATGGTCAAGTGATTTTTTTCCCTTTTGAAAGCTTGGCGTTTTTTCCAGCGCCAAGCGGTAGGCGAGACGCTGTTAAGCGCTGCCTAAGCGCGGGTCCATTATTTGGGACGAGATTTTCCTAAGCGAGACGTCCAGGTCTCCAAAACCGCTTAAGCGGCGCTTTAGCGTACTTTTTTAAAACATAGGTTTGCGAGCTGTTCTACTCATTTGCAACCCTGCTCAAGCTAAAAGAACAAAGGAGAGAAACTTTAAATTAAGATAAATCATATCCAAATTTAAATTCTAATGTATATTTACATTTTGATTTTTCCTCATGTAAGTTCCTTAAATTTAGTTTATTTTCACATAAGTCCCTAAATCTTATTAATTGCATAAAAGTTCCTTAAATCATTAAATATGGAGTTATATGTCCCTTTAGTTACCTTAATTCATCTAAATCAGGAATACTCATTTAATTTCAATGGGATTCTCCTTTTATTTTGACAGGTTTGCTCTCATCTTCCTCATCTGTTCTCCTTATCCTCTTGCTCAGCTAGTGCAGGCGCCACCACCCTCCTCCTTATCCCCCAACCCAACACTTTCTCTCTTCCCAAAAATTTTCAAGTGTCATTGTAACTCACTCAAGCCCCTCTCATCCAACACACAAACCCATCATCGCACCTCCATACAAAAACATACTTCCGTAATACATACTTCCTTACACAGAAAGAGGGAAGTACATGAAAGTAAAAAAAAAAAAAAACAGAAGATGAGAAAACCAACAATATCAAGCAAATATATATGTTCCTTCATGCTTATGCTTCTGATTCATTACTAACAACATTTGTGGGACTTCCTCTCCTTTTCTCCTTTAGCTTGGTCATTTTCACTTCATAATCATGTGAATAAAAAAAGTATATATAAGGACTTGAGGCAGTAATGCTGTAACTTTACATGCACTCTAGATTTTGGCATCCCTCAAGAACTAAAGAAGATGACAACCAAGTACTTCATCCATTACTAGATTCAAGGTTGTAAAAGTTCCTAGGTGGTAGTCTGGTGGGCACCAGGTGCCTAGCGCCTAATTCCACATAGACGTCGCATAATTCCGTCTAGGCGCCGACTAGTGCTGACTAATTCTGCCTAGGCGCCAACTAGCGTTTAGGCGTCCCATGACCGCCTAGAACCGATTTTTAGAACAACGACTAGATTTACTTCTTCTGTTTTTGAACTTGTGCAACTTCTTCTGCTCCTAACAAATATCTAGTTTTGAAATAGAATGGCCTAAAATTCCAAGCAA
>JAYESA010000008.1:191692369-191792225 GCA_036927795.1 Iris macrosiphon | reverse complement strand
GGTTCAGCACTACACTAAAAGCCACACCCTCAGGGTATTCCAGATCTCTCCCAGGTTGAACGATCCCTAGTGCCCAAGTAACCGCTCGAGAGATAAATCTTGTGCACAAGTTGTCAGACCGATGCATGAATGCACTTATATCAGATAAAAACTACATGATGCAAGAAGACAAAGAACAAGCAATTCTTCTATACTACATCTTCTATCGATCAGATCGTATTGATGTACGACGTTCATAATCATTGATGTACGGGGCATGCAACAATCGATGTACGGGGTTCGTAGCCATCAATACTCTAGACGAGTTCAATTACAATTCTATGTTTCAAGCAATCTAGTTTTTTTAACAAGTAACAAGCAAGAACAGTTCTATAAATCTAGCATACAATTTTTATCTCTTTCAATACGATATGGAACATGCAAGAAATTTCTATTTAAACAAGCATGGTAGTAGTTCTTCTATCTCTCTTTTTAGCTAAAGCATACAATTCTACTCTTACTTAGCATACAATGGATTCACAAGTTCAAGCAATCTTTTACTCTTTCTTATTAGCACGACAATAGTTCGTTCGATAGCAATGTTCGTGTATACTTAGCATGCAACATTCTATTCTTTTACTTAGCATGGCAAGGTTCTTTTCAAATACGAGCATTACAAGTTCTCTAGTTAAGCATACATGTTCTTGTTATATCATTTTTATGCGAATATTCCCTACTTAGCAACAAGCATTATAAAAACTCAGATTCATTATTAAGGTGTGCAAGAATCAAATAATAAAGTTATGCCCACTCACCCAAATCAATTATCTTGTGTTTCAATCGAAAACTCTTGGAGAAGGCTTTTGCTCGAGCAAACAAAGAGATATCTCTTGTACATAGTGCCAACGCAAAGCGGGGTACTACATACTTATCCACCAAAAAAAAGTTTTATCCTCGAAACTCAAGGAGAAACTTTTGATATCCAGAGCAGCGATAGTCCTCATCCCTCGCCATCCTCAATCGAAAAATCTGGCAATAAAAACACAATAAAACTCTAGCAATCAGAAATTACATCTCTCAAGCAATAAAATAATCCAGAAAACTTTTGCCGGCATCTTTGAAAATATTTACGGATTCATTGTATGGAGCGCTCATTGCAAAAATGATATCAAGTGGTAAGGAAACATCCTGAGTTAAAATGAAGCAACATAATAGCCAAATGATCGAGTTGTTGTGATACCATTATGTCACACCCTGACTCCCGCAAGGGGCCGAGCGTCCTCGCTTAGCGCCTTGCGGAATCGATCGTGCTCACATGGGTGTAATATCGTGCAAGCCTAAGTTGTGCTTACACAAGGCCAAAGCTTTGAACAATGACAAGTAAGCTATTAAAGATGGAAGCAGCGACATAATATTGCAGAAAAGTAAAGAACACAATGGCATAAGGAAACAATCTCTTTATTAATATTCAAGAAGTGCTATAACCGGTGCTTGGCTTAGATTACAATTCGGTCAAGCTCTTTCTCTCGATTACAATGACATCGTTCCATGCATTATTGTCACGACCCGCACCCGGAAGTTCGGGCACGAGTGCGTGGGCACGTCCAGCCTACGCCGCAGAATCGGCGGTAGTACGCTGTCTAGGTCAAATCCAGCTTTACTAACTAGCTCATTCACAAAACATAGGCAAGATAATAATGAGAATTGAAACTTAAGATTGCAACTGAAATAAATGTGACAACAGATTCAATTATTTTAGTACAGAAATTCAGAATGAAATCGGGGACAAACCCGATAAATGAGATAAGAATATAAATGAAAGATAGCTACTACTAGCTACTCTGCAGCAGGGGTCTCCTGGGTGGGTTCTGGCTCCTCATAAGTAACATCAGTCCCCTCATAGGGACCATAATAAGTAGGGGCAAGATCCTCATCATCACCTAAATCAACAGATCCAGTCAGGAAAGGAGCAAAGTACACAGTGCACAACAAGGTTAAACTAAATATTTATGACAATTAAATATTGAATATCAAGTTAAGAAACTGCATAACAGAACATCATTATCTCAGAGTTAAAGCTGTAAGCAGGTATATGAGAAAACTAAAATAAATGAAACAGGAAATGAAACTACAACAGCCAGCAAGAAATATAACATGACCAGAAACTATCTGTGTGAACTTGTGTTTATTTTTAGAATACATAGTTGGCATGTAGGGGTTTATAAGGCTAATCCGGCCGTCATAAACGGCTATTAGACAATATAATCGAGATCCGGCTGATGGACAGTCGTGTACCAACAGCTATTAGACAATACAGGGGAAAGGGTAAACTCTATGCCTCCTTAGTATTCTCCCACCCGACACGAAAAACAAGACATGAACTCCAGTATTCAAGACATAAAAATCCAGTGTTCTAACACTACGTATAATCGTCCCATGATGCTAGTAGAGCAAGGAATTAATTATCACAATATAAAGAATAAACTTGAAGTGCAGGTACTTGCCTGTTGTTTGGATCTGATTAATTTGGTTCTTGGGGGAAAAGTCCAGAGATGAGTCCAAAAGCTGAAATAGACATTATCATCATGCTTAGAAGATGTCAAATAGCTAGAAACACCTGTCCTTGGGTCCAATTTGGAGACAAGGGCAAAACGGCAGTTTCGGGTCAAAACGGGGTCCGCCGATGGGCCCGCTTTGCACCGAAAAACGTGTCCGGGTCAAAGGTCTCCAAATTCACCAAACTTAGTGTCGACAGGTCAGGAACGCTGATACGAACCCAACGGAACTTCCAGATTTGGATTCCGATGAGCCGAACACAAAATCGCCCGTCGAGCGGGGCCTGTGGGGCCCACGACACGCGATTTCGTCAACGTTCTCAGAATCGAACCAAACTTGACCCACAGGACCAGCGTATCGCTACGAGTCCGATGGCGCAAGTTTCGTCTCGATCCGACGTGTGTGCACGAAGTTAGGATGAATTGCAGAAAAGGCGAATACGGGACGATGTCCGCGGATACGCGTTGATTTCGGTGTGCACGCACACCCGAATCAGCTTCCACGAAAACTCACACGTCCGTATCGACGATGCGTACGTATCTGTGAAGACCGCACGCGACCAAGTCATCCCGTTTGGCGGGGCGGACTCAGTTTCGGGGTGAAACAGGTTCTGGTTTTTCCTGTTTTTGGATCGCGGTGTGCGATCACCACAGGACGCGATGCCCCGAACAGTTTGTCCGGACACCGAGAGGGTCATACAGGCTTCACAACGCAATTTGCGGAATTGAAAATGGAGCTAGGAGGCAAAAGTTACACGCACCTGAAGGGGACCCGAAAATCAGGGTCGAGTCGTGTCCGACTCGTGTCGGACACGCGAATCCAAAATTAGGGTTAGGGTTAGGGTTTCTGGATCTTGGCCGGAGGCGGCGGTTTGGGCGGCGGAGGAGGGCCGGGGTTGCGTCGCCGGGCTCGGGGGCTCTGCGGGGAGGTACGGCGAGGCGGCTGGGGGGCTCGTTGGCGGCGGATGGCGTCGTCGGCGGCTGCTGCGGCCTCTGCTGCTGTGCGGCGCCGACGAGGGGAGCCAGAGGCGGCGCTCGAGGAGGGGAGAAGGAAGGAGGACGGCGACGTCGGGGCTGTACGGGGCTCAGGCGGCGGCACGGCGGCGAGTGGAGCGGTGGCAGTGGTCGTGGCTGCGGCGGAGGGGCGGGTTTATATAGGGAGGAGAGAGGGGAGCTGGAGCCGAGGGAAGCGGTGGCGTGGCGGAGAAAGCGGCGGCGTGGCGAGGCGTGGCGAGGCGTGGCGAGCGGAACGCGCGGCGCTGTGCGCGGCGGCCGGCGCTGGACGCGGGGACGTGGGGGCTGGGGAGACCGGGCTGGCGGGTCGGGCTGCGGCGGGTCGGGTTCGGTTGAACCCGACCCGACCCGATAGGGTAGGGTATGGGCTGAGGCTAACGGGCCGGGCCGCGGCCCAATGGGCCAGGGCGGCCCGCAGAAAAGAAAATAAAAATAAAAATAATAATAGAAATAAATAAATAAATAAATAAATAATAATTAAATTAATTTATTTAAATAGTTTTCAGGCATTTAAAAATAGGTCTGAGGCCCAGAAAAATCCAGAAAAATTATCCTAAGTCCAATTTTTTATTTTACACCCAAAAATATTATTTTCATAATATTTTAATGTTATTTATTATCAAATAAAAAATTATTTAATAATTAGGAACCCTGATTTTAATTACAGAAAATTCCCAGAAAATTCCAGAAAATTGCGAAAAATCCCAATTTTAATATGTTTGAAAAATCAGGGGCTTACAATCTACCCAACTTATAAAATTTTGTCCTCGAAATTTAAATTATGGCAGGGTTCTCTCTGTCCAAACTCACTTGATTACAGTCCAGCGGGTTTCTCTCAGGTGGACATTGCGGTCGCTACCCAACTTATAGTTTTACCCCTATCCTCTAAGGCTGTACAACTAGTAAGGCTAGGTCTCAACTTAATAAATCAGGGTATTGAATCTTAAGCCTGCAACACAAAACACAGCACCTAGGGTCTTGTCTTAGTCATAAAGGGTTATCATCAATTCGACCGGTCTGAGGGGTATGTCTAGCACTACAAATCAACTTATACCAACCACAGGTTTTTGTCTTTTCGAAATAAGGAAAGACGAGGATCAATAATAAAGAGTTTAAGGGCGAGGTGGTAGAACAGAGGTATAGGGATCAAGGCATTTTTTTTTCAGGAATTCTAATGGGAATTGTCAGGCGGTTAAGGATCGAGATTCTATTCTGGTAATGCTGATACGATATGCTCGGACGTATTTAGGGGGGCAAGTAGACTAGTCGACTATATCTCAATCCACATAAAGTAGTCATGCGAAGTGCGAATCAAAATACACTAAGGTTGATCAGACCGTAGTACACTGATTCTGAGTAGACACTTGTATTAGTGGGGTTGATCAGGCCTCAATAATATAGGTGTCACGAACAAGCCCGATAAATAGTAAGCTTGCAAAACTAGGCTATAAAATAGCAGCATTAGTCGAGTTTAGCAAAATTAAGTGCGCTAGATGATGATGAAAAGAGGTACAAATTTAATAAGCACAATAGCAAAAACCTCAAAATCTCTACAGTTATCAAATTTAAAGCATACTAGGTTATTTAGCAAGTTCAAAAATTACTATGTTGGGGCTGAGGTCACGAACCAATAGGCACGAAAACAATACTAGAAAAAGGTATCTACGAATCACTTACGCGCATTAGCTGCTTCCAGAGTTTGCGCGTTCTCCACGGTCATTACGTAAGCCTGTCCGCGTCCTTGAGCAGCGGGACAGTCCCTCACTTGATGTGCTGCTGAGCCACAAAGTAGACAAACACCTAGCCTCTTTCTGCAAACTTGCCAAGTATGGCCTGGTCTATGACAATAGTTACAAGGGAGAGCTTGCTGGTTCTGTCCTTGAGCCTGGTGTTGGGGTGCTGGAGCTCGAGGGAGAGGACGCTGAGTTTGCTGCGGGGCCCTCTGCTGTTGTTGTTGTTGTTGAAAAGGGCGTTTGTTGGGTCCGATATTTCCGATATCTCTTTCTCGCTTCAGTTTGTTGGGTCCGATATTTAGCAAGTTCAAAAAATTGACTAGGACCAATATCAAGATTGGAAGTAAAAGATCCTATTCTGTGAATGAGCTTTTATCCTAAACTCCTCAATCTTGTTGCAGGCCTGTTCGGTCCTTAAGTTGGAACCGAACAATTTAGTCGTTTAGACCTGCATGGGCCACCACAAAAACATGTCACGACCCGCACCCGAAAGTTCGGGCACGAGTGCGTGGGCACGTCCAGCCTACGCCGCAGAATCGGCGGTAGTACGCTGTCTAGGTCAAATCCAGCTTTACTAACTAGCTCATTCACAAAACATAGGCAAGATAATAATGAGAATTGAAACTTAAGATTGCAACTAAAATAAATGTGACAACAGATTCAATTGTTTTAGTACAGAAATTCAGAATGAAATCGGGGACAAACCCGATAAATGAGATAAGAATATAAATGAAAGATAGCTACTACTAGCTACTCTGCAGCAGGGGTCTCCTGGGTGGGTTCTGGCTCCTCATAAGTAACATCAGTCCCCTCATAGGGACCATAATAAGTAGGGGTAAGATCCTCATCATCGCCTAAATCAACAGATCCAGTCAGGAAAGGAGCAAAGTACACAGTGCACAACAAGGTTAAACTAAATATTTATGACAATTAAATATTGAATATCAAGTTAAGAAACTGCGTAACAGAACATCATTATCTCAGAGTTAAAGCTGTAAGCAGGTATATGAGAAAACTGAAATAAATAAAACAGAAAATGAAACTACAACAGCCAGCAAGAAATATAACATGACCAGAAACTATCTGTGTGAACTTGTGTTTGTTTTTAGAATACATAGTTGGCATGTAGGGGTTTATAAGGCTAATCCGGCCGTCATAAACGGCTATTAGACAATATAATCGAGATCCGACTGATGGACAGTCGTGTACCAACAGCTATTAGACAATACAGGGGAAAGGGTAAACTCCATGCCTCCTTAGTATTCTCCCACCCGACACGAAAAACAAGACATGAACTCCAGTATTCAAGACATGAAAATCCAGTGTTCTAACACTACGTGTAATCGTCCCATGATGCTAGTAGAGCAAGGAATTAATTATCACAATATAAAGAATAAACTTGAAGTGCAGGTACTTGCCTGTTGTTTGGATCTGATTAATTTGGTTCTTGGGGGAAAAGTCCAGAGATGAGTCCAAAAGCTGAAATAGACATTACCATCATGCTCAAAAGATGTCAAATAGCTAGAAACGCCTGTCCTTGGGTCCAATTTGGAGACAAGGGCAAAACGGCAGTTTCGGGTCAAAACGGGGTCCGCCGATGGGCCCGCTTTGCACCGAAAAATGTGTCCGGGTCAAAGGTCTCCAAATTCACCAAAGTTAGTGTCGACAGGTCAGGAACGCTGATACGAACCCAACGGAACTTCCAAATTTGGATTCCGATGAGCCGAACACAAAATCGCCCGTCGAGCGGGGCCTATGGGGCCCACGACACGCAATTTCGTCAACGTTCTCAGAATCGAACCAAACTTAACCCACAGGACCAGCGTATCGCTACGAGTCCGATGGTGCAAGTTTCGTCTCGATCCGACGTGTGTGCACGAAATTAGGGTAAATTACAGAAAAGGCGGATACGGGACGATGTCCGCGGATACGCGTTGATTTCGGTGTGCACGCACACCCGAATCAGCTTCCACGAAAACTCACATGTCCGTATCGACGATGCGTACGTATCTGTGAAGACCGCACGCGACCAAGTCGTCCCGTTTTGCGGGGCGGACTCAGTTCCGGGGTGAAACAGGGTCTGATTTTTCCTTTTTTGGATCGCGGTGTGCGATCACCACAGGACGCGATGCCCCGAATAGTTTGTCCGGACACCGAGAGGGTCATACAGGCTTCACAACGCAATTTGCGGAATTGAAAACGGAGCTACGAGGCGAAAGTTACACGCACCTGAAGGGGACCCGAAAATCAGGGTCGAGTCGTGTCCGACTCGTGTCGGACACGCGAATCCAAAATTATGGTTAGGGTTAGGGTTTCTGGATCTTGGCCGGAGGCGGCGGTTTGGGCAGCGGAGGAGGGCCGGGGTTGCGTCGCCGGGCTCGGGGGCTCTGCGGGGAGGTACGGCGAGGCGGCTGGGGGGCTCGTCGGCGGCGGATGGCGTCGTCGGCGGCTGCTGCGGCCTCTACTGCTGTGCAGCGCCGACGAGGGGAGCCGGAGGCGGCGCTCGAGGAGGGGAGAAGGGAGGAGGACGGCGGCGTCGGGGCTGTACGGGGCTCAGGCGGCGGCACGGCGGCGAGTGGGGCGGTGGTAGTGGTCGTGGCTGCGGCGGAGGGGCGGGTTTATATAGGGAGGAGAGAGGGGAGCTGGAGCCGAGGGAAGCGGTGGGGTGGCGGAGAAAGCGGCGGCGTGGCGAGGCGTGGTGAGCGGAACGTGCGGCGCTGCGCGCGGCGGCCGGCGCTGCACGCGGGGACGTGGGGGCTGGGGAGACCGGGCTGGCGGGTCGGGCTGCGGCGGGTCGGGTTCGGTTGAACCCGACCCGACCCGATAGGGTAGGGTATGGGCTGAGGCTAACGGGCCGGGCCGCGGCCCAATGGGCCAAGGCGGCCCGCAGAAAAGAAAATAAAAATAAAAATAATAATAGAAATAAATAAATAAATAAATAATAATTAAATTAATTTATTTAAATAGTTTTTAGGCATTTAAAAATAGGTCTGAGGCCCAGAAAAATCCAGAAAAATTACCCTAAGTCCAATTTTTTATTTTACACCCAAAAATATTATTTTTATAATATTTTAATGTTATTTATTATCAAATAAAAAATCATTTAATAATTAGGAACCCTGATTTTAATTACAGAAAATTCCCAGAAAATTTCAGAAAATTGCGAAAAATCCTAATTTTAATATTTTTGAAAAATCAGGGGCTTACAATTATATCCCTTTATACAAAAGCATCTCAAAATATCTCGATACGGCTCAAAGCATCGACCCAGATCTCCGGCTCCTGAGGACGAGGATATGATATCGCTTCTACGGACTCTCCAGCACTTGCAAACAAGCAAACTGGTGGGGGGAAAACACTTTGGAGAAAGTACTAGTGAGCATAAAATCAACGAACAGAAGCAACACTCTCTAAAACTAACACTTAGTAAGCATGTGAGAAAATATTACATTACTAGTGATCTTGCTACTTTTACCTAGGTTCATTTCATGCAGTATAGGATCAGAATCAAATTACTTCTTTTGAAAAATATCTTTGAAACCGGTTTGCACATTCAATACATTCAAGCATGCTATAGGGACAGTGTTCTATCGTGCATTGTGCAGCATTTATCGTGAGCCAATTTTATTAACTCTTAAGAACATAATCTATCTCTAGTAGACTATTCATCTCAATTTAAGGGTAGCAGTGTATTCATTTTAAACATGAAAGTTTAGTAGCAATACTAAATAGCAAGAAAAATTCAATAATGAGTACATCACTTATTCAGTGATTCTTATCATCGGCCAGATGGTTATTCCTGCAACAAACATACAAGTTAGCAATAATTTGTATAATCATAAATGTTCTATTTCCTGTTTGTCCCTGCATCAAACCGTTAGGTATGCAAGAAGGCTAACCTAGCATGCGCCCTAACTATATGATGGCCTCTGAGTGTAGGATCCCCGGGATTAGCAGTTGGGACGTACAAGCTCATCTCACTAATGACGGATCGGCTAATAGCTGCTGAAATATATGGTTGATCTGCACTAAAATACGCTCAAAATAGCAGTTGTGACTCATATTTCAGCATTATACTAAAATCACATCCTTCCGTAAAATAAGGACGTCATCCATAAAATAAGGATGCCATGCCTCAAGGTGTTCTAGATCTCTCCCAGGCCGAACGATCCCCAGTCCCCCAGGAACCGCTCGAGAGATAAACCTTGTGCATAAGTTGTCAGACCGATACATAAATGCACTTCTATCAGATAAAAACTATATGATACAAGCAGACAAAGAACAAGCAATTCTTCTATACTATCTCTTCTATCGATCAGATCATATTGATGTACGGCTTTTGTAATCATCGATGTACAGAACACGTAACCATTGATGTATAGGGTTTATAGCCATCAATACTCGAGACGAATTCAATTATAATTCTATGTTTCAAGCAATCCTATTCTTTTAACAAGTAGCAAGCAAGAACAGTTCTATAAATCTAGCATACAATTTCTATCTTAGCATACAATGTATTCACAAGTTCAAACAATCTTTTACTCTTTCTTACTAGCATGGAAATAGTTCGTTCGATAGCAGTATTCGTGTATACTTAGCATGCAATATTCTATTCTTTTACTTAGCATGGTAAGGTTATTTTTGAAGACGAGCATTATAAGTTCTCTAGTTAAGCATACATGTTCTCGTTCTATCATTCTCATATGAACATTCTATACTTAGCAACAAGCATTATAAAAACTTATATTCATTATTAAGGCATACAAGAATCAGAGAATGAAGTTTTGTCCACTCATCCAGATCAATCGTCTTATGTTTTGATCGAAAAACTCTAAAAGAAGGCTTCCGCTCGATCCAGCAAAGCGATATCTCTTGTACATAGTGCCAACGCGGAGCGGAATACTATAATCATGTCTATTGTTCTTTAGTAATGTGTCTTGTTATGAGAACATGATGTTGGGTATCGCCTCCATAACGGTATTGCAGTGGGGGCATGCGACAAGATTCTCGGTTGGCGGCTTGACCTGTGCCAGGTAGGTGTCGGCATTCTGCAATGCCTCACTCATAGCAACCCGAGTATCTTTGGAGGGTCGGAGAAGCTCGAATAGTAACAAATTTGCTAGAGTATTGTCGAGTTGTGCCAAGATGTCGAAGCTGTAGGGCTTCTCCAACGCCTGAGTTGTATCTTTGCACAGCAGTTTGTCAAAGCAAGTTTCTTTCTACTTGGACTTGTCCGCTGCCAGAGGCTGGGAAGGACCCGGATCTGTCACGACCCGCACCCGGTTATTCGGGCACGAGTGCATGGGCACGTCCAGCCTACGCCGCAGTGTCGGCGGTAGTACGCTGTCTAGGTCATAATCACAGGTAAGTTTAAATCTATCTCATCCACAAAAATAGACAAGAAAAGTAACAGGAAAATAGGAATGCTAACTTTTATAAAACAAATTGTGACAACAGATACATAGTTAATACAAAGCCAGAAGATAGATCGGGGACAAATCCGAGTATGTGCTGAAAGGAAATAAAATAATAACTAACTGGCTACTCCTCCTCAAAGGTAGTCTCCTGAGTGGGAACCGGCTCCTCACTGTGTCACCTGCTAACTCATAGGGGCCATAATAGGAAGGGGCAAAGTCCTTATCATCGCCTAAACAACGGATCCAGTTAGGAAAGGAGCAAAGTACACAATGCACAACAAGATTTAAACTAAATATTTATGACAAGTAAGAAAAGAACTGACTAAGTATCATGTTGAGAATATGCAAAAAGAAGCAACAATAACTAAGAGTTAAAAAGCTATAAACAGGGTTATGAGTAAAACCGGAATAAATGAGACAAGTAAATGAAACTGCAACAAGACAACAGGAACTGCAACAAGACAAGAAACTATGTGTGTGAACTTGTGTATTTAGAATACCTAGTTGGCATGTAGGGGTCTATAAGGTTAAACCGGCCGTCATAGACGGCTATTAAACAGGAATAATCGAGATCCGGCTGATGGACAGTCGTGTACCAACAGCTATTAATCATGGCAAGGGTCAGGGTAAACTACATGCCTTTCAGTATTCTCCCACCCGACACGAAAGCAAGACATGAAATCCAGTATTCAAGACATAAAATCCAGATTCTAACACTACGTGTAAACATCCAATGGTACTAGTAGAGCAAGGAATTAATTATCACAATAAAAAGAATAAACTTGAAGTGCAGGTACTTGCCTGTTGTTTGGATCTGATTAATATTGGCTCTTGGGGGAAAATCCAGAGATGAGTCCAAAAGCTAAAATAGACATTACCATCACGCTCAAAAGATGTCAATTAGCTAGAAATGCCTGTCCTTGGGTCCAATTTGGAGACAAGGGCAAAAACGACAGTTTCGGGTCAAAACGGGGTCCGCCGGTGGGCTCGCTTTGCACCGAAAAACGTGTCCAGATCAAAGGTCTCTAAATTCACCAAACTTAGTGTCAACAGGTCAGGAACGCTGATACGAACCCAACGGAACTTCCAGATTTGGATTCCGATGAGCCGAACACAAAATCGCCCGTCGAGCGGGGCCTGTGGGGCCCACGACACGCGATTTCGTCAACGTTCTCAGAATCGAACCAAACTTGACCCACAGGACCAGCGTATCGCTACGAGTCCGATGGCGCAAGTTTCGTCTTGATCTGACGTGTGTGCACGAAGTTAGGGTAAATTACAGAAAAGGCGGATACGGGGCGATGTCCGCGGATACGCGTTGATTCCGGTGTGCACGCACACCCGAATCAGCTTCCGCGAATTCTCACACGTCCGTATCGACGGGGCGCACGTATCTGTGAAGACCGTACGCGACCAAATCGTCCCGTTTGGCGGGACGTACTCAGTTCCGGGGTAAAATAGGGTCTGATTTTTTTCTGTTTTTGGATCGCGGTGTGCGATCACCACAGGACGCGATGTCCCGAGCGGTTTGTCCGGGCACCGAGAGGGTCATACAGGCTTCGCAACGCAATTTATAGAATCGAAAACGGAGATACAGGGTGCAAGATACGAGTACCTGAACCTGCTCTGAAAATCCGGAAATTTCCGTGTCCGTGTCGTGTCCGACACGACACGAAGAATAGGAAAAGCTAGGGTTTCTGATTTGGGGGTTTCCGGCGGATCTCAGGCGGAGGGGCGGCCGGCCGGAGGCGCTGGGGGCTAGGGGCGGCGTCGCCGGGGACGGCCGGCAGCGCTGGCAGCCCGGGGAGGCGGCGCAGGCAGCCGCTGCTGCTGCTGCCGGCGGGAAAAGAGTCGGGCGGAGGAGGAAAGGTGGCTGCGGCGGCTTCGCGGGGGGGTGGCGCCGGTGGCTGACGGCGCCGGCCAAGGCGGGCACGGCGCGGCGGTGAGGCGTCGACGGCGAGGGGAGAGAAGGCGGTGAGGTGGTCGGACGGAGGAGAGAGGTGGGGGTCGACGGCGGTATTTAAAGGGAGAGGAGGCGGTGGTGCGGGCCGAGGGAGGCGGTGGGGTGGCGGAGAAAGCGGCGGCGCAGCGGGTGGAGCGTGGCCGAGTGGAGCGGGCTGAGCGGCGCGGAGGACCCGGCGGAGCGCCGGGCGGAGCGCCGCGGAACTCGGGCTGGGGGAGACCGGGTCAGCGGGTTGGGTAGGCGGGTCGGGTTCGGCTGAACCCGACCCGACCCGATAGGGTTGGGCTGGGCCGGAAACTAACGGGCCGGTCCATTGGGCCGGACCGGCCCAAGGAGAAAAGAAAATGAAAATAAAAAAAATAAAAATAAAAAAAAATAAATAAATAGATAATTAATTAATTAATTAATTAAAATAGTTTTTAGGCATTTAAAAATAGGTCTGAGGCCCAGAAAAATCCAGAAAAATTATCCTAAGTCCAGTTTTCCATTTTACACCCAAAAATATTATTTTTGTGATATTTTAATATTATTTATTACCAATTAAAAATCATTTATTAATTAAAAACCTTGATTTTAATTACAGAAAATTCCCAGAAAATTCCAGAAAATTGGAAAAAATCCAAGATTTAATATTTTTGAAAAATCAGGGGCTTACAATCTACCCAACTTATAAAATTTTGTCCTCGAAATTTAAATCATGGCAGGGTTCTCTCTGTCCAAACTCACTTGATTACAGTCTAAAGGGTTTTCCCTCAGGTGACCCTTGCGGTCGCTACCCAACTTAGAATTTACCCATCTATCCTTTAAGGCTAAACAACTAGTAAAGCTATGTCCCCACTTAATTAATCGTGGTATTGAATCTTCAAGTCTGCAATACAAATACACCACCTATGGTATTCCCTTAGTCATAGAGGTTATCATCAATTCGACCGGTCTGAGGGATACATCTAGCACTGCAAATCAAACTTATACCAAACACAGGATTTCGTCTCTCCGACATAAGGGAAGACGAGGATCAATAATAAAGAGTTCAAGGGCGAGGTGGTAGAACAGAAGTATAGGGATCAAGGCGTTTAAAGAATTCTAATAGGAATTGTCAAGCGGTTATGGATTAAAATTCTATTCTGGTAATCATTGGTTCGCATGCTCGTATTAGTATAGTTATATAACTGATATGATATGCTCAGACATGTCTAGGTCAAGTATATTTGTCTACTACGTATCTCAATCCACGTAAAGTAGTCGTTGCGAAGTGCGAATCAAAATGCACTAAGGTTGATCAGACCGTAATATACTGATTCTGAATAGACACTTGTATTAGTGTACGCGTCCAATAATACATATGTCATGAACAAGCCTGATAAAGAGTAAGCTTGCAAAACTAGGCTATAGAATAGCAGCACAAATAAAGTACAGCAAAATTAAGTGCGCTAGATGATGGTGAAAGGAGGTACAAATTATTTAAGTTCGCAAAACAACCTACAATAAGCACAATAACAAAGATTCTACAACTCTACAGTTATCAGATATAAAAGCATACCAGGTTATTAGCAAGTTCAAAATTACTAGGTTGGGGCTGGGGTCACGAACCAATAGGCACGAGCTAAACTAGAAACGACAGCTACAAATCACTTACGCGCATTGGCTACTCCAAGAGTCTGCGCGTTCTCTACGGTCATTGTGGAAGCTGGTCCGTGTCCTTGAGGTGGTGCCCTCTGCTGCGCTGCTGGGGCCTGGCCTGAACTGGAACCTTTTGTGTAGCTGTGCGTCCTTGAGCAGCAGGGCAGTCCTTCACTTGATGCGCTACTGATCCATAATATAGACAGGCACCTAGCCTCTTTCTACAATTCCGCCAAATGTGACCTTGTTTTCTACAAAAGCCATAAATGGGAGCTTGTTGGTTGTCTTTGAGTTGGATTCATCTGTGGTCGCTTTGCAGCTCTTTCCTGTTGTGCTTGGTCTGGTGCTGACGTATACGGCCGCTTCTGGCTGGACTCGATCCTTGTGGTGCACTCCACAGGTCGTGCTGCAGTAAGAACGTCTTCGTCGAAGGTAATTGCATTTGAACTGCTTGGCTTCCGTGACTCCGAGCTAATTCTGTCGATGAAGTTCTCTGCATGGTTTTGCTGAGCTTCTTGTTGAACCTTCTGATAGGCTTGCATCATCACGTAGAACATTCGGAACATTTGTTGTTCGTCCATAGGCTGTCCTAGTGGAAAGGAAGGTATCGGTGGAGTAGACTGCGTCGAGGGTGGAACGTCATCTTGATGGATTCTCGAGGCAGGCTGATTTGCTTGACTGTACGGTGATGATTGGCCTTTACCAACTGGAGCCACATCGTCTTCGTGGGTACCCATAACGCCTTGTGGTTTTTCTGTATGAGCCTCGTTGTTGGCTGGTGGGTCCATTTTTCCTGCATCCAAAATAAACAATAAGAGGCGCACAGGAATCAAGGCAGGACGCAAGTCAATAAAATAATTCGAAGTCGATATGAATATCAAGAACGATTCAATCGGGTGGATGAGCTTTTCCTAAAATCCTCAATCTTATTGCAGGCCTGTTCGGTCCCTAAGTTAAAACCGAACAATTTAGTCGTTTGACCTGCATGGGCCACCACAAAAACGTGTCACGACCCGCACCCGGTTATTCGGGCACGAGTGCGTGGGCACGTCCAGCCTACGCCGCAGTGTCGGCGGTAGTACGCTGTCTAGGTCATAATCACAAGTAAGTTTAAATCTATCTCATCCACAAAAATAGACAAGAAAAGTAACAGGAAAATAGGAATGCTAACTTTTATAAAACAAACTGTGACAACAGATACCTAGTTAATACAAAGCCAGAAGATAGATCGGGGACAAACCCGAGTATGTGCTGAAAGGAAATAAAATAATAACTAACTGGCTACTCCTCCTCAAAGGTAGTCTCCTGAGTGGGAACCGGCTCCTCACTGTGTCACCTGCTAACTCATAGGGGCCATAATAGGAAGGGGCAAAGTCCTCATCATCGCCTAAACAACGGATCCAGTCAGGAAAGGAGCAAAGTACACAATGCACAACAAGATTTAAACTAAATATTTATGACAAGTAAGAAAGAACTGACTAAGTATCATGTTGAGAATATGCAAAAAGAAGCAACAATAACTAAGAGTTAAAAAACTATAAACAGGGTTATGAGTAAAATCGGAATAAATGAGACAAGTAAATGAAACTGCAACAAGATAACAGGAACTGCAACAAGACAAGAAACTATGTGTGTGAACTTGTGTATTTAGAATACCTAGTTGGCATGTAGGGGTCTATAAGGTTAAACCGGCCGTCATAGACGGCTATTAAACAGGAATAATCGAGATCCGGCTAATGGACAGTCGTGTACCAACAGCTATTAATCATGGCAAGGGTCAGGGTAAACTACATGCCTTTCAGTATTCTCCCACCCGACACGAAAGCAAGACATGAAATCCAGTATTCAAGACATGAAATCCAGATTCTAACACTACGTGTAAACATCCAATGGTACTAGTAGAGCAAGGAATTAATTATCACAATATAAAGAATAAACTTGAAGTGCAGGTACTTGCCTGTTGTTTGGATCTGATTAATATTGGCTCTTGGGGGAAAATCCAGAGATGAGTCCAAAAGCTGAAATAGACATTACCATCACGCTCAGAAGATATCAATTAGCTAGAAACGCCTATCCTTGGGTCCAATTTGGAGACAAGGGCAAAAACGACAGTTTCGGGTCAAAACGGGGTCCGCCGGTGGGCCCGCTTTGCACCAAAAAACGTGTCCGGATCAAAGGTCTCTAAATTCACCAAACTTAGTGTCAACAGGTCAGGAACGCTGATACGAACCCAACGGAACTTCCAGATTTGGATTCCGATGAGCCGAACACAAAATCGCCCGTCGAGCGGGGCCTGTGGGGCCCACGACACGCGATTTCGTCAACGTTCTCAGAATTGAACCAAACTTGACCCACAGGACCAGCGTATCGCTACGAGTCCGATGGCGCAAGTTTCGTCTCGATCTAACGTGTGTGCACAAAGTTAGGGTAAATTACAGAAAAGGCGGATAAGGGGCGATGTCCGCGGATACGCGTTGATTCCGGTGTGCACGCACACCCGAATCAGCTTTCGCGAATTCTCATACGTCCGTATCGACGGTGCGCACGTATCTGTGAAGACCGTACGCGACCAAGTCGTCCCGTTTGGCGGGACGTACTCAGTTCCGGGGTGAAACAGGGTCTGGTTTTTCCTGTTTTTGGATCGCGGTGTGCGATCACCACAGGACGCGATGCCCCGAGCGGTTTGTCCGGGCACCGAGAGGGTCATACAGGCTTCGCAACGTAATTTACAGAATCGAAAACGGAGATACAGGGTGCAAGATACGAGTACCTGAACCTGCTCTGAAAATCTGAAAATTTCCGTGTCCGTGTCGTGTCCGACACGACACGAAGAATAGGAAAAGCTATGGGTTTCTGATTTGGGGGTTTCCGGCGGATCTCAGGCGGAGGGGCGGCCGGCCGGAGGCGCTGGGGGCTAGGGGCGGCATCGTCGGGGACGGCCGGCAGCGCTGGCAGCCCGGGGAGGCGGCGCAGGCAGCCGCTGCTGCTGCTGCCGGCGGGAAAAGAGTCGGGCGGAGGAGGAAAGGTGGCTGCGGCGGCTTCGCGGGGGGGTGGCGCCGGTGGCTGACGGCGCCGGCCAAGGCGGGCACGGCGCGGCGGTGAGGCATCGACGGCGAGGGGAGAGGAGGCGGTGAGGTGGTCGGACGGAGGAGAGAGGGGGGGTCGACGGCGGTATTTAAAGGGAGAGGAGGCGGTGGTGCGGGCCGAGGGAGGCGGTGGGGTGGCGGAGAAAGCGGCGGCGCAGCGGGTGGAGCGTGGCCGAGTGGAGCGGGCTGAGCGGCGCGGAGGACGCGGCGGAGCGCCGCGGAACTCGGGCTGGGGGAGACCGGGTCAGCGGGTCGGGTAGGCGGGTCGGGTTCGGCTGAACCCGACCCGACCCGATAGGGTTGGGCTGGGCCGGAAACTAACGGGCCAGTCCATTGGGCCGGGCCGGCCCAAGGAGAAAAGAAAATGAAAATAAAAAAAATAAAAATAAAATAAATAATAATAAATAAATAGATAATTAATTAATTAATTAATTAAAATAGTTTTTAGGCATTTAAAAATAGGTCTGAGGCCCAGAAAAATCCAGAAAAATTATCCTAAGTCCAGTTTTCCATTTTACACCCAAAAATGTTATTTTTGTGATATTTTAATATTATTTATTACCAATTAAAAATCATTTATTAATTGAAAATCTTGATTTTAATTACAGAAAATTCCCAGAAAATTCCAGAAAATTGGGAAAAATCCAAGATTTAATATTTTTGAAAAATCAGGGGCTTACAGGATCAGATGTGGTAGGTGTGGCGGTTGGGAGCGCACCATCGTCAGGGTTGTCATAATCGCGTTGGTACACTAGTCCTGATATCGTTGTTCCTGTTATAGCTTCTTCGGAAGGGAGAGAAACCGTGTAGCAGGACTTAGACTTCTTGTTCTTGAACTTGGTGGCGGAAGGTACTGCTTGCTGCATCAAGTCTGGAGTTAGATCTGGATAAATTCATATGACCTCCCCCCATGATGTGGTGAGAGGCATTAGCCCGACTGTTTGCTCACAAGCTGGTGGGAGATTGACAACCTCTATTGCTGCCTTGGGGATCGGTATTACTTCGTCTTGGGCTTTCGTTGCCAGGAAGTTACCAAACTGGAGAGATACCATGTTAGCGGTAACTGTTTTGTCATCGAAGTCTAAGGTGAGGGCCTTGGTGTCAAGCAGACACTGGATGTACCATTTCAGTGTGTAGCAATCCCGCGTCACATGGTAGACATATCGGTGGTAGTGGCAGTACTTAGAATTATTCACATCGACTGCCTCATCAGGGTGCTTGATATCGGGGATCTGAAGCTTGTTTCCCTTCATTATCACATTAAAGATTGCTATGACGTCGTCATCTATGAAGTAGTAAGTTTTCTTCAGTTTCGGTGCCTCTACAGGCTTCTATTCGGGCTTCTTAGCTAGATTGGCGATAATGGCCTGCTTTCTCTTTCCATCACGGCTGTTATTTTCGATGTTATTATTGTTGTTGTTGTGATGACATTTTCCCCTATCATTCGTGACGGAGATCTGTATTCCCAAGGGTCAGGCATCTTTTACCTTCTTTTCAGCGCCGACAACGTTTATGATGAATGTCGTCCAGTCTTTGAACTGACTGTCACATATCCAGAGGCTGACTGCTAGAAGTAGATTCCTACGGCATATGTCCATCAACGTGGAATCCAGATTGCCAGAGGGAAATTTCAATGCCGCTTTCATGTATCGTTTGATGTATCCGCATACAGGGTCCTTCTCTTTCTGTACCTTCGGCATAGAATTGAGCAAGGAAAAGAATTTTGTGATTATCGAACGACGAGATACAATTATCTTGTAGACTAGAAAACCAATCAAAGGCTACTCCAGACAATGCCCCAACGAAGAGCTTGGTGAGGAGAGCATCAATGCAAGGTAATTTCCCTGTTGCAGTCTCAAAGTAACTCATGTATTAACCGGGAGATATTCTTTCGTCAAATGGAGTCAGGTTGAAAGGCTTGTACTTGGGCGGACATGGCACATCCCTCCACTCGAGGAGGTACGATTTTTGAATTTTGAGCTCACACAATGAGTCCCGATTGCCCGTTAAGTCTAGTCGGGCCCGTAGTTCTCGTATCTCCCGTATTGTTTTTCGAGCTTCATCAGCTGCGGAAGAAGCGGACGATCCGGGAAGGGCATGATTACCGCCAGCGGGTGGAGCAATTGCATTTGAATCCCCATTGGTCCCAGGATCCAGGCTTGCTTGGCCCGAGGCTCTGGTTGGTTGGGAGGCCATGTTTGCTTTGATCTCCAGCATTGCTTGGGTCAAGGCTTGCATCGACGCACTCACAGTTTGCATCATGACCTCGAGGGTCTCGAGACGTTGTCGATCGCTAGGGCCCTCGTGATCGTCCCCTGCATGTATATTGTTCTCACATGGGGATAGATGGATAAGGCGGTAAATGTCGCACTTTCTGTCTCGGACTCTTGTAGTGAATGATTCTTAGGGAAAGTTGGCAGCATTGTATCCTCTTCAGACTTGGAGGGAACACTACTCCAAGCATAGGAAGCTGCATCTTCTTGACGAGGGCAGCCACCCCTAGGGATCTCAATATATGTTCTTTGGGAATCACCGTCTTATTGGAATGCTGAATTATCATAAAGGTCTAGGGGATTACAACACCCAGCTTGCGTAGCCATCTGAGGTCCTGTCACGACCCGCACCTGAAATAAGGGTACAAGTAGTGATCAACGCCCAGCCTACGTCGCAGCATCTGCGGTAGAATATTGTCTGGTCAACCGCACTATCTAAATATCTCATACAATATATATATGGTACCTGTCAATGTCATCTCAACTCCCAACAGAGGAACAATATGGTATATGAAAACGGTAAACAATACTTAATCACCATGTCAAACTAAGAAAAATAAAGCACGATATGGAATGAGGAAGATGAAATAGGAATCTCAATATAATCTCAAGTCCACAATAATATATACATGCCAAGAACCTCAATAAAAGTCTAATACATGTCTAAACAATAAGTCTAAGCCTCCTCAGCATCTGGTACTAGGTCCTCCTGCTCTAAAAGAGTATCCTCTAGTGGTACGCCGTCCTACAACCCATAGTACGTGGTCCTCTGGTCCACAAGCCAACCATCTGAAAAATATATCCAGTCAAAATTGGAGCGAAGTACATACCTCTGAAAGCAGTTCCAAATACATAATTGAGCATATATAACAGATAACAGAAAAGATACAAGATAACTAGACATAAGAAATAGAATGAACTAGAGTGAACAGGTAATATACTAGAATGAAGAACATGCAATATGAATAACTGTAATTTAAATAAAAAAATAAAAAAAGGTAATGTGCCATAGAGTACAAGTTCATTATATGACCGGTTTGGGTTGAACACGAATATAATATGGTAACTCAATTACACGTGTAATATGTAATCGACATATACATGAATACACTTGGACTTGATTACATAACCAACTCCTACTCCCCCATCCCCAATCAATATATATGGATCCAATCATGACATATTACGAACACGAATATAAGTACATTGAACACGAGCATTTTTTGAACACGAAGTACACGATAATCA
Source organism: Iris macrosiphon (assembly GCA_036927795.1). NCBI lineage: Eukaryota > Viridiplantae > Streptophyta > Magnoliopsida > Asparagales > Iridaceae > Iris > Iris macrosiphon. The sequence goes on along the minus strand of JAYESA010000008.1, from coordinate 191,771,337 downwards.
ATACTCGATACATACGATGAAATATATGTGAAGGAGTACCCGCTGAACACGGTAAGAAGATAACATCTCCTGACAGGATCCATATAGCACCAGTCCGTGTAACCACTGTGTCAGAATCAAGTATACAGTTCTAAAATATGTGATATATACCATCATGAAATAAAAACTAATAGAGAGATGTTCTCGCCTCTGGTCCTGAGAAAATGGTATCTCTCGATGCCCAAGCTGGTGTCGCACAATCCTATTTAGAAAATATCAAGTTAAATGGTGTAATAAAGTGATAAATGCTAAAATAAGCTAAAACAAGTTTTTCTAGGTTAATTCTAGGTCCATACTAAGTTAGTTGGTCTCTATTGGTCACTAACTAGCTATAACTAGCTTATTTTAACTATACTAGGTTAGTTCCTATGTTCTAAGTCATACCTTAAATAATATCAATAACTTGTTCTTAAACTTACTATGTATACTATTATTTAATATCAGCTAACTGATATATTACTAATTAAAATTACTAACTAGACTAACTCACTAATCAGTGTATCCTCACTGATGCCCTCTCAACCTGGGGTCAGACCTGATTTCTCCTCCACTTATGTAATTATAACTGATACAATAATATACTAATCACTTAGTGAACTCAACTAAACCTAGCCCTCATGCCTTACCTGCACTTCACTGCTATGTTGTAGTTGATGCAATACCTCACTGCATTTTCTGCTTAGATAGAGACATCCCCAGGTAAGATCAATACTTCTCCCTCTCACTCATCTTCAACTGAGTTTCACTGATATACTCTTCACAGTTCATATATGAACTCCCCTCTACTGTTTGTGTTTCCTTACCTTGTTATTGTTGTTTATTGCTAATGCTTGCAGTTGCTGCTGCTCTTGGCCTAATGCCCCATGCCTGAACAGACCTGGTGCTTACTTTCCCCCTCCCCTCTTCAAAGACTGCCACTTACCTTCACCTTCAGTTGCAGGCACTGCAACTACGCCTAGATGCAGTGCACCTGCACTGCACTATCACCCGAGTACCTGACCCTCATTGGCTGTAACTTCCAATACCTGTTGCTGATAACTCTCGAACACCCTTGATCACATCAGTGATCACTCCACTCTAATCTAGAATGATACCTACACCCATACACCCTATCTCACGAATATTTCAACTCTGATACACACATATGCTTAATGTGTAGAAATACCTTCAACCTACCAACTGCTCGTGCACTGCAACACAGCAAGCCCAATACTGCACTCCCTCTAACTTTCCATACCCACCTCTGATATTTCCAAACCAACACAACAATATATGAACATAGAGCACACAGTTGCGTCACTCCCAGCACTGAACTATAGAGACACATTTACACTATACTGCTGAACACATGTTCAGTTCCTCACCAAGCCTACTGCTTGATCCCCTATGTCTGAAACTCTTCCTAAATCATACACACTCACAGTCAAAATTCTCAACTTATTGCCAACACTTGAATACATGTGAACCCTCACACAACCACTGATCTAATCAGTCATCCTCATAGTTACAGTTCACCACAGACACAGCTCACTGCATTCACTTATCCAACACACCCAATTAGCATCCTTTCTATACTAACACAAGTATGACTATTATTGCCAAAACTAATATACTACTAGGTGTTCTCGAATCCAAGCTTACCCCTCTCAATACCTGCAAATACACAACATGTCATCTATCCCTGAAGATAACACTTAACAGTCATCACACAACCATAGTCACACACTGTCAATTAGCAACTGGATCTTGCACATCCCTGAACACAATAACCCATAATACCCAATAACTTATATACTTATACATAACAAGTGTATATAACATCTATCTATTAGTATAATATAATATACATGCAATAAAAGCATTAAATCAAATACTAGGTATGCACTTATAAACTTCTCTATGATACACACTCATGGAATGCCAAAAACCCATAATTCCTTACCATTAACATCTACACATATCAAATACCATTATATAGTACTAATATAACTAATTACAAAAGAAAAAAATGAGGAAATATTGCACAAACACCCAAAATAAGCTCGGTATCACATGGTATCGCTATACGGCCTACTCGTGCCCAATTATAGACACGTAGCTATTATCTCAACCCCGATCTAAGTCTAATTGACTAATTAATTCGCATGACACACACTTGATGTGTCAATCTCATAATTCTCCTAAAATGGACACGAATTAGCATGTAAAAATTATAATACACCACAATTTAGCCTAGAACTTCTTCCTATAGGTAGCCCTATGTCATGAGATCATTCCTAATAGTCAATGATTTGTGAGCTAGAAAGAAAAAAAAATTCAGAATTTACCAATTGGGAGATAGATTTTTAATAAAAATATAATTGGACACGATCTAGATACGATCTCTCCACCAATGCTCCTCCATCTTGTGCTCCTTGCTTCTCCAAGCTCCAAAGCTCTTCTAATGGTAAAAGTGAGAGGAAATGTAAGTGAATTGAGAGAGAAATTGATGGAAGAGAATGTGGAAAATTGGAGATCTAATTTCTAGATCTAAAATAAATGCAAATGAGAGGAGAGAGAGAGGAGAGACCTGTCACGACCCGATTCCGTGAAATCGTTGGGGCATCCCCCGAATCGTGACCGCCGTGCGGGCCTGGGATTGCACCCGCACAAGGCTTTAATGATTTGCATAGCAAGCACATATTCAGAGTACGCAGATAAATTGAAACACAGATTTTGAAACATGGAAAAGTTCTCTTTATTGATAATGAACATCTATTACAAACTCCTGAACGAGTTAGCTAATTTGCCGCACGGGCTTACAAAAGTGTTGACTCAAAATGATATAGCAGTCATGTACATTACATCCCTTTATAAAATTCAAAATGATAAAGACCTCTGGGCTGGAGGACGGCTTTGCCACGGAGCTGCATTGTGTATATAAAGTTGCAAGCTCCTTCCTTCAAGTACTTCAAAATGCGGCACGATCAGGATGCGCCTACAGTTGGACTGGATTCGGGAAAGACGACTTTGGATCCTCGCTCCGTTCGCCTTGGTGCGGAGAACCTGTTTCAACGAGGGTCAGCATGTCGAAACATACTGGTGAAGGCGAGCTAACCGAACTATACCAATTAACACGTTGTTTTAATGAAGCATGCATATTTTGTGGGTTTCTATCTTGCCTTAGTTCATTTACAAGCAACAGTATATATATATGATACTGAAATGAACTTGCCACCGTTCGGTGGATTTTACCTGACCGTCTGAATCACCTGCACAATACTTACCATGCCTTTCCTGCCACGAAGACACAAGTTAGTTTGCAACAGGTTTAAATATACAAGATGATCACTGGCTTGATTGCCATAATGGACACTAGTCTATGACGAAGATGGTTTGCTACGTGCAAGAACGTGAGGCACCGTATACCATCCCGTCCAAGTACGTAAGACTAAACGTTAGTTCCGTCCGGAGCCGGAACGATGCCAGTGCCCCAGCAGTCGCCCGCAGGAACTATACCTTGTGCACAAGTTGTCCGTGATCGCACATTAACAATCATTCGCCCGGAGGCTACGTTATTCGCCCTGAGGCTACGTTATTCGCCCTGAGGCTACATGAGTTCAAGACAAGCAGTATTGCATGATTCTTTTACATTGCATCTACGTTTAATTCATGCATTCAGGATATAGCTTTGTACGTTCAAACTTGCATCTATGCATATGATAAACATTCCGAGCGAACAAGCATGCAAAGATATAATCGTTCACAAGTTTAATTGACAAGCAATACAATTCAAGTCTATTCCCTTTTTATCTTGGTATCTTTTATTATTACTTGGTATCGTTTGATCGGGGCAAAGGAGAATGCAAGATTTTAGGGTATGAAGCTTGGAAGCAAGACTAGCTAATCGGGTTGGTAGCCACTCACTTAGATGGTTGGAAGGGAGAAGGAAAGAGGCGCTTCACGACTCCGCTCGTAAGCCACCTACTGCTCGTTCACCTGCATCACGAACAACTCGATCAATACTTCTTCCACTCTTTCCAATCTCGAAATTGAAGTGCAGTTCAATGAACGAAAACAATAAAACTCATCGAAATCGTTCAAGGAAAACAAGCAAATCCCAAAACCAACTCAAAGCACGAAAGCAACAAGCGACATCGAAAACCGAGGCAATAAAAGATAGCAGCGGAGAGGTCCCTCCTGACTCTGCCGCTAAGTCGATCCCGGGGGCACGGTCCACTGAATATGGGAATCGATTCCGAAGAAACAAATCCATAATGAGGACGAGTTCTTGTTTCAATCTATCCCGATCGAACGATACCGTTTGTGTTTCTTAGCCGCGCTCTCCGCACCGGGGGAACGGGGCGCTACAAGCCCCCTCTAGTAGTGGCCGGTCCCCTTCTCCCTTTCCCAAGTCACATGTAAAGTTCCATGTACCCCTCCATGATGTATTATAGAGAAATAATTAGGGAAGATTATTTGGGTAGTTTCTAACTAATTATAATTAACTAATCTTCATACTTAATTAGTAAGAATGGTCTAATGGACTTGGTCCAAGTTAGGCTCACTAGTTGTCATGACAAGTCTAATTGGCTTACAAGTGACAAGTCTAACTATTGGACTAGCCTCCTAACAAAAATAATTAATACAATCATCAAATAATTACTATAACATACTAATATTAATATTTAATATTTATTCCTAAAATTATTTACCCATGCTAAAATTACCAAACTACCCCTAGTTGAAAAAGTGAGGGTGACAGGTCCTGAGGAACCCTAGTAGCTGATAGCTTCTTCTTTGATCGGGTGCCCAAGAAAAAACTTTTCGTAGGTCCCGCTGCCTGTCCTGCTTGGACCCATCTTCTCAACCCGCTGGCCGAGAGCGACGGACTGGAGGTGCTGGACTTCCGACCTTCCCTTATGGAGGGAGTTTTTTGAGCAAAATAACATGAGGCAAAGGACAACTACTCTTCCTCTAGTGCTTGCACCTGTTCTTCGGGTTGCAGCCGGGTGGGTGCCCTTGGTTGCAGTCGCTGAAATGCCGACTGCATGTTTGTGGATATTACAACTTTGTTACAGCAACAGTTGATGATAATATTGACACAGTGATGCCCTGGGGAGGACACATCACATGTCGTATTTGTTTTTCTCGCTTTGTGCTTATAATTGATCACGTTGCGTAAGTCAAGCGAGGGTTGATTCACCTTTGCACCCTTCTTATGAGCTCGGGTAGACCGAGCACATGGATACGTATGTGTTGTCTTTTCTTCCTGATCTGGGTTCGTACAAGAAATTTTTCCAGGTTGCTAATGGAACACTCTTTAGACTGACCCTGTCCAATTTTTGCTGCGGGCTGGACCAATGTGTCGGTCTTGTATAACTTTCCGTTAGTGGCATGCATTACAGTTAGTGATTCCTGTTGACGGTTGGTCGAATGAGCAATTGCTTGAGCTTGGCAAGCTCGTATTGCCTAGACTTTTTCATCCTAACATGCGCCGGTGCGTAGTATGAAGAGTCCAAGTTTAAAACTTCCCCTTTCTCAGCATGGCCTGCAGAATCATCGTCGCATGAGATTCGATCGAAGAAGGAACTTCGGTTACCGTCGAGGTCGCATATAGCCTTCTGCCTGCGGTTGGAGCCTCATGACGCATGAGCCTTCTTATGCGGTCTTTGTCGTGGCTGCATGGAACGTGCCTTAGCACTCAAACTCCTGACATCGTAGTATTTTTCTCTGTCGGAGCTCAAGTGTTGAGCACTTTCCTTGTCAAAAGAGGTTGTCGCATGAGTGGGGTCAGCTCATGTGGACACATTATGTGTGTTTCCTGTGACAGGGAGAGGGACGGGGAGCGCATGCTCCATAGTTGGGCGAGACGCAACGGCCTTGGCTACCCATGTCTTGTGGGTCTTCTTAGGCTTTGCCAACCTCGGCGAAGTGCAGCCCTCAGAGAGCATTTTCTCGAAGGCTTGATGGTCGAAGAGTACAACCAACATCTTTCTTAGGCTTTGCCAAAACACGCGGTTCATCAAATCCATAAAAGTTGCAGGTGCGTTCGTCAAGCCGAACGACATCACAAAAATTCATAGTGTCCGTATCGGGTTCTGAATGCAGATTTTTGAACATCATCTGATTTGATTTTCAACTGGTGATAGCCCGACCTGAGGTCAATTTTAGAGAAAACTGTTGCACCTTGTAACTGATCAAACAAGTCATCTATCCTTGGCAATGGGTACTAATTCCGCACGGTCGCCTTATTCAGCTCTCGGTAGTCAATGCACAGCCGCATAGATCCGTCCTTTTTCTTCACAAACAGCACCAGAGTGCCCCACGGAGAAACACTTGGATGAATGTATTCTCGGTCCAACAGATCTTGTAATTGTACCTTCAGTTCCTTCAGCTCTGCTGGGGCCATTCGATAAGGTGCCTTCGATATCGGTCGCGAATCCGGAAAGGTGTCAATGGAGAATTCGATCTCACGATCAGGAGGCATTCCAGGCAGCTCGTCCGAGAATACGTCGAGGAAATCTGCTATGACTTCAGCCTGGGTTGCATCTGCACTTTCCTACCGGGTGTCTCGAATAGAGGCTAAGTACCCTTCACAGCCCGAATGCAACATACGCCTAGCCAAAATTGCTGATATCACCATTGCCATCTTCGGTGCAGCACTGCACGAATAGTAGAAGTCTGCCTCGCCGGGTAGACGGAATACGACTCGCTTCTCCGCGCACTCAATTGTTGTATGGCAAGCACCCAACCAGTCCATCTCGAGAATAATATCATAATCTTAATGTCTAATACAATGACATCTAAGGAAAGCTTCCTTCCTCTGATGCAAATATAACCATCCCTATAGATCGCATGGGCGGGCATGTTGACTCCCGAAGGGGTACTCACGCAAAGATTCATATTTAAAGAAGTAGAAGCTAATATATGCTCAACAGTAAAATCAGCAGATATAAAACTATGTGTAGCACCTGAATCGAATAAGACTCTAGTGGGCAACTCTCTGAAAAGTAAAGTACCTGTCACAACAGTATCGGAGACAGGTGCCTCATCCCGAGTCAGTGCATAGACTCGGCCTTGAGCACCCTGGCGTCGTGGGTACACTGGCAAAGTATTGGCACCATTTGCTGGAGGCCCCTTGTTCTAATTTTCGTTGTTCTGATTCTCGTTATTCTGATTCGGCTGTGGCCTAACAATCGGCCTTGGATCTCGACAGTCAAAAGCCTTATGGTCTAGACGACCACATTTGAAACACCCAACAACCCGGCACTCATTCACCCGATGCCCTAATTTGCCGCACCTATGGCAGTACGGCGCCTGGGACGGACCCCTGTGTTCGGATGTGTGCGGACGCTTTTGTGCTCCAGACCCTCCCGTTTCCTGAGGCCGCTTGTTATTGTTGGTACGGGGGGTTTGCACATCGGCTCTCGGTGGATTGCCCAAAGATCCGTTCGCTAATCAAGGCAGCTTCGTAACATTCCCTGTAGGTTTGACATTTCTGATTGATGACGTCCCTACGCAAATCGTCATTCAAACCCTTCTGAAAATGATAACACCACGCCTGCTGGTTAGACAAGAAGTGCCCGGCAAACTTGGCCAGTCTCGCAAACACTGATTCATAATCATCAATATACATACTTTCTTGTACCAGATTGCTAAAATCGTCTTCTTTCTGTTACTGCACGGCCCGGTGAATATATTGTTCAATAAAGGCAGATTTAAACATTTCCCAGGTGATTTTGCAGTTGGGATTGGCATCATAGATCCCTTGCTTAGTGGCTTCCCACCAATCATGTGCACGAAGTTCCAGTTGAGCTGATGCACAAGCCACTCTTTTGGACCCTTTAATGCCAACCAAGTTAAAGAGTCCCTCCAGCTTAGCAATCCATCCCATCACCACGTCCGGTTCTGCTCGCCCGTTGAACGTTGGTGGATGCATTTTAGTGAATTTTGTCGCTCTACAAGTATTTCTAGCGGGAGGCTGAGTTTCTTTTTACTCATCCTCTACCTCCACAGTCGACGGCGTGACAGGCGTCACTGTAGCTCCTCCGTTGTTGGGTACCAAGGATGCGATCAACTGCATTATGGTATCCATCTGCTTTTGTTGAGAACTGTGCCTGAATTTGCGCTTGCTGAGTAACGGCTTGTTGTTACTGCACCTCCATGAGATGCATAAGTCGTTCGGCCATATCGGTAGAACCCACTTCTTCGGATTCTCCAGAACTTGCTGGATCGCTCTGAATGGGTTGAGCACTGCTTGCAACGGCAATATTTTTCTTAGCCATTCCTACAAAAGGGAGTAGCTTGTTAACACTCCAAAAATGATAGATTTTATATCTATGGGCTCATTGTATAGGCGACTCATCTCATGCAGCGGACGTCGAACACAACTCAATTGAGAGGCGCATCAAACTCTAATATTATCTTTTGAAATCACAAGGAAGTGAAGTCGTGCTCTGATACCAATATGTCACGCCCCGATCCCGAAAGGGTCAATCGTCCTCGCTGGATCCTTTATCGAAACCGATCGTCCTCGCTGGGGCGTGATGCCGTGCGAGCCTGGAGTTGCGCTCGCACAAGGCAAGAACGTGCAGTGATAGGAACTCATTTTGAAACACAATTTAGAAAATACATTCACAGATATTTGAACACAAGTGTAGGAAGAAACATACTTTTTATTGATAATTCAGAGTAATTTACATAGAGTTTACATTTGATGCGCCTCTCAGCTACTTGATTTTTATTACAAAAGATAACTCAAATGGCAGGGCGTGCTCCATCAGATAGTCTACGTCGTCCATACATTACGCCCTTGTATAGATTGAAAGTCCATGCCTCCAAAATAAGCTGACTCTAACTATACATCAAAATAGAGGTGCTCCTAACGCCACCTCGTCTATCCACTAGTATTGTGCCGTCTGAGCACCTAAAATAGTTGCCCACAATGTGGGTCAGTACTCAACTTGTACTGGTGAACGGGATGAACCCACTCGACTAAATTAATACTAGCTTATTAGGGGTGAGCATGCATTAAGATGATCTTTCTATAGAGAAGCAAGTGAATTCAACTCATATCAGTTGCATATTTTGATAGGAATAAAAATAATATATAATCCAACTAGTACATCGGTTGCTTACTCAACCGATGCACACCTTCCCTGCAACGAAACACAAGTATACTTACCATCTGTACAAGACAATAAATTAGCATGTGTTCTATTCTATGCGGTCATTGGTGTGATCGACACCTTAGGGACTTATTCCAAGCATTACGGTGCGCCCTATCAGCCCGGGTAGTAAGCCTTGCTGGAGGTCCCGCAATGCATCGCGACTATCACGATCAAATATTTCCCTCCGGATCGATATGATTCCAGTGCCCCGGAATACCGTTTCGAGGAAATGCCAAACCTTGTGCACAAGTTATCCCAGACCATGCGAATGCATAAACAATTCATATATCATACAATGCATCAAAATAAACAGAAGAAATAAAGCAGCAATATATATCTTATGCAATAGTTCATATTTTCTCAAGCCGTTTTCCAATTTTGGTATCCCATAGGTCCAAACTCTATCTGAGGCACCAGGCCGCAACCAACAACCAATGTCTTATAAAGAAGCTCAAGTTATATAAGGTGTGCAAGCATATAATAAAGTTAGTCTACAATCCCATGTTCCTTTCTTAGTGGCTGGCATGCATTATGGCTAAGGATTTTTTAGGCGTCCAATCGGACATCATCGAGTGAACATTTGAGAAATTAGAGATGTGGGCGTGAAGAAGTAGGAAAGAAGGGTCCGAACCACTCACTGGTTAAGGGAAAAATGCTAAAACAAGGAGTCCCGTCTAGCGACGATCAAACGTCAATTACGCGGACCTGCAACAGCATGAGCACCGAGTTAGAATTCTTGCCTATCCTTCCTGCCGAACTCCCCAAGAATCAAGGCTCCAAATGATAAAACCAGCAGCAAAAACCAAGCAAATCGAAAGCAACACCAAATCAAAATCCCAAAGCGGCAATCAAGAAAACCAAGCAACAAAGCATGAAAACTATTGGACTTGTTTCAATAGAGGCCTTCCCATGAGTTGGAAAGGATCATCGCATTTCGTCCGTGGCAAGAAGATGCCGAAGATCTAAACTATGACTCATATGGACTAGCCACAAGCCCAATTATATAGTGCACATCCCGGTCGGATCGAGATTTGAGGCACTACAGATACTGCTATTGCATGATAATTATTCATGTTTTTATGTGCGTCGAGGTATGACACATCGTATCACGTGTTTGTTTATGGTGGTTTATTTAAGATGGGGTTTACACGAAACCCGCCTTCTTTGGTTTACAAACAAACTTGTACAATTTGATCCTATACGAGGATGTAGGAGTATAATTTATTTAATCTGGGTAAATATTGCTATAGGTGTCTGATCTGCAGTCGATCACTTTAGCCCTTGGATCACATGATGATGAAGAAGTGTCGTAGAAGACAGGAAGCAGCTGAAAAAGCTCTGTTGCACGCTTGATGGCTCTGAAGGCCTCTGTTTACGCTGCTCTGCATCAATATGCTGCGTATAGCCATCCGGCGTATTTTTTCATGCTTCTATAGTGTTAAGTGATTATATTTATGGTTGTGCATCGAGAATACCTCCAAATTCCTGAACACGTGATATTATAAATATGAACATTATTTCTCCAACATAGGCATAATAAGATAGTCGAACTACCAAAGCGTGGCTAGGAATTTTGATTGTATGAATGTTGCATACACACTCGAGTGAATCCAGATTTGACTTCCATGGATTCGTATCTAGCGTGTCCGTACCTTATACAACATCTTAAAGAAAATCCTTATGTGATCACGCCTTGAGATTTTAAATACAACCTAGGGCTAATTAGGTAACGAAAAGTGGTAGTAACATTGGAGGGAACATTATCCCGAGATCATGCCAACGAATCTTCCTACAGCGATTCATTTGAAGTGCATTGTGGGCTGGCCACCACAGATACTTTATATCATCTGCCATAGTGGAGTGCAATATCTGACTTTTTATTTTGTCGAGTCACTATTTTAATATAGGAATACTGGAACCGCTAATACAGTATTTTTAACGTTGTGGCCCTACGGGGGACTGGTGCATCATGCAAGTGCTTGTTCTATTATATTGGTTCGGTTAGCTCATGTTTGGTACTGGTGTGATATGATGATACTTATTATGCATTATTCTGAGATAACCTCATACTTCACAAAATAGTAAGCCGTACAAATGATTGGCCAATATAAGAAATAGAATTATTTATTATTGTATTATTTTAGCTAGTAGCCTAGGAAAATGGATTATCATAGTGTGAGGGTTCAAACCCTTGTCCTTGTTTGGTTGTAGGGTTGAGCCTTAGCGCTAGAATATGCCATGGACCTAAGTTACGACACTGAACCTATATAATATTATATTATTTTTCTTGGATTTTTGTTTCTCTATTTTGTGCTTTTTTTTGGTACTTGCTATTTGGGGTCTAATTCCACTAGTTTTGCATGGCCAGGTCTCGAACCGGCACCTGAGGATCCAGCGTTCTTTCCTCCAACTCATGGTGTATACCAGAAATATGGTCGTAGGGGATAGAGAGTGGGTTTTTCTTCTTCCCTGCTCGTCTTGCATATTTACTTCTTTTGGGCGTTTAGCCACCGGTACCTGTTAGCCGGTTCGTATGGACATTAGTTTTCTTACATAATTTTATTAAATTAGACTGCAGCTGAATCACTGTTATGTACTTTGCTACTTTTTCAGCTTCTTATTTTTGCACAACTGTACTTCAGAACATTTTGAGAAAGCATTTGGGACGCCTTATTGCTTATCATATATGATCTATGCTTATTGTTTCTTGTTTGAGTGATTGAGACATAGAAGTTCTTGACCATAGGATACTTGATTGTAGCATGCACCCCCTTGTCTTATACATCTGTGATCGCCGTTCAAAGTATAGTACCTTATACGGGGTAGCTGGCCATGTCTGTCTCCGTATTTCGATAATAGGGCGTGATAAGGTTTTAATGGTGGCCCATGCAGGTCTGTTCTTCAGACTTTGAGGTGTCATAGTCATAGAAATCTCAATCAAACATGATGCTTCTTGAAAATCTAAATTTGTACTCTTCAATACTCAGCTTGGATTTTTTTACATTGGTTGCTTCCTTGTTCCTTCTCGTCATATGCTTATTGGTTCTTGTGCTCTTCTTTAGGGCTTTTTCTTCCCCCGATATTGCAGCAACAAGAGAGGCACAATTGCCAGTGTAACGAGATATTGTGGAACCTCAGCCAAGGATCCGAGTTGAACCCACGATGAATGGGACTGAGCAGCAGGCTCCAGGCATTCCCGTACCTCCCGTAGTGCCGGCAGCACTGGACACCCCAGCCTGGCTAGAGATTATTCATAGATTTTTGGTTGCATAATAACACAATATGGTGGTGCAACAACAACAACAACAACATTAGCAACAACAGCTCCAGTAGCAGGAACAAAATGTCATGTTGAACCAAGGGTTGCAAACAGCCCTAGAATAAGGCGAGAGAACAGACTCTGGGGCATCTGTTAGATTTTGTAGACTGAACCCCAGATACTTCGATGGCACGGAGGACACAATCATGGCAGCTAATTGGCTCCAGGATATTGAGACCATTCTGACAGCGGCTAAAGTTTCGGTCGAGGAACAAGTTGACTTGGTTTACCTACAACTCCAAGATCTGGCAAGAGATTAGTGGGCTACGATGGAGGTTGGACTAAGGCATCCTATTTTTTGGAAGGATTTCAGGACCCGGTTCAGGACGAAGTACTTTGGGATTGTGGCTCAGTGTGAGTTACAGCAGACGTTCATTAACCTCAAGCAAGCTGAAAGGATGGTAGATGGCTATGCAGCAGAGTTTTGCCGACTAAGCATATTTGCTATAACCATGGTAGAAACATAGTTGAAGAAAGAAATAAGGTTCTAACAGGGACTTCACTTAGATATCTTATATATGGTAGAGGTATACGACTACCAGACCTTTGAGGTGGTATTGATAGCAGCCAATAGGGTCGAGCTTAATTCTCAAAAGGATAGCTTCAAGAAGAGTGGATCGGAAGAGGCTTCATGGACAGAAAAATGAGAGAGGACCAGTACCCCGAACATCAGCACCATCACCTGACGTTCGTATACATAATTTAGTACCGTGGAGGGCGACAGTTCTAATAGTGACAGTACCAACTAAGCAACAACAACAGCAGCAACAGCAACGACAGGAAGCACCGACATGTTGTACCTACTGTGGCAAGGGAGGTCATACTCAAAATATTTGTCGGGCAGCTAACAGACTATGTTTGAGATGTGGGAGCCCTGATCACAAGATTTCTACGTGCCCATTGATGCAGAGGTCAGGAGGGACAGTACAATAGTTTTCTGCATTGCCAGCTCCAAGGACAGTGCAGCAAGGAGGACCAGCAGTAGTAGCACAGCCTCTGGCTCAGCATTCATTGTCGATGTAGGCCCAGCTTTATAGGCAGCAACAATAAAATTAGCAAGAACAAAAACTATGACAGCAAGGAAGACAGCAGCAAGGAGCTCGATAAGGCCAAGGATAAGCAATAACCTTGTCTTTAGAGGAAGCAATGACGTCAGACAACGTAGTGGCATATAACATTTTTGTTACAAACTTTTTTGCCATAACTTTATTTGATTCTGGAGCTTCGCACTCATTTATATCTACACAATATGCGACACATATTGGATTGAAGTTTGAGACATTGTCGGTGAGGTTGAATATACTCATTGGCAATGGGATCATAGAAGTTAGTAGCGTGTTCCTAGCATGTCCAGTCGTAGTATGTGGACATCTATTACCTAAAAAATTGATCGAGTTTCCTATGGATAACTTTGATGTTATCTTAGGCATGGACTGGTTGAGAGATAGTCATGCAATAATAGACTGTCATGAGGGTAGAGTGTTGTTTAGAAGTCCTGGTCTAGAAGAGTTTGTCCTTAGAAGTATAGCAAGAGACCAGCACAAGGGAGAAGTCACAACCATAGCAAAAGAAGTAAACCTGCTGCCCAAGATAGTTGAAGAGTTCATGGTCGTCTTTCCCAATGACCTTCTCGGATTACCCCCAGTTAGGGCAATAGAGTTCGGTATAGAGTTGATGCCAGGAGCAGAACTAGTATCCCAGAAGGTGTACCCAATATCACCATCAGAGCTTGATCAGTTATATCGACACGTGGAAGAACTGAAAGCAAAGAATTTTATTCGGACCAGTGCATCATCGTGGGAAGCACCAGCGGTATTGGTAAAGAAGAAGGATTGATCGACGTGGTTGTGTATAGATTATAGGCGGCTTAATGCAGTGACCGTAAAGAACAAGTACCCATTAACAAGGATTGATGATTTGTTTGACCAATTAAGTGGAACAAGAGTCTTCTCCAAGATAGATTTACTATCAGGATATCACCAGGTGTGAGTCCGAGAGCAGAATATACGAAAGACAGCATTTAGGTCACGATATGGGCATTACGAATTCTTAGTTATGCTTTTCGGACTAACTAATGCTCCAGCGATATTCATGGATTTGATGAATTATATTTTCATGCCTTACTTAGACTAATTTGTGGTAGTATTCATCAATGACATCCTGGTGTATTCTCGTAATGAGGAGGAGCATAAAGAACAACTCAGGATAGTTCTACAGACTTTCAGGGGGCATCAGTTATACGAAAAGCTTAGTAAGTATGAGTTTTGGCTGGATTGTATATCCTTTCTTAGACACATTATTTTTTGAGCGGGAGTTTCAGTTGATCCCAAGAAGGTAGAGGCATTAAAGAATTGGCCAATCTCAAAGACGGTAGTGGAAGTGCGTAGTTTTCTAGGCTTGGCAGGATATGACAGAAGATTTGTGTCAAATTTTGCTAAGATATCAGCACCTTTGAATCAGTTGACGCACAAGAAAGTTAAATTTGTGTGGTCAGCGGAATGTTAGATAGCCTTTGAAGAGTTGAAGAAGAAGTTAATCACTGCCCCCAATCCTTACTCTTCCAGCAGGCTCCGGAGGATTCACAATGTATTGTGATGCCTCTGGAAAAGGACTTGGATGCGTTTTGATGCAACAAAAGAGAGTGATAGCATATTCTTCTCGGCAGCTCAGAGACCACGAGAAGAACTATCCAACTCACAATTTGGAGTTAGCAGCAGTAGTGTTTGCACTTAAGCTGTGGAGGCACTACTTATATGGTGATCGAGTAGAAATATTCACCGATCATAAGAGTCTGAAGTATGTGTTCATGCAGAAGGCCCTAAACATGAGGTGGAGAAGTGTCACCACCCCATTTCCAGAGCCGGGTATTTTTTTTTAATTTTAATTTAGTTAATTGTATATTATTTATAATTAATTGTATTTATAATTAATTAATGATTGTATTATATTTTTATTGATTGTTTTAGGATTTTGGCTAGCCTGGACACATGTCAGACCCTAGTGGACCCATGTCCGACCCAGCCCACACCCTTGTGAGACTTATTTTTGGGTTTAGAATATTTATTATATTTTTAGTGGGTTAGTTGGAGATATTTGGAGTTAGTTTGAGTGCTTTTGGAACCCAAAACCCAAAACCGAGTTACGGGAGGGCATTTTTGACATTTGCCAACTTGTAACCCATTTATTTTGCTTGGCCGGCCCTATTTTCCCACACTCGACCACAAGCACAGCAGGAGCAGCCCCTCCCTACCTCATTTCTTCTTCTTCTCTTCTTCTTCTTCTTCTCCACTCATTTTTCTTCTTCCTTTCTCCTTCCCACTTCAAGTAAGCATCCTTTTCCTCTTCTTTCTTCTTCTATTCTCCATGATTATGAACCCTAACCCTACATTCTTCCCCAACCTAGGTGGGTAGAGCTTAGATTTTGAGTTGGAGCTAGATTTGGGAGCTTGGAAGCTTGGTTTGGTGGATTTGGAGCATTTTGGAGATTTTGGCTTGGGATTCTAACTCCCAAGAGGTAAACCCTAATTTTCCCCTTGTAATTACTCTTTTATAGTGTAATTAATAGTTTAGAACCTTCCTAGACCCTTAGGCTACCCGTGGAAGGAAGTTGGAACTAGTTTGGTAGTGTTTGGAGACTTTAACACTAGGTTTTGTATCAATTTCGGGTGGAATCCGAATTTGGCCCAATTTTGGGTGATGCCCTAGGTTAGACGGACCTAGGTAGATGTTGTCAGGTGTCTTAAGGGTGAGTGCGTGTCTCCGTTCGGACACGGGAATCCGTGTCGCGGAGAAACGGGTGTTTCGGACGAATTTGGGGGTTTTCGTCGTCGCCGATTCTAAGTGCGTGCGCGTTTTTGCCACGGACCTAGAATCGACGCGGTAGCATTTTTTTCTATGATCTAGACATCGTTTAGGACCCATGGATAAATTTTTGGTCGATTCCGAGTTGGTTTGGTGTGCGTTTCAGGAGGTTTTCCGAACCGCACACCGCGTATTCGTCGAAATGACCGAACGGCCATTTCGGCGTGGTTTTCTAGTTTCGGGCTTGTGCGCGCGTTGGGTTAGTATCGGGGAGTGTGTGCTAGAATTCTCGGGCTATATTTTATATATTTATTGGTGTTTGTACGTGTCGGGGTCGTTGGACATGCGTTGGTGAGCGTTGTGGGCGTTGTGTGCATTGTTGTGTGTAGTGTTGTGTTTGTGTATATATGTCTCTCTATATATATATTTATATATATGTGTGTCCCTATATATATATATATATATATATATATATATATATATATATATATATATATATATATAGATGTGTGTTAGTGAGTGCTTGTGTGAGTGTGTGTTGGTGTTAGTGTGTGTGTAGGTGAGTATGTGTGTGTGAGTGTTTATATATTTATATATATATGATTATGAGTTTGTGTGTATATATGTATATATATTTATATATATATATGTATGAGTGTTGTGTGTGTGGTTGTGTGTTTGTGAGAGTGTGTGCTAGTGTGTGTGAGAGTGTGTGAGAGTGAGTGTGAGTGGGGGTATATATATATATATATGTTTGAGTGTGAGTGTGTATATGTATATATATATATATATATATATATATATATATATATATATATATATATGTGTGTGTGTATAAATATATAGATGTGTGTTTATTTATATATATATATATATATATATATATATATATATATATATATATATATATATATGTGTGTATATTTGTATATGTGTGTGTGTGTTGATATGTGTTTATATGAGTGTGTGTGTGTTAATATGTGTGTATAAGTATATATGTTAGTATGTGAATATATATAAGTTAGTGTGTATATATATCTATAGAGTTATATATATATATATGTATATATATGTATGTATATATATATAGTGATATATATATATGTATATAGGAGTGTGTGTGTGTGTGTGTGTGTGTGTGTGTGTGTGTGTGTGTGTGTGTGTGTTGTGAGATGGGGGGGACTGGAACCTGGAACAGCAACAGCAGCTGCTGCTGTGGGGTAGCAGCCACCACAGCAGCAGCAAACAGAGCAGCAGCAGCAGTATTTTGCTGCATCAGCAGCAGCAGAAGCACAGCATCAGCAGCAGCCATTTGAGCAGCGCAGCAGCAGCTTTTAGGGGAGGAGCAAGAGCAGCAATGCGAGGGAGAGAGAGAGGTATACATATATATAGTTAGATAGATTAGTAGATAGTTAGATTAATAGTTAGGTGGATATATAGATTAGATAATAGATGGATGGTTAGATATATGGATATTAGATACATATAGATAGATGATAGTTAGATGGTTAGATAGAATTATAGATAGATGGTTTGATAGTTTATATAGATGAATAGATAGATAGTTAGATTGCAAGATAGATAGATAGATTAGTAGATTGATAGATATATAGATACATAGTTAGATAAATAGATACATAGATAGATGGATGCCTAGGTAGAATAGATAAATAGATTAGATAACTAGATAAATAGATAGACACCTAGATAGATGCATAGATAGGTGGTTAGATAGATAAATATCTAGATAGCTAGTTAGATAATAAGATGGATAGATAACTATTAGTTAGTTACCTAGATAAATAGGTAGATAGCTAGATATTAGATAGATAGTTAGATATCTATATCTATATGCATAGATATATACATAGCTAGATAGATAGTTAGATATCTAGGTATAGATATATATATATATATGTAAGGTATGTGTAAGGTAAGGTATATATGTAAGGTATATATGTAAGGTATGTGAGATATATATGTAGATACCTAGGTATATGCATATATGTATTAGATATATATATTTTAGCCTAGATTATAGCTATATATATATGTTTATGCATAGTTAGTTAGCTAGAGGGGTAGTCGGGTTGAGTTTAGAGCGGTATCTCAATACCTTGAGATATCCAAGGTATTGGGTTTCGAGCGGGGTATTTGAGCAATAGCCTAGGAATAGTATTGGAGTAATTTTTATATGCTTATGTGTATATATTTACGCGTGCTAGCATAGGTTTTAGCGGGTTTAGGCGGGGTGCGTAGCCTAGGTTGAGGTATCGGATACCGAGGGTATCCCGGTATCTCAAGGAGGCGAGTTTGAGGGTTTATTACCTTAATGACCTAGTTTTGGCCTAGAATTTTAGGAGCACCCTAGTTTGACCTAGACTTGACCGTAGTTGACTCGGTTGACCGTCAAAGTCAACTTTTGACCTAGTTTTGACCCAGAGTTGACTTTTTGACCCAGATTTTACCGGTTTGACCCGTTTGACCTAAAACGACCCTAGAAGCCTATTTTTAGTTATTTTATATCTGTTTAACTCATTAGAACCATGTTTAACCTTGCTTTTCATAATAGGTCCTTGCGACACCGGTTCGGATCGCCAGTTGCTCAGGACGTCAGGCGAGTACATTCTCTGATAGTTTTTATTATTTGATGATTATTATGATTCAGCTTCTAGTATAGTATCATCTGATTATTCTGGCACAACACGGGACACTGACTGGTATTTCTGGATTTATTTACTTGCGACACGTACATTTTATATTTCTGGTCTCTATTCTGGAATTACTACTGGCATCACCTACAGGCATCACTCATGTTTCAGGCTGGACTCATCTTGATTTACGTGTCGGGTCTTGGATTCACTTGTATTAGTCGGGGCGGGGAAATACTCGAGTAGATGTAACACCCCGTTCCGCTCAAGCGGACTGCCGTCTCAAACGGCAATCGTGCAGCTGTCCTGACCCGCTTTGTCTCGATCAAGAAGCAAAGGATATCCAGACTTGTCCCTACAGGAATCCGGCTTGGACTTTCAGAGGCTCGCTCAGACGTATCACTCTACCAAGGTGAATCATCGCTAAGGTGGGTGGCTACGGTGAACTTGTCTTTGCTTAGCCAGCACACATAAAATCTGGAATATTTATGCTAGTCGCTAGGTGATTCACCCCCTGCATGCTAATAAATCCAACGCACCTAGCTAAGGGAATAATCCCAACTTGTATTGCTTGCTAGAACATGGAAATTGAAATACTGCTTATATTCAGACCCTCGCATGCTAAGTCCCTTAACGGTTTCAACTCTCGACTTACCTTCGGGTCCGAGCAACGTGCCTGCTTATATTCCTTAGAAACTTATGCTTGTCTGCTTTCGAACGTCTAGCATTATTGTGTTGTGCATGCATTCTTGTTTAGCCAGAAGACTATCAAATAGTCCTTCTGTGCATTTGAACCTGCAAGTATCCGGGACCGTTAGGTCACCAAAGGCAAATCCCCGAACCAGGGGAATGCATCAAGCAAGAATGGATATTTGAATGTGAATCACGCTTGAATGATAATCATGTCATGTTTGGATCTGAACAAGGATTGTGTTTGTACTGTTTGAATCCCAGCTCGTTGAGCAATGTGCTCGTTCAGAATAAGTTTGTGTATTCCATGATTATCATGTCAAGCTTTGGATTTGGATAGACCCTGACTTGCATGTCGCGGACAACCTGTGCACAAGGATTTTTGGCTTCCGCGGACGGTCACCGGGGCACTGGGACCGATCCGATCCGGGCGGAAGAGTTTGTATGGTCGTTAGTCACGGACGGAGTGTTATGTAGCGGGGCTCGCCACCTGCGTTGCTATCACTCTTATTCCCGAGACCATAACCCGTCCATAATGGCTATGCCAGCGACTTTCGTCATATAGATAAGTCATCCTCGCTTAGCGGCTATCCGCGTGCGAGTCATTGCATAACATCAATGAACTGAACACCTGAACGATCTGAACATAACGACCCTCATGTTTGCATATGCTATGCTTCCTGAATGTTTATACTTACCGTGCTTGAATTAATCATGTTTGCCTTGGACAGGGAAAGAGAAATGGTAAGTTGGTAAGTCTCGCCGTGTTTCCTCAAATATCGTACGGCGCACTGCCCGACACGTTAAGCTATTCAATGTTTGCATGAAACTGATCCTAAGGCAACTAGAAAGACAACTTAATAGTTGTGCACGGAACCTGTATTACGTGTTTGGATTTGTCGAGCGGGCGAGTAGCTTCCCCACCAGTGCATTCAATGTACTGATAATCCACCAGTTTGTATGCAGGGTGCGGGAGAACCTCGTTCGGTGCGGATGCCTCCAACGTACGTGCTAAGGCCAGGAGTTCCCTCTGAAGCCTTGCAACGGTGCATCCGGGACTGAAGCACATATACAAGACATAAGTTATGAACATCGCCTGTATAATCATTCCACAGTTGTAGCCACTTGGCACGCTTTTACTGTTACAGAGAGAGAGGCTTGAGCGACTTGTAATCTCGGCTATACGCCGCCTGTAACACAAGTTATATCAATAAAAGAGCTTGCTTTACTTCAACTTGTGTTTCAATGCTTCCGCTATATTTGTCGACTCAGTGAACCTGTTACCGATCGCCTATGCGTTCATGACTCCGCTGTACTCGGACAATCTGTGTGACTCTGTGGCTTAGAACTCTTGCCGCCAGCCAATGAACCATGGTCTTGCACGGGCGTGGATCACGCTCGTGCGGCATCACGCCCGGATGGGTTAAGCGATCGTTCCGCGGGAGCGCTGGCGAGGGTGATTCCCGCCTAGCGGAAACGGTCGATTGCCTGCGGAAGATCGGGGCGTGACAGTAGACATGTAAACATTCCCATCTGGAATTATCAGGAATCACTCCCTCTGGTCTAATCTGGAATGATAGCAGCCGCGCACCCAGTGCGCGGTGAGCCGTACTTACCCCTAGCCGTTTACATGTCGAAACAAGTATTTCAAAGACACCGAGTTCATTCTTTATAGTCTGGACTCACTTGTATTTCTTGACTTGTCTCACTTACATGTTTCTGGACTTGACTCACAACATATTTTTTATGCTGGACTCACTACACGTTCTTGTGCACGGACTTGATCTTAGCTTGGATTCTTGTATCTTGCAGTTATTACTATCTTGTTTCTGATATTCCTGCATCTTTACCTTTATGCACCAGTGATTTATATATTTCTTGTTTCATACTTGCTTCATTCTTCTTGCTACTTGCTGTAAACACCCTAAATTTCAGGAATAAAATTTATATAATTTTCCGTATTTTCGGTATTTTTCTGGAATTTATAGCTAAGGTGATTTGGAGTTAAAATATTCTGGAAATAGAAATTTATTGTGTATAATAGAAAACCGGACGCATGGCATTTTTTGGTGTATTTATTGGACTCCGGAGCAACGTATCGAGGACCTTTAGCTATTTGGATGGTGAACCAGACCCAAATTCGAACCAACCCAGACCAAACCCGACCCGCTATAAACCCTAGGCGGCCGCCAACACTGTAGCAGCCTATAAAACCCTTCTCGTTTTCTGTGCTAAACCATCTGAACCCTAGCCGCTCATCCCCATCGCCGTCCATCTCCCCTTAGGACTCGACCCACCCCGGATCTGCCCTAGCCGGAGCTTGCCAGCGCTCCTCCCTGCCCTTTCCGCTGTACCGCGGAGAACCCCGACCGGCCCGCGTTTCTCCCCGACCGGCCGAGGAGAATCCCGACCGTCGACTGGCCGAGCACTGCTCCGGCCAGCGCGAGCCTGACTGGGCAGCACAGTCTAGGACACCGACCAGGACAGAGCAGCCGAGACGACCCTCGGTGCGGCAGCCGATCGGTGCATTCGGCCGTGCCCTCCACCAGGCCGACCTCGACACCCTGTATTCGGCCGCACAGTCAGGACTCCCTCAGCCCCGTTTCATCCAGACGCCGTCGCAGCCCTGACCTCGGACACGGCAATCGCAGACCCAGCAACTTGATACGCTGGACACGGAATTGACGAGCAGGACGCGTGAGAATCAGCTATCGTGGAGGCCTGTTCAGGTATCGTTTTCTCTCAACTCACGACTCCGTTTTCAATTCGGTCAATTGCTATGCGTAGACTGTATAACCCTCTCGGTGTCCGTGCAAATTGCCCGGTGCATCGCGTCCTGTAGTGATCGTACACCGCGATCCAAAACAGGAAGAAGCAACGCCCTGTTTCACCTCGGAACTGAGTCCGCCCCGCCAATCGGGACGACTTGGTCGCACGCGGTCTTTACCAAACTGTGCGCGACGTTGATACGGTCGTGTAGGATTTCGCAGAAGTCGATTCGGAGGTGCGGGCACCCCGGAATCAACGCGTATCCGCCGACGACACTCCGTATCCGTCCTTTCTGAAACATGCTGTAACTTCGTGTACACACATCGGATCGAGACAAAACTTGCGCCATCGGATCCGTAGTAATACGCTGGTCCTGTGAGCCAAGTTTGGTTCGATTCTGAGGACGTTGACAAAATCACGTATCGTGGGCCCCACAGGCTCCACTCGACGGGTGATTTTGTGATCGGCTCATCGGAATCCAATTCTGGAAGTTCCGTTGGGTTTGTATCATCGTTCCTGACTTGTAGACACTGAGTTTGCGGAAATTGGAGACCTTTGACCCAGATGCGCTTTTCGGTGCAAAGTGGGCCCACACGTGGAACCCGCTTTGGCCCGAAAATGACCTTTTTGCCCCTGTGTCCAAATTGGACGTAAGGACCGGCGTTTCTAGCTATTTGACACCTTCTGAGACTGTTGGTGATATTTATTACAGCTTTTGGAGTAGTTTCCACCGGATCCACAGATACCAGGACAGTTGTTGATACTCGGACATCAGGCAAGTGTACCTTGCCACTCTATGCAGCTTAGTTATCTATTTTCCTTGCTTATTATATATATATTGCTGTGCATGCTCAACCTAGGACCGTGTGACGTACTTAGCGTCCGATTATCAGTCGGGTGCCGATACTGTACGCAGTGTTGGGTACGGTCATTTAGAGATGGATATCCGTGACACTTTATATTCTCGTACTTGTCTTATCAAGTACCATATGACCCAGGACACTTGACACTATTCATGAGACAGGATTTTCCCGAGATATTCGTGGTGATTCTGTATAGGATACAGGACATGGACATTATACTATTAGATACTTTATGACTTGTTGCATTAGCTATGATCGCGCTTGACATGGGCATGAGACGTTGTGGTCATGATATGCGTGGTTACATTGGGTGGGGAGAGACACACAGGCTACAGGCTGTATTTATGTATATCTTCTATTATTGAGAGGTCGTAGACTCTCGTAGCAGAGCTAGACCCACTACCGGTTATTACCGCTACCGGCTCCCCGACACAGAGCTTGTAGTGGCTCAGCCTGAGACTAGTGATGCTCTCACTTGCATTTACACTTAGATGGTTACATATTTACCCCTTTGTTTCATTTAGTTATATATTGCTGCACTGCTTATCTGTATTTTTGGCATGAGCTTTCTTGTACCTTGCTATGTCCCCTGAGGACCTGGATCCGGATTTTTGTCCCCAGATTTTGCAGACGAGGTTTATCCCGAGGTTTACGGGACCGGAGCAGGAGCTGATCCAGGATTTGTACCACCATCTGAGGACGAGGTCTTAGCTGAAGACTTCTCTTGAGCATCCTTATTTATGCTCCGCTTTTATTATTTATTTCAGTCTTTTAAATTCTGGTCAGATGAACCATTGTACTAGATATTTATCGGGTTGTTCCCCGAAGTACTATGTGAGACTGGATGATGATTTACATTCCTTATTTATTCTGTGGATCATGTTTATGTCTTGTGTGGATGAGATTAGTTGTACCATGATTGTCGTAGACTTGTTTTACAGCTTAAGTATGCCCTGATGGATCCTTTATAGTGAGTTGGTCCATCGGTGCGTACTGCTGGCCGTTGACACGCGTCTGGTCCCACGGTATTTTGGGACTGGGGCGTGACATGGTTTTTGTGGTGGCCCATGCAGGTCCTTCAACTAAATTGTTCGGTTTCAACTTAGGGACCGAACCAGCCTGCCCTAAGGATAGGATAAGTTCTAGGTTCTCATCCATTATTTAACCATTGTTGAACTCTATATCGAACTCGAAATATTTTTACTTGAACTGCATCCTGTATTGATTCCTCTGAGCGTTCTCATAGTTTATCTTTTGATTTCAGAGCAATGGATTCCGGGAACAGAGATGATATTCCTTTGGATACGCCACACGACGCTGTGGTTACTTACGGAGACGGAGTGACACCAGGGGATGGTGGACAAGCATCGCAGAGTGATCAAACCGGACAGCCTAATCCAAGGTTCCGGAGAAATGACATCCCACCTCCACCACAGTTCACTCCCCAGCTGCCAGTATTCCCGCCAGGACAAGCCATGGACGGGCAACAAATGTTCCAGATGATGTATGCTATGATGCAAGCACAGCAACAGATTCAGCAGGAGGCCCATCGGCAGGAGGCCGAGTATCTGAGGACCAGCCTGGTATCCGCATTGGAGCAGGCAAATCCCCCAACGAGGCGAACAGCGACGGGATCTATCACTGATTTCCGTCACCTCAAACCTCGCACATTTTCTGGTAAGGAAGGGCCAACGGAAGTTCATGAGTGGCTCACCAATATTCAGCATCAGTTGGAAGCCGCTGAACTTCCGAGAGAGAAGTGGATGACTGCAGTTAGAATGCAGTTAACTGATAATGCGCATCACTGGTGGCTAGCAGAAGAGAGGAGACTCGGACAGGACAGAGTCACATGGGAAGAGTTCTCTAGACTCTTCCAAGAGATGTACATCCCGGCAGTCGCACGGTCAGAGCTCAGAGACAGGTTCAACCGCCTTATCCAAGGCAGCATGTCAGTGGAGGAATATAATGCGGAATTTATTCGCCTGAGCCGCTTTGCCCCGACATTGACTTCGACGGAGGAAGAAAAAGCAGAGAAGTTCTTTGACGGCTTGAAGTTCGAGCTTCAGAGAGTGATTGGATCGGTAGCACCTACCTCTTATACCGATGTTCTTGCAGCAGCCCGACGCTTGGAGCGCGTCGCTAGAAGGGAGACTAACCTGAAGAGGCCTATCACATCAGCACCATCCAGGCCAGCACATGGGGATTCAGTAAAGCGAGCCCAGAGGGATATGCCAGATAGAGCAGCACATAGAGACAGACCTCTTCCTACTTGTCACCACTGCGGCAAGGTAGGACACATTGAGAAGGAATGCAGGCGTAAGTTGGGATTATGTTTGAGCTGCGGATCCAGCCAGCACTTTTCCCGGGACTGTTCTGAACGCAGAGACGGAGCACCAAGACTAGCATTACCTGCACCACGACCAGCCTATCCAGCAGCAGGAGGCCAGCAGACAGGAGTTGGTGGGGTCAGACCACCAGCCCCAAGAGGGAACCAGCAGAGACCACCACTGGCCCCACAGGCAGCCCTATTTCATCAGCAGCAGCAGCAGCAGCAGCAGAGAGGTCCAGCTCAGGGACGGGGACAGGCATTCCCATTAGCTGTTGAGGAGGAGGCTACAGCAGGCGAGGTCATCGCAGGTACTATTTTAGTAGCTTCATTACCTGCTGTAGTTTTATTTGATTCTGGAGCATCGCATTCATTTATAGCAGCTAGCTTTGTAGCCACCCATAGAGTAGCTACCGCACCCCTCCCGAAGATGAAGAAGATTCTTACGGGAGGTGGTATTATTCCGGTTAGTGACGTCTGTAGATCATGTTCTGTAGTAGTTTGTGGCCGAGAGATGCGAGCGCAGTTTCTGATATTTTCTATGCCGGATTATGATGTCGTACTTGGTATGGACTGGTTAAGTCAGTACCATGCGACTCTTGATTGCCGACTTGGGCGGGTTATATTTAGACCGCCAGGACACCCAGAATTTGAGTTTCTCCGAGGAGCAGTAGAGCAAGGAGTTCAGCCTACTCTTAGGGTACTATCTGTAGAAGGGGAGACAGGTTACCCAAGAGTCATATCAGAATTTGTGGATGTATTTCCTGATGATCTTCCAGGCTTACCGCCTGATCGGAAAATAGAATTCACGATAGACTTAACTCCAGGAGCAGAGCCAATCACTTCATCGGTTTATCGGCTAGCACCTAAGGAGTTAGTGGAGTTGAAGGAACAGGTAGATGATCTTTTGGAGAAGGGTTTCATTCGCCCCAGTGTTTCACCTTGGGGAGCACCCATCTTATTTGTGCCGAAGAAGGATGGAACAGTACGGTTGTGCATTGATTACAGGGCACTGAATGCCGTGACCATCAAGAACAGGTATCCCTTACCACGCATTGATGATCTATTCGATCAATTGAGTGGTGCAAGGGTATTCTCGAAGATTAACCTTAGATCCGGCTATCATCAGATCAAGGTAAGGAAGGAAGACATCCCGAAGACAACTTTCAGGACGAAGTATGGGCATTATGAGTTCTTGGTGATGCCGTTTGGTTTAACCAACGCACCAGCAGTGTTTATGAGCTTAATGAACAGGGTCTTTCATCAGTTCTTGGATAAATTTGTAGTGGTGTTCATTGATGACATTTTCATATATTCCAAGAGCCCTGAAGAGCACGAGGAGCAGCTCAGAATCGTGTTAGAGACCTTGAGACAGGAAAAGTTATATGCCAAGCTCAGTAAGTGTGAGTTCTGTATGGACAGAGTGCCTTTCTTGGGACACATCATATCAGGAGAAGGACTTTCAGTGGATCCAGAGAAGGTTGCAGCAATTGAGACATGGCCTACACCTACATCAGTTGCAGAGGTAAGAAGTTTTCTCGGACTCGCGGGATATTACCGAAGGTTCGTAGAAAATTTCTCAAGGATTGCAGAACCAATGACGAAGCTGACACGGAAGGATCAGGAGTTTATATGGACAGAAGACTGCCAGAAGGTTTTTGAAGAACTAAAAAGAAGATTAACAACAGCACCTCTTGACTCTTCCTTCAGGGTCAGGAGGTTTTGTTATTTACAGTGATGCATCCGGCAGTGGACTAGGATGTGTTTTGATGCAACATGGCAAAGTCATTGCTTATGCGTCGAGACAGTTGAAGGACCACGAGAAGAACTACCCCACGCATGATCTGGAGCTAGCAGCAGTGATATTTGCATTGAAGATATGGAGGCACTACCTTTATGGAGAGAGGGTAGAAATCTTTACTGACCACAAGAGCCTGAAGTATGTGTATACTCAGAAGGAGCTTAACATGAGACAGAGATGTTGGCTGGAACTGATGGTAGATTTTGACATCGATCTGCAGTATCATCCGGGAAAGGCGAATGTTGTTGCAGATGCACTCAGCAGGAAGCCTACGGCTTATTTCTTGACAATGCAGCCCGAGTTATTGAAGGACTTACAGGAGCTACAGATAGAGGTTGTCTTACCAGGACAGAATGGATTGATGGCTAACCTTGAGATTCAGTCATCACTCGTGGAGAAGATTAAAGAAGCATTGCCCACCGATGCTAGATTCCGAAGACTCAAAGAAAGGACAGAAGCAGGTATTCAGACAGGACTTCGCATTCACGAAGACGGGACATTGAGATTTGGAAACCGCTTGTATGTTCCAAATGGAGAATTAAGACAGGAGTTAATGACTGAAGCGCATAGCTCTATGTACTCTGTTCACCCAGGAGGAACTAAGATGTACAGAGACTTGAGACAGTATTACTGGTGGCATGGAATGAAGAGAGAGATCGCAAGATTTGTGGCCAAATGTTTAGTATGTCAACAAGTGAAGGCGGAGCATCAGAGAACTGCAGGTATGCTACAACCGCTCCCGATACCGGAATGGAAGTGGGAGCACATCACGATGGACTTTGTCACAGGATTTCCGAAGAGCCCCAGCGGAAGAGACGCAGTATGGGTGATAGTGGATCGACTCACTAAATCGGCACGCTTCTTGCCATTTAGAGTTGGACAGTCCACAGAGGTACTAGCCGACATGTATATGCGACAAATCGTCAAATTACATGGAGTGCCTGTTAGTATCGTATCGGATCGAGATTCGAGATTTATATCTCATTTCTGGAGAAGCATGCAAGAGAGTCTGGGCACCAGACTCAAATTCAGCACGGCATATCACCCGCAGACAGATGGACAATCGGAGCGCACCATTCAGATCTTAGAGGACATGTTGAGATCATGTATGCTAGACTTTGGAGGTTCTTGGGAAGATCATTTGCACTTAGTAGAGTTCTCCTACAATAACAGTTATCAGGCCAGCATCCAGATGGCGCCATTTGAAGCTTTATACGGAAGGAAGTGCAGATCACCTGTGTGTTGGAGTGACGTTGGTGAACGTCAGATACTGGGTCCAGAATTGGTAACGCAGACAGTGGAGAAGGTGAAGCAGATACAGAATCATCTACGAGCAGTTCAGGACAGACAGAAGCATTGGGCAGATACACACAGGCGTCCCCTAGAGTTCAAGGAAGGAGATCATGTGTTCTTGAGGATTTTGCCCACTCGTGGTACTATCAGATTCGGGAGCAGAGGCAAGCTGAGCCCAAGGTATATTGGGCCATTTGACATTCTAGAGCGCGTTGGTGAGGTGGCTTACCGGCTTGCATTACCTCCATCCTTAGAGGGAGTGCATGACGTATTCCACGTCTCACAGCTGCGAAGGTACGTGACCGACCCAAGTCACGTAGTCGATCATTCAGAGATCGCGGTAGGCCCGAGCTTGAGGTATGAAGAGCAACCAGTTGGCATCCTCGACGTCAGTGAGAAGACATTACGGGGACAGACGATCAGACTGGTCCGAGTAGCATGGAAACATCATTCACCAGGCGAATCGACTTGGGAACGAGAAGATAGTATGCGTCAGCGATACCCCCACTTGTTCGAGGAGGCAGTTGTAAACTAGGCCACCTTGTATTTCCATAACCCTTCTTTAGTAGCTTATTCTTTGATTGCGAGGACGCAATCCTTTTAAGGAGGGAAGATTGTAAACACCCTAAATTTCAGGAATAAAATTTATATAATTTTCCGTATTTTCAGTATTTTTCTGGAATTTATAGCTAAGGTGATTTGGAGTTAAAATATTCTGAAAATAGAAATTTATTGTGTATAATAGAAAACCGGACGCATGGCATTTTTCGGTGTATTTATTGGACTCCGGAGCAACGTATCGAGGACCTTTAGCTATTTGGATGGTGAACCAGACCCAAATTCGAACCAACCCAGACCAAACCCGACCCGCTGTAAACCCTAGGCGGCCGCCAACACTGTAGCAGCCTATAAAACCCTTCTCGTTTTCTGTGCTAAACCATCTGAACCCTAGCCGCTCATCCCCATCGCCGTCCATCTCCCCTTAGGACTCGACCCACCCCGGATCTGCCCTAGCCGGAGCTTGCCAGCGCTCCTCCCTGCCCTTTCCGCTGTACCGCGGAGAACCCCGACCGGCCCGCGTTTCTCCCCGACCGGCCGAGGAGAATCCCGACCGTCGACTGGCCGAGCACTGCTCCGGCCAGCGCGAGCCTGACTGGGCAGCACAGTCTAGGACACCGACCAGGACAGAGCAGCCGAGACGACCCTCGGTGCGGCAGCCGATCGGTGCATTCGGCCGTGCCCTCCACCAGGCCGACCTCGACACCCTGTGTTCGGCCGCACAGTCAGGACTCCCCCAGCCCCGTTTCATCCAGACGCCGTCGCAGCCCTGACCTCGGACACGGCAATCGCAGACCCAGCAACTTGATACGCTGGACACGGAATTGACGAGCAGGACGCGTGAGAATCAGCTATCGTGGAGGCCTGTTCAGGTATCGTTTTCTCTCAACTCACGACTCCGTTTTCAATTCGGTCAATTGCTATGCGTAGACTGTATAACCCTCTCGGTGCCCGTGCAAATCGCCCGGTGCATCGCGTCCTGTAGTGATCGTACACCGCGATCCAAAACAGGAAGAAGCAACGCCCTGTTTCACCTCGGAACTGAGTCCGCCCCGCCAATCGGGACGACTTGGTCGCACGCGGTCTTTACCAAACTGTGCGCGACGTTGATACGGTCGTGTAGGATTTCGCAGAAGTCGATTCGGAGGTGCGGGCACCCCGGAATCAACGCGTATCCGCCGACGACACTCCGTATCCGTCCTTTCTGAAACACGCTGTAACTTCGTGTACACACGTCGGATCGAGACGAAACTTGCGCCATCAGATCCGTAGTAATACGCTGGTCCGGTGAGCCAAGTTTGGTTCGATTCTGAGGACGTTGACAAAATCACGTATCGTGGGCCCCACAGGCTCCACTCGACGGGTGATTTTGTGATCGGCTCATCGGAATCCAATTCTGGAAGTTCCGTTGGGTTTGTATCATCGTTCCTGACTTATAGACACTGAGTTTGCGGAAATTGGAGACCTTTGACCCAGACGCGCTTTTCGGTGCAAAGTGGGCCCACACGTGGAACCCGCTTTGGCCCGAAAATGACCTTTTTGCCCCTGTGTCCAAATTGGACGTAAGGACCGGCGTTTCTAGCTATTTGACACCTTCTGAGACTGTTGGTGATATTTATTACAGCTTTTGGAGTAGTTTCCACCGGATCCACAGATACCAGGACAGTTGTTGATACTCGGACATCAGGCAAGTGTACCTTGCCACTCTATGCAGCTTAGTTATCTATTTTCCTTGCTTATTATATATATATTGCTGTGCATGCTCAACCTAGGACCGTGTGACGTACTTAGCGTCCGATATCAGTCGGGTGCCGATACTGTACGCAGTGTTGGGTACGGTCATTTAGAGATGGATATCCGTGACACTTTATATTCTCGTACTTGTCTTATCAAGTACCATATGACCCAGGACACTTGTCACTATTCATGAGACAGGATTTTCCTGAGATATTCGTGGTGATTCTGTATAGGATACAGGACATGGACATTATACTATTAGATACTTTATGACTTGTTGCATTAGCTATGATCGCGCTTGACATGGGCATGAGACGTTGTGGTCATGATATGCGTGGTTACATTGGGTGGGGAGAGACACACAGGCTACAGGCTGTATTTATGTATATCTTCTATTATTGAGAGGTCGTAGACTCTCGTAGCAGAGCTAGACCCACTACCGGTTATTACCGCTACCGGCTCCCCGACACAGAGCTTGTAGTGGCTCAGCCTGAGACTAGTGATGCTCTCACTTGCATTTACACTTAGATGGTTACATATTTACCCCTTTGTTTCATTTAGTTATATATTGCTGCACTGCTTATCTGTATTTTTGGCATGAGCTTTCTTGTACCTTGCTATGTCCCCTAAGGACCTGGATCCGGATTTTTGTCCCCAGATTTTGCAGACGAGGTTTATCCCGAGGTTTACGGGACCGGAGCAGGAGCTGATCCAGGAGTTGTACCACCATCTGAGGACGAGGTCTTAGCTGAAGACTTCTCTTGAGCATCCTTATTTATGCTCCGCTTTTATTATTTATTTCAGTCTTTTATATTCTGGTCAGATGAACCATTGTACTAGATATTTATCGGGTTGTTCCCCGAAGTACTATGTGAGACTGGATGATGATTTACATTCCTTATTTATTCTGTGGATCATGTTTATGTCTTGTGTGGATGAGATTAGTTGTACCATGATTGTCGTAGACTTGTTTTACAGCTTAAGTATGCCCTGATGGATCCTTTATAGTGAGTTGGTCCATCGGTGCGTACTGCTGGCCGTTGACACGCGTCTGGTCCCACGGTATTTTGGGACTGGGGCGTGACACTTGCTATAACTATTTTATAGTTTTTATCATTTAAATAGAACTGCTGTTAGAGATGTACTTGCTCCAGTCCTGACTGGACATATTTTTCAGAGTATCCGGAGGAGAGGTGTCCGATGTTTTATGGACCGGAGCCTGTCGATGGTGCAGACAGGGACCCTCTAGTTTAGGAGTAATTTTCGGGTTGGTAGCCGGGATCACTAGGACCTTGTTATTGTTTTTATTAGCTTTTAGCACCGGATTTGTCTCCGGTTTTGGATTGAGACATTGTATTGTATATTATTTTGGATGATGTATTATTATTGTTGATGTTGTGGTTGTTGTAGTAGTTGTTGTTGGTTAGACTTATAGCTGTTAGTCTTCTTTGTTATCTTATCGTGCTTAGATTCGTGATTGAGTACTTGATTATCATTATGATACTGCTCCTCCGGTTGGAGTTGAGATCTTTACAGGTTTATATATTGATTGCGTGAGATTGTTATCTAGATAGTTGACCTAAACAGCGTTCTACCGCCGATGCTGCGGCGTAGGCTGGACGTACCCACGACTCATACCCGATTTTTCGGACACGGGTCATGACAAGAAGGTGGCTAGATTTATTGAAAGATTATGACATGGAACTTCAGTACCATCCAGGCAAGGCTAATGTAGTAGCTGATGCACTTAGCAGAAGAGGTGGAGCATTTATGTTGACTACTCAGAACCATATTTTAGAAGACTTAAGAGAGATGGGTATCGAGATAGTACTTCTACAGAATACAGGTGTTCAGGCAAGCCTACAGATTCAGTCAACTTTGATAGATAGAATCAAGCTAGCTCAGGCAGAGGACCCGAAGATTCAAAATCTCCGGGAAGAATGTGAGTCAGGTCTTCAGAAGGAGTTAAAATTACATGCGGATGGAATACAAAGGTTTGGGAATCATCTATGCATACCAAGCGAGGATATTCGACAAGAAGTTATGAATGAAGCACACAGTTTCCAGTATTCCATTCATCTGGGAGGCACGAAGATGTACCAAGATATCAAACAATACTTTTGGTAGAACAGAATGAAGAGGGAAATAGAATGCTTAGTATCGCGATGTCTGATATGCCAGCAAGTGAAGGCAGAACAACAGAGAGCGGCAGGATTATTACAACTATTTTTATTCTAGAGTAGAAGTGGGAACATATCATGATGGACTTTGTGACTGGTTTACCTAGATCACTGACTAGTCGAGATATAGTTTGGGTAATAGTAGATCGTCTCAAAAAAGTAGCTCAGTTTTTTCCTTTTCGAGTAGGGCAGTCTACAAAAAAATTATCTGAAATATATATATGCGATAAATGGTGAGGTAACACGGTATCCCAGTAAGTATCGTGTCAGAATGAGACATATGGTTTACTTCTCATTTTTTGAAAACTTTACACCAGAGCTTGGGCACCAAGTTAAGATTCAGCACAGTTTACCACCCTCAGACAGACGGACAATCAGAAAGAACTATCCAGACATTGGAAGATATGCTATGAGCATGCACCTTAGATCTTGGTGGATCTTGGGAGAATCACCTTCACTTAGTGGAATTCTCGTACAATAACAATTATCAGGCCAGTATTCAGATGACACCTTTTGAAGCACTGTACGGCAGAAAGTGTAGGTCACCATTGGCTTGGGACGACATTGGTGAAAAAAAGATGGTAGGCCCTGAAATGATTAAGCAGACAGTAGAGGTTGTCAAGAAGATTAGAGAGCGACTTCGGGTTGCACAAGATATGCATCATTATTGGGCAGATCAGCATCGTAGACCTTTATAGTTTTGTGTCAGCGACTACGCATTTTTACGAATTTTGCCTACCCATGGAGTCATTAGATTCGAGGTTCGCGGAAAGCTTAGTCCCAGATACGTAGGTCTATTTGATATTCTCGAGCGGGTAGGCGATGTTTCTTATCGTCTTACCCTTCTGCCTACACTACGTGAGGTACACGATGTATTTTATGTGTCTCAGTTACGTAGGTATGTTCTGGATCTGAGTTATATCCTCGATTACTCTGAATTAGTCGTTGGTACAGACTTATCTAATGAGGAGCAACCCGTATCTATTCTGGATCGAAGAGAGAAAGTACTCAAGAACCGGACTATTTCTCTTATATGAGTGGCCTGGGGACATCATACTCTTGGAGAATTGACGTGGGAGCGCGAGGACGATATTCAGTCTCGGTACCCACACATGTTCGATTCGGAAGGTATATTCTATCTTATGCCTTCATATCTCGGATTCTGTGATCAGGTGATCACTTAGGTGTTGTGATGATATTGCTTGCATGAGTAGTTGCTAGTAGGTTTATATTATGCTTGTCCTGACTTCTCTAGCTGTTGGTTGGATTTGAATTCCGATGACGGAATTTTTCTAAGGTGGATAGAGATGTCACTCCTCGTTCCCGATATACGTATTTGGAACATATTTTTATTTTATCATAGTTGCATGTGTATGGAGACTAGACCCATTCTTTGGTTTAACCTGGTTTATAGTTTATTTTGTGGGTTGGTTCAACTCATGAGAGTCTTTGGTTCAACCCTCAAACCCTAGCATATATAAATCAATATTTCATTCTCTCTCTTCACTTCTTCATTTCTTCCTCTTCTTTAACTTTCTCTCCTTATTTCATAGGCAAGTACACATTGCATGAGAAATATAGAAACCCTCCATATTATTGATCTATCATGTTTATTATGTGTTTCTAAGCAATTTTAGTTCTTGGAGTTTTCTATTTTAATGGATGGATTAGTGTAGATCTATATTTCTAACTTAGGTTTTCTTGGATTTCTTGAGTTTTCTTGGTTTTGATCTATTAAACTTGTGTCTTTGAAAAATAGTTTTTGTTACATGTTAGACCATTCGATTTAGAGCATTTTGGCTTTTGGTTCATCTGATTTGGACTAAAAATGAGATTTTATGAAAAAACAAGATTTTAATTTTTGAGAGTTTTTGCCATGGCCGAACCTGATGTTGGAGAAGACGAAGTCTTCATGCAGACAACGAGTTATGCGTTTGAGAGTGTTATGTCGCCCGAGAGGGTTATGCGGCTGAACTCTTTTCGCATACTAACAACATGTGTCCATCTTGTTAGACGCATGACTGTTGATCTACACAAGTGTCCTTGAACACTTTGTGCATTCACTCGCTGAACGAATAAAAAATTGGCTAAGTCCAAAAGATACTCCATGTGGCATCGAACTCCATGTGACATCGAACTTATGCGGCTAGCAGATCATACAGCCACCTTCCCTTGGACGCATGACTCTGAACTTTGGCGCATCTTTGGCACAACCTTGGCGCATCTTTCTATGGTTTTGTCTTTTCTTCCTGACACACTTTATGTTATATCATACTTTATGTCACATCACTAACACTTTATTTATTTTTTGTCACTTCATCACTTATCCCGAGGTGTAGACCTTAGCCCTGACTCCATGCGGCATGACTCCATGCAGCCAGGATTGTCATGCGGCCTGACTTCTCATGCGACCAGGATTGTTATGCGGCCTAGAGACCCATGCGGCTATGCTTGTTTAATGAATGTTTTCATGATTCATGTGATCCAATGTATAATTGGTAATTGGACTCGAATACTGTATCCGTTTTGATACTACTATTGCCTGATAATTATTTATGTTTTTATGTGCATCGATGTACGACACATTGTGTCACATGTTAAGTGATTATATTTGGATTTTGCATCGAGAATGCCTCAAAATTCCTGAACGCGTGATATTATAAATATGAACATTGTTTTCCCAGCACGGACATAATAAGAGAGTCGAACTACCAAAGCGTGGCTAGGATTTTTGATTGTATGAATATTGCATACACGCTCGGGTGAATCCAGATTTGTCTTTCATGGATTCGTATCTAGCGTGCCCGTACCTTGTACGACATCTTAAGAAAAATTCTCATGTGACCACGCCTTGAGATTTTAAATACAACCTAAGGCTAATTAGGCAACAAAAAGTGGTATCCCGAGATCATGCCAACGAACCTTCCCACAGAGATTCATTCGATGTGCGTGGTGGGCTAGCCATCACAAATATTGTATATCATCTGCCTTAGTGGAGTGCAGTATCTGAATTATTATCATGCTGAGCCACTATTTCAATATAGGAACACTGGAACCGCTAATACCATATTTTTAGTGTAGTGGCCCTACGGGGGACTGGTGCATCCTGCAAGTGCTTGTTTTATTATATTGGTTCGGTTAGCTCATGTTCGGCACTAGCGTGATCTGATGATATTTATTATGCATTATTCTGAGATAACCTCATACTTCACAAAATAGTAAGCCGTACAAATGATTGGCCGATATGAGAAATAAAATTGTTTGTGATTGTATTATTCATCTAGTAGCCTAGGGAAATAGACTGCCATAGTGTGAGGGTTCAAACCCTTGTCCTTATTTGGTTGAAGGGTTGAGCCTTAACGCTAGGATATGCCATGGACCTATATTACGATACTGAACCTATGTAATATTATATTATTATTTTTAGTTTTTTGTTTCTCTATTTCAACTTTTCTTTGTGGTACTTGCTATTTGGGGTCTAACCCCACTGGTTTTGCATGGCCAGATCTTGAGCCAGCACCTGAGGATCCAGCATTATTTTTTCCAACTCATGGCGCGCACCAGGAATATGGTCGCAGGGGATAGCGAGTGGGTTTTTTCTTATTCCCTACTCGTCTTGCACATTTATTTCTTTTGGGCATTTAGCCACCGACACCTGTTAGCCGGCTCGTCTGGACATTAGTTTTCTTACATGATTGTATTAAATCGGATTGCAGCTGAATCATTGTCATGTACTTTTGCTACTTTTCTAGCTTCTTATTTTTGCACAGTTGGACTCCAGAATATTTTGAGAAAGCTTTTGGGATGACTTATTAATTATCATATATGCTCTATGCTTATTGTTTCTTGTTTGAATGATTGAGACATAGAAGTTCTTGACCATAGGAGACTTGATTTTAGCATGCACCCCCTTGTCTTATACAGTCGTGATCGTCGTACGACGTATAGTACCTTGTACGGGATAGCTGGCCATGTCCGTCTCCGTATTCCGGTACTGGGGCGTGAAAGAAATCCTAGAAAGAAAATCTAAGTACAATATTTTTTTGATCTGGAGAATGTGATGATGGAGATCGAGGACTGCAACGACTCACTTACTCTGTCGACGGTTCAACGAGGGACTGGGGATTCTCTCATCTCCTCTCTCTCGCTTGAGCTTGTGTGCACTTCTCTAGTTAGCCGGGAGGGCCTTGTGGGGTATGCTACCATTGCAATTTATAGTCATCCTGCTGACGGGTTATAGATAGCGCATATGCCTCTGTTTGGCGGCCTCATATGGCTCCTTCAACTGAATGTGATTGCAACTGTAGCCGAATACTATGGGTTGGCTTCCACGTAGCCTCAGTTGGTATATGCGGTTGATAAAATCTCGGTTATGAGGTATGCATGACTTGGTCAGCTGGACACGTGGTCTGTACTGATCATGTAAGGATTCCTTCGGTTGCAATAAAAATATCTTACAAGTTGAGGGCCGCATAACATCTTGGCCGTATAATCGTCTTTGCTGCATATGTGCTTTTCTTTGGCCTTGGTCTTATGGACCCTTCGGCAGCAGGGCATTGTGGCCGCATGCGAGCTCTCGCCTGACCTTGGTCGAAATGGACACTTTGGCCGCATGATGTCAAGGCCGCATAGAGCCATAGCCGAATATGAGAGAACATGTGGCATGGCACATCTGACAAAGTTAATGCATATATGTGAATTTTTATCTTTTTATGAGCTGCCGCCTCTTTCACGATTCTCGAGACACTCAGGTTGATGAATGGTGTGTCAGAACTTCTAACGATCATTGAATATCGTGTCAAGGGATCTCATGTGGTCCCTTACTTCATGGTTGTTCAGGCCGCATGCGATCTTCTTATGTGGTTTCTCATTCCTTGGTTGTTCGGGCCGCATGGGGCTCTATGTGGCTCCTCTGCAGCCTGCTGTCATTTTGAAGGGACATTAGCTTTATGCAGCCTGCATGATTTTTATGCTTCTACAGTCCGTGGTCACTGACCGCGGACCATGTGTCAGGTTCCAATTGGCTCCCTCTATTTACATGAATCCACCTTCGAGGAAATGGGCCCATGAAGAGCTGACACATGTTCCGCGGTCACGTTCTGCGGTCCTTGATCGCGGGCCATATGGCAGGGTCGATTTTTTGGGTTCTAATATTAAGTACTTCTTCAGAAAATAGTGTAAAAGGTTAATTTGCTTTCAAATGCCTGCATTTTCACGTTTTTTTAAAGAGATTTCTAGGGTAATATTTTCAATAGCAAATCACTATCAATATGCAACATCTTCCGTAAACTATTCCAACTAAACTTCATTAATGTTTCGATTACAAGGAAAACGTACAGGACAAAGGCTAAGTTTGGATTATATGTTTCGGTTACATGCAAAGCCCACGACTCAGACTAAATTTGAATTGTAGTTTTGGAGATGAACATTTGTTCAAACATAAAATTTAAAATATTTGTTGAGATACCATTCCAAATTAAAACATCCATTGAGCCATAAAATAAACAACGCATTTGAACAATGTTAATCGAAAATGCAAGTTATTTGACTTTATTATTACATTTAGTATCAAATACAATTTGGATAAAACTTAAATGTAATCCAAACAAACTTAATTGCTTGTAGATAATGTTTTTTTGGATTATTTAGTTTTATGATATAGTATAATATTTGCAATTTGAATTTAAGTTTTCATATTGTCTAAAAAGGAATTTAGATTTCATCCGGACGGTTGCTTAAAACTGATCGTTAAATCTCATTTATGTCTTCATTATATTCAAAATTTATGTTTCATTTTATTGTCGTCCATATAATATTTCAAATTTGTATTTAAGTGTCTATTTTGGACTGTCAGTTTAAGTAAACTGTCAGAACAATTTTTTTTGGATAATATAAATATCTAAACATAAATTTTAAGTAATATATTAGACCCTAAACTAAATAATTCTAAATATTTTCTACATTGATGAAAGCGGTAGAGAGTAAACGGAACCGTTGGAACATGCTAAAAAAGGATTATTTATACCATCCACATCATCATGTTAGTATTAGAAATTTGTTGTCTTTTACTTTTTGAAAAATATCATAATACAAAAATAAAATTAAACAATGTTACCGGCCTCTGGGGAAGTCGTGCACGAAGCACTGCCCTAAGAGTTTATTTGGGATCTGTGTGCAGACGTACCCAAAGCTCCTAGTGGTAAAATCCCCGCACTACCGGTATCTCGTTGCCGCACACGACTTGGAGAGAACGACCAGGACTTAGCTCTGCCCAGAGCTTGGAGATGAAGACGAAGAACTGAACAGAATGTTGACAGAGATTTCGTAAGATTTTTTTTTCTGATATGATTTACAAAGAACACAGAAGTATATATAAGCTGATAGGAAAACGGTCTGAATTAATTTTTGATTAATTCAGCCGTTACATAATGGAATTAAATGGGTGAACCTGGACACTTAAAAAAAAAATGTTTCAAACAATCCGTAACTGACGAAATTGATTTCCAACGTTCAGAAATTAAATAAACAAAAATGAAGAGGAGCAAAAAAAATTTTAGGGTCCCAGCCCGAACCCGAAGAGGAAATCGGATCGACATTCGGCGCCCGCAGATGTGGACGCGTACCCGCACCCGTTACGCGCGCCGAACCGAACCGAACCGAACCGAGCCGAGCCGGGCCGGGCGGCGGCGGCGGCGCGCGCGTGTGGCCCAAGAGGTTCCCTACACAACAACTTAATAGAGCAAAGGAAAGAAACTAATATATGTACATAGGAAGGCTTTGCCCCATCCGATGTGGGACTAAAGAAAGGGAGAGGAATTGAACTTTTGCAAAAGAATAAACCAAAACCAACAATCCCCCCCTAAAAGGTCAAGTTCCGAAACAGAGATAAGAGTGAAGTAAATAGAGAGAGAGCATCTGGGCAGTAAAATACTATGCATAAATGAGATGGACTACAGCCTTGAATCTCACGTAGTGACTATTGCCTTAATCTGAAGAAGTGCTTGATGGACTATGCCTTGAATCAGTCTTCTTGAACCAGATTTAGAAAAATAGCACACATAGTACGCTAGAGGTCCTTGATCTATCGGGTGGCGCTTTTAAATGGTCATGCGCACTTTCTACATTCATGAGAGTTGTCTGGGATCGCCCTGTCCCATAGTCGCGGCCTTCACGACCTCTCATATAGGTAAGTCCTTAATGGTTGGTGATATGAATCAACCCAGCATTACAGCTTGGACTTATTAAGAGTTTTAAAACTCATCCTAACCATATCACACAGGAACACTGTCACCATAGGGATGGGGAGTTATTGTACACATGTACAGCCGCTTGGGCTTTATTTTAATGAGATTTTAATCTCGAGTCAGTGTTCCATAAAGTCACCTAAGTTCAGCTTGTTTCTACCCATTGAACCGGCTTCTTGGGATCTCCAGTCAGACTCGGTTGGGTTGCCACTGCTGGTGACTAATTTATGGGCTTAACCCCATCCCCCTCGATGATTCTAGGATCAAAGTCCTAGACAGATCCTTCGTCAAGTGATCTGCAAGGTTCTTTTCTGACTTTATATAGTCAAGAACCACATATTTGCCTAGTAGACTTTTGATTGACTTGAAGCGCAGCTGCAGGTACCTGTTCATCTTAGCATTCACAGAATTATGCTTTAGTAGTTCAATAACAGATTTATTATCACAATCTATAGAAATTGCAGGAACAGTACTAAGAGAAACAGGTATATGCATAATAAGATTTTTAAGCCATTCAGCTTCTGTGCAAGTTGTATCTAAAGCTATCATTTCAGAGTCCATTGTACTCCTAGCTATGATAGTTTGCTTGCAAGAGCCCCAGGATATTGCAGCTCCTCCTAGAGTAAAAACATATCCAGTAGTAGATTTTATATCATGTGAGTCGGTTACCCAGTTTGCATCTGAATAACCTTCTATGATATCATGGTGCCTAGTAAAATGAAGTTTGTAATCTAGGGTGCCCTTGAGATATCTAAATACCCTATCCAAGGCAGTCCAATGTGACTGATTTGGGTTACTGGTATATCTACTCAGTCTCCCAATAGCAAATGCAATGTCAGGTCTTGTCCTGTTTGTTATATACATAAGGGAGCCTATCATCTGTGAATATTTATGTTGTTCCAAAGGTGATCCTCCATTCTTTTTCAGTACAATACTGCTGTCATAAGGAGTAAGGACAGGTTTCTTATCAAATAACTCAAATCTTTTTAGCATTTTTTTAATTGAATGTGCTAAAGATAGAGTATAACCCTCTTTGCCTTTGGTCACTTGCATTCCTAAAATTAGGTTGGCTTCTCCTAGGTCTTTCATATCAAACTGGCTAGATAAATAGTTCTTAGTAATATTTATCAATTCCAGTGATGAACCTAGGATAAGGATATCATCTACATACAAGCATAAAATGACACAACTTTTACATGTACCTTTAGAGTATATACATTTGTCATACTCATTTGACAAGAAACCATATTCACAAATTACTTTGTCAAATTTGTTGTGCCATTGTTTGGGAGCTTGTTTCAAGCCATAGAGGGATTTTACTAGTCTGCAAACTTTCTTTTCTTGACCTTTAGCAATGAAACCTTCAGGTTGGTCCATATAAAGTTCTTCCTCTAGATCTCCATTCAAGAATGCTGTCTTTACATCCATTTGATGGATTAGCATATCATGAATGGATGCTAAGGCCAAGAGAGTTCTAATGGAAGTGATCCTAGCTACAGGAGAGTAGGTATCAAAATAATCTAACCCTTTCTTCTGGGTAAAACCTTTGGCAACTAGTCTGGCTTTGTATTTCTCTATAGTACCATCGGCTCTGAGTTTCTTCTTGAAAATCCACTTACAACCTATTGGTTTATTCCCTAAAGGTAGATCTGTTAGAAACCAAGTGTTATTCTCCATGATGGAGTTGTATTCACTGTTAATGGCTTCTTTCCAGAAGGGAGCATCAGGAGACGACATTGCTTCTTCATAAGTTGAGGGATCACCCTCTATCAAAAAAGTGAAGAATCCTTCTCCTAAATTTTTCTCAATCCTATTCCTTTTACTCCGTCTTGGTTCTAAGTCTTGTTCAGATTGAGAGCTAGGTATATGGACTTGAGAACTAGTAGAGGGTATGGAGGAAGAGATTGAACTTCTATCCTTAAAAGGAAATATATTTTCAAAGTAAACTGCATCTCTTGCTTCTATAATGGTATTGTTAGAGATTTTATTTACTTCTGAGTGAGTCACTAGAAATCTATTGGCATAACTATCTAAGGCATATCCTATGAAAACAGCGTCTACAGTCTTGGGACCAATCTTTCTCTTTTTAGGTTCGAGAATTCCGACTTTAGCAAGACATCCCCAAACTCTAAGGTAATTAATCCTAGGTACTCTACCTTTCCACAGCTCATAGGGAGTCTTATCTTTTGTCTTACTAGGAATCCTATTAAGAATGTAACAGGCAGTTAAAAGAGCTTCTCCCTACAAGTTATCAGGAGCACCAGAGCTGAGAAGCATGGCATTCACCATATCTAACAGAGTGCGGTTCTTGCGTTCAGCAACTCCGTTAGAATGAGGTGAATATGGAGCAGTTACCTCATGAATTATTCCATGTTCTTCACAGAAGTTAGTTATTTCGTTTGAGGTATATTCTCCACCACGATCAGATCTAAGGATCTTAATCTTTCTTTCTAATTGATTCTCAGCTTCAGATTTGTAGACCTTAAATCTATCTAGAACTTCATCTTTGGTTTTGAGAAGGTAGATATAACAATACTTTGAATAATCATCTATAAATGTAACAAAGTATTTTCTACCGCCTCTAGTCAAAATCCTATTTGAGTCACATACATCACTATGGATAAGTTCTAGAAGGTCGGAATTTCTTTCCACAGATTTGAAAGGTAATCTAGTGTGTTTGGCTTGAACACAAATCTCACATTTGTGTTTGTCATCTATTGGAGTCTTGGGAATAAGGTCTAAAGTCATCATCCTTTTAATGGAACCTAGGTTCACATGACCTAGTCTACCATGCCAAACATTTGAAGATTCTATATTTGAGACAATGAGAGAACAATCAGACATTTTATTCATTGTACTTAAAATGAAAAGACCGTTTTTTACAAAGCCTTTTCCTATAAAAGAGTCATGCTTAGAAAAAACTACTTTATTTGCCTCTATTACAATTTTGTATCCTGAGACTACAAGAAGGGATCCACTAACTAGGTTTCTCCTGACTGACGGCACATGAAGAACATCATGAAGAATTAGGATTTTTCCTGATGTCATCTTCAGGTTAACTTTTCCTCTTCCAATAATTTGTGCCGTTGAGCCATCTCCTAGGGTCACACCTCCTCCACTTGATTCCTGATAGTTTGAAAAACAGGAGAGATCAAACGAAACGTGAACATTAGCTCCAGAATCCAACCACCAATCATCAGAATGGTAAGAGAGGTTAATAAGGGGTTGAAAGCTTACAGACCTGAAGGAACTCGAAGAACCTTTGTGAAGCATGTTCGCTTCTGGTCTAACTGAGCCCTTTCCTTTGTAGGAGGTCTGGACAGCTTCCTTCTTCCTATGGTAGCAGTTGATGGCCATATGGTTTGTTTTACCACACACAAAACAAAACCTCTTCTGATCCTGAGTCTGACTGAAGTTTCTAGGTTTTTGGTTTTGGTGATGATGGTTTTGGTGGTTAGGCTGAAAGTTTTTCTTCTTCTTGAAGAAATTCTTTTTGGGTTTATAAGGAAAATTAGACTTGGGTTTTCCTTGGCCTTCTATAAGGTTTACCTTAACTTTAGATTCAGTCTTAGGCTTAGACCTCAATCTAATTTGTTCTTCGGTTCTAATTTTCTTTAGGACTTGATTGTAGGTAAGGTCTCCTTGTGTATGGATAAGATCCTTAGCCATATCAGACCAAGAGGGAGGTAGCTTGTCTATTAGGCATGCTATTTTATGTTCATTTGAGAAAGATGTCCCTTTGGCATGAATATGTCTAAGGTATTCTTGGAATTCATGGAGCTGGTCATTCATTGGTTTGTTATCTACCATGAAATACCTATTAAAGGTTGAAGAGTTAAACCTTTCTATTCCGGCATCATCACAGCCGTATTCATCTTCTAAGTCTTTCCAGAGTTCTTTAGCGCTCTTGTATTCAAAAAATATATCATACAAGGATTCAGATAATGCGCTTAGAATTCTATGAAAACAGTGGAAGTCTATCTCTTTTGGGGTTTTTGGTTTTGATGAGGTGGATACTCCTATGTCAGACTCAGTTTTATCAGAATCATTTGTGATGGGTGTGGACCCATCAATGGCAGAAATAAGTCCTAAGGTTGTGAGCCAAAATTTCATTTGGCTCTGCCATCTCTTGAAATATGAACCATCAAACTTAGCAGGTTTTGCAGTAGATGATTCCTCCTTTCCAGTTGTCACGCCCC
Source organism: Iris macrosiphon (assembly GCA_036927795.1). NCBI lineage: Eukaryota > Viridiplantae > Streptophyta > Magnoliopsida > Asparagales > Iridaceae > Iris > Iris macrosiphon. Next base: position 191,726,715 of record JAYESA010000008.1, on the reverse strand, counting down.
AGTCCCAAAATGCCGAGGGACTGGAGATGCGTGGCAATGGCCAGCAGCACGCACCGATGGATAACCCAATTTAATGGAATCATCAGGACGTGCTTAAGATGTAAATAAGGTCTACTACAACAAGTCACACTAATCTCATCCATAAAGATAAAGAAATAAACTGCATAATCAAATGGGAATAAGTAGCAACAACATCACAGCAAGTCAGTCGGAGGAACAATCCGACTATAGTCTGAATAAGCTGGCTCTATAGGCCAGGAACAAAAGATATAAACATGAAATAAATAAATGAGTACTGGGACAGGCACTCAGGAGAGGTCCTCGGCAGTCACCTCATCTTCAGTGTTCGGTTCAGCTCCAGCAATAGCTTCAGCTCCGGTCCCGTATACCTCGGGATACTGCTCCTCAGCTAAACCTGGGGACATAATCCATTCCAGGTCCTCAGTGGACATAGCAAGGCACAAAATAAAATAAGCCAAATGAATAAGCAGTGCAATAAATAAATGAACAGCAGGGTAAACTAAGTAACCATTTATGTGATATGCAAATGAGAGCAACACTAGTACTCAGGCTGAGACCGCTACAAGCTCTGTGTCGGGGAGCCGGTAGCAGTAATAACACGTAAAGGGTCTAGCTCTGCTGGAGAGTCTACAACCTCACAATAATAGTAGATATATATGTAGAACAGCCTGTAGCCTGTGTGTCTCTCCCCACCCAATGTAATCACGCAAGCCATGACCATAACGTCTCATGTCCATGTCAGCGGGATTATACTAATGCAACAAGTCATATTGTCTATAATAAATGTCTCTATCAAGTCCTGTATCCTATACAGAATCACCATGAATATCTCAGGAGGATTCTGTCCATGATAGTGTCAAGTGTCCTGGGTTGTAGGATACTTGATAGGTCAAGTACAAAGTAAGGGGATCGTAAATCCATCTCTAAATGACGAACCCAACACCGCGTACGGTATCGGCACCCGAATATGATCGGACACTAGGTACGTCATACGTTCCCTAGGTTAAGCAGTTTAAATCAGTTTATATGAATTTGCACAAGAAATCCAGCAGAGTATTTTTACAGAAAATATGAAAATAATGACTGCAAGTTTGGCAAGGTGCACTTGCCTGATATTTGAATTCCACTTAGGTCCTGGTTTCGGAAATTTCCAGAGATGTCTTCGAAAGCTGAAATAAACAGTACCATCACGCTCAGAAGGTGTCAAACAGCTAGGAACGCTTGTCCTTGGGTCCAATTTGGAGACAAGGGCAAAAACGATAATTTTGATCCAAAACGGGGTCCGCCGGTGGGCCCGCTTTGCACCGAAAAACGTGTCAGGGTCAATGGTCTCCAAATTCACCAAACTTAGTGTCAACAGGTCAGGAACGCTGATACGAACCCAACGGAACTTTCAGATTTGAATTCCGATGAGCCGATCACAAAATCGCCCGTCGAGCGGGGCTTGTGGGGCCCACGACACGTGATTTCGTCAACGTTCTCAGAATCGGACCAAACTTGACCCACAGGACCAGCGTATCGCTACGAGTCCGATGGCGCAAGTTTCGTCTCGATCCGACGTGTGTGCACGAAGTTAGGATAAATTGCAGAAAAGGCGGATACGGGACGATGTCCGCGGATACGCGTTGATTCCGGTGTGCACGCACACCCGAATCAGCTTTCGCAAAATCCTACACGTCCGTATCGACGAGGCGCACGTATCTGTGAAGACCGCACACGACCAAGTCGTCCCGTTTGGCGAGGCGTACCCAGTTCCGGGGTGAAACAGGGTCTGGTTTTTCCTATTTTTGGATCGCGGTGTGCGATCACCACAGGACGCGATGCCCCGAGCGGTTTGTTCGGACACCGAGAGGGTTATACAGGCTTCGCGTAGAAATTTACGGAATCAAATTTTGAGCTACGAGGAGGAAATTAGGAGTACCTGAACAGGGCCTCACGAAACGGGGTTTTTCGTGTCCGACACGCGAGTTCGTGTCCTGGATGCTGTGTCCACGCTGTGTCCACTGTGTCGACGAGTCCCGTATCCTGCTGTGTCCGCGGCGCGTCCAGCTAGGTCAGGGTCCTGCTCGCCGGAGGAGGGCGGTGCTGCGGCGGGGGTTCAGGGACGGCGGCGGAGCTTGGGGAGGCCGGCGGGGGTTCAGGGACGGCGGCGGAGCTTGGGGAGGCCGGCGGAGCTAGGGGAGGCCGGCGTCGGGTCCTGGAGGCGGCAGGAAAGGAGGAGGCGAGGTCTGGGAGGGAAGGAGGTCGAGGAAGGGCAGTCGGGGTCGGCGCTGCAGCGGGGTCGGGGCGGCGCTGGAGGAGCGCTGGTCGGCGGGCTCCGGTGAGGGGGTTTTAGGGTTCCGGTGAGGGTTCGGGTAGGGGAAGATGAGGGAGGAGGAGGAGGTCGGGGTATTTATAGGGGGCTGGGGCGAGGGTTGGCCGGGGACGATGTGGACGAGGGGTTCGGAGGGGGAGGCGGTCGTGGCGGCGCCTTTTTCGGCGGGCGGCGGGAATTTCGGGCGGCGTGGGGCTGACAGGGGAGAGGGGATGCGGGTCGGGTCGGGCGCGGATCCGGGTTGGCGGACCCGTCCGGCCCGCTAAGCCAAGGGGGCTGGGCTGGGTTCAACGGGCTCGGCCTACTGGGCCGGGCCGGGCCCAAAACAACATAATAATAAATAATAATAATAACAATAATACTAATAATAAATTAATTTAATTAGAAAATAGTTTTTAGGCTTTTAAAAATAGGTCCGAGGCCCAATAAAATCCCAGAAAATTACCCTAAGTCCGGTTTTCTATTTTACACCATAAATCATATTTTCATTTCATTTTAATATTATTTATTGGCAATTAAAAATTATAAACTCACTACAGGGCCTATGTAAATTTCTGAAAAATTGCATATTAATTCCAAAAAATTTGATTTTAAAATATCTAAAATATATGATGTTTACAGTCTACCCCCTTAAGAGGATTGCGTCCTCGCAATCGAAGGGTAAACTATAAAGGCAAGATTTACAGAATTAAAGAATGCTTAGGTTCTACCTGATTCTGCAAATAGGTGTGGATAACGCTGCCGCATAACATCTTCTCGCTCCCAGGTCGATTCGCCAGGAGAGTGCTGCTTCCAAGCTACTCGAACCAGCCTGATTGTCTGCCCTCGCAGTGTCTTCTCGCTGGTGTCGAGTATACCCACTGGCTGTTCTTCGTATCTCAGGCTAGGTCCCACCAAAATCTCAGAATGATCAACTATATGGCTTGGGTCCGTCACATACCTCCTCAGTTGTGAGACGTGGAATACGTTATGCACTCCCTCTAAGGACGGAGGTAATGCAAGACGGTAAGCCACCTCACCGATGCGCTCTAAGACATCAAATGGCCCAATGTACCTTGGGCTTAACTTGCCTCTGCTGCCAAATCTGATAGTACCTCTAGTGGGCGAGATCCTCAAAAATACATGCTCTCCTTCCTTGAACTCCAGGGGTCGTCGGTGTGCATCGGCCCAATACTTCTGTCTATCCTGGGCTGCACGGAGATGGTTCTGAATCTGTTTTACTTTCTCCACTGTCTCTGTTACCAACTCTGGACCCAGTATTTTACGTTCGCCAACGTCGCTCCAGCATATTGGTGATCTGCACTTCCTTCCGTACAACGCCTCGAAAGGTGCCATCTGAATGCTTGCCTGATAGCTGTTGTTGTAGGAGAACTCCACTAAGTGCAGATGATCTTCCCAAGATCCTCCAAAGTCCAGTATACAAGATCGCAGCATGTCTTCTAGGATCTGAATTGTGCGCTCTGACTGTCCGTCTGTCTGAGGATGATAGGCAGTACTGAATTTGAGCCTGGTGCCGAGACTCTCTTGCATGCTTCGCCAGAAGTGAGATGTAAATCTTGAGTCTCGATCTGATACAATACTAACCGGCACTCCATGTAATTTTACGATCTGTCGCATATACATGTCGGCTAGTACTTCCGTGGATTGTCCGACTCTGAACGGCAAGAAGTGAGCCGACTTAGTGAGCCGATCCACGATGACCCATACTGCATCCTTACCACTAGGGCTTCTTGGAAATCCAGTGACGAAGTCCATGGTAATATGCTCCCACTTCCATTCAGGGATGGAAAGCGGCTGCAACATACCTGCAGTCCTTTGGTGCTCGGCCTTCACCTGCTGGCAGACTAAGCATTTTGCCACAAATCGGGCAATCTCCCTTTTCATTCCATGCCACCAGTAATATTGTCTTAGGTCCCGGTACATCTTGGTCCCTCCTGGATGAACCGAGTATATGGAGCTATGCGCTTCTGTCATCAACTCCTGCCTTAATTCTTCATTCGGAACATATAGGCGATTTTCGCACCTTAATGTTCCGTCTTCGTGGATGTGAAGTCCCGTCTGCAGGCCTGCTTCTGTTCTTTCTCTCAGCCTTCGGAATCTGGCATCATTAGGCAAAGCTTCCTTGATTCTCTCCACTAGCGATGACTTCACTTCGAGGTTAGCCAGCAACCCATTTTGTCCAGGTAGAACAACCTCTATCTGAAGATCTTGCAAGTCTTGTAATAGTTGAGGCTGCTCCGTTAAGAAATAAGCCGAGGGTTTTCTGCTGAGGGCGTCGGCTACAACATTTGCTTTCCCCGGGTGGTACTGCAGATCGATGTCAAAGTCCACCATCAACTCAAGCCAACGCCTTTGCCTCATGTTGAGCTTCTTCTATGTATAAACATACTTCAAGCTCTTATGATCAGTGAATATCTCGACCTTCTCTCCATACATATAATGTCTCCAGATCTTCAATACAAAAATCACTGCAGCTAGCTCCAGGTCGTGTGTTGGGTAGTTCTTCTCGTGAACCTTCAGCTGCCTCGATGCATAAGCGATAACCTTGCCATGTTGCATCAAGACACAACCTAGTCCACTACCAGACGCATCACTATATACAACAAAACCTCCTGACCCTGAGGGAAGAGTCAAGACTGGTGCTGTTGTTAGACGCCTCTTCAATTCTTCGAAGGCATTCTGGCATTTTTCCGTCCATAGGAACTCCTGATCCTTCCGTGTCAGCTTAGTCATCGGCTCTGCGATCCTTGAAAAATTTTCTACGAACCGCCGGTAATACCCAGCAAGTCCAAGAAAACTTCTCACTTCCGCAACCGAGGTAGGGGTAGGCCAGGTTTCTATAGCAGTGACCTTTTCTGGGTCCACAGACAGTCCTTCACCCGAGATAATACGCCCTAAGAATGGCACCTTGTCCATACAGAACTCACATTTGCTGAGTTTGGCATATAGCTTCTCCCTTCTCAAAGTTTCTAGCATAATTCTAAGGTGTTCCTCGTGCTCTTCGTGGTTCTTGGAGTAGACTAGGATATCATCAATGAATACCACCACGAACTTATCCAAGTACTGATGGAAGACCCCGTTCATCAAACTCATAAATACGGCGGGTGCGTTGGTTAAACCAAACGGCATAACTAGGAACTCATAATGTCCATACTTAGTTCTGAAGGCCGTCTTTGGGATATCTTCCTTCTTCACCCTAATCTGGTGATAACCGGATCTAAGGTCAATCTTTGAGAATACCTTAGCACCACTCAATTGGTCAAACAAATCATCAATGCGTGGTAATGGGTACCGGTTCTTAATAGTTACAGCATTAAGGGCTCTGTAATCAATGCACAGCCGTACAGATCCGTCCTTCTTGGGTACAAAAAGTATAGGTGCTCCCCATGGTGAAACACTGGGCCGGATAAATCCTTTCTCCAGAAGGTCGTCAACTTGTGTTTTCAGCTCCACTAACTCCTTAGGTGCTAGCCGATATACCGATGAAGTGATAGGTTCGGCTCCTGGAGTTAGGTCTATTGTGAATTCTATCTCTCGATCAGGTGGTAAACCTGGAAGATCGTCGGGAAACACATCCACAAATTCCGTTATGACTCTTGGGTAACTTGAATCTTCTTCTACAGTCAATACCCTAAGAGTTGGCTGGACCCCTTGTTCTACAGCTCCTCGTAGAAATTCAAACTCAGGAAGGCTAGGGGGTCTAAATATCACTTTTCCAAGTCGGCAATCCAGTGTCGCATGGTACTGACTTAACCAGTCCATACCAAGTACAATATCGTAATCAGGCATAGAAAAGATCAGGAATTGGGCTCGCATCTCTCGGCCACAGACTACTACCGAACATGATCTACAAGTATCACTAACCGGGATAATTCCACCTCCCGTTAGAATTCTCTTCATCTTCGAGAGAGGTGCGGTAGCTATTCTATGTGTGGCTACGAAGCTAGTAGCAATAAATGAATGCGAAGCTCCAGAATCAAATAATGCTACAGCAGGAATTGAAGCTACTAATATGGTACCTGCTATCACTTCGCCTGCAGTAGCTTCCTCAGTGACTGCTAGTGCATATGCCTGACCTCGTCCCTGAGCGGGACCCCTTTGCTGACGAGCTTGTTGGAACAATGCTGCCTGAGGTGGTAGAGGTGGCCTGGCTCCTCCAGGCCCTGTCTGTGTTGCTCCCCCAGCTGGAAGAGCTGCAGGTGGAGCTGGTCGATTCGGAACTCCCTCTCGACGTTCCGAACAGTCCTTGGAGAAGTGTTGTCCAGATCCGCAAACCAGGCAGAGTCCCAGCTTGCGTCGACATTCCTTTTCAATATGTCCTACCTTTCTGCAGTAATGGCAAGTAGGCAGGTTCTTAGTTGCTGCACTTGGAGGCGGGCTCTTCTGGGGCCGTTTAGCAGATTCTCCTGGTGATGACTTGGACGGTGCTGAGGAGAAGGGACGTTTCAGGCTTGATTCCCTCCGAGTAACGCGCTCCAGCCAACGTGCTGCAGCTAGGACGTCGGTGTAAGAGGTGGGCACGACCGATCCGATTAACTTCTGAAGCTCGAACCTGAGCCCATCAAAGAACTTTTCCGCCTTCTCCTCTTCGGTAGGAATTAGCGAAGGGGCGAAGCGGCTCAGGCGAATGAATTCGGCGTTATATTCTACCACCGTCATGTTGCCCTGGATCAGGCGGTTGAATCTGTCTCGGAGTTCTGACCGAGCCACAACAGGGATGTACATTTCCTGGAAGAGTCTGGAGAACTCCTCCCAGGTAACCTGATTATGTCCGAGCCTTCTTTCTTCGGACAACCACCAATGATGCGCGTTGTCCGTCAGTTGCATCCTGACGGCAGTCATCCATTTGTCCCTTGGTAGTTCGGCGGCCTCCAACTGATGCTGTGTGTTCGTAAGCCATTCATGCACTTCAGTTGGTCCTTCCTTGCCCGAGAAGGTACGGGGCTTGAGTTGGCGGAAATCTGTAATAGATTCCGTCGCTGGCCGCCTATTTGGTGGATTTGCATGCTCCAATGCTGCGACTAGGCTGTTCCTTAGGTTCTCGGCCTCTCGGCGTTGGGTCTCCTGTTGAATCTGTTGTTGTGCCTGCATCATGGCGTAGAACATCTGGAACATTTGCTGGCCGTCCATTGCCTGCCCTAGGGGAAAGACAGGCATCGCAGGAGGGAACTGGGGAGGAGGCGGGATGTCATCACGCCTGAACCTGGAACTTGGCTGGCCAGTTTGATTGCTCTGAGAGGATTGTCCTCGGGTATCTGGCGTCGTTCCAGCTTCGCAGGTAAACCCTGATTCAGTCGGTGTACCCAAGGGGGTCTCGTCACCACCTCTGGGATCCATAACTCTGCACCAAAAAGAAACAATGAGAACGCACAGAGGAATCAAAACAGGATGCAATTCAAGCAATTAAATTGAATTCGACATAGAGTTCAAAAATGATTCAATCGATGGATGAGATCCTACAACCTATCTTAGTGCAGGCCTGTCCGGTCCCTAAGTTAAAACCGAACTATTTAGATCTGACCTGCATGGGCCACCACAAAAACCATGTTACGCCCCAGTCCCAAAATGCCGAGGGACTGGAGATGCGTGGCAATGGCCAGCAGCACGCACCGATGGATAACCCAATTTAATGGAATCATCAGGGCGTGCTTAAGATGTAAATAAGGTCTACTACAACAAGTCACACTAATCTCATCCATAAAGATAAAGAAATAAACTGCATAATTAAATGGGAATAAGTAGCAACAACATCACAGCAAGTCAGTCGGAGGAACAATCCGACTATAGTCTGAATAAGCTGGCTCTATAGGCCAGGAACAAAAGATATAAACATGAAATAAATAAATGAGTACTGGGACAGGCACTCAGGAGAAGTCCTCGGCAGTCACCTCGTCTTCAGTGTTCGGTTCAGCTCCAGCAATAGCTTCAGCTCCGGTCCCGTATACCTCGGGATACTGCTCCTCAGCTAAACCTGGGGACATAATCCATTCCAGGTCCTCAGTGGACATAGCAAGGCACAAAATAAAATAAGCCAAATGAATAAGCAGTGCAATAAATAAATGAACAACAGGGTAAACTAAGTAACCATCTATGTGATATGCAAATGAGAGCAACACTAGTACTCAGGCTGAGACCGCTACAAGCTCTGTGTCGGGGAGCCGGTAGCAGTAATAACACGTAAAGGGTCTAGCTCTGCTGGAGAGTCTACAACCTCACAATAATAGTAGATATATATGTAGAACAGCCTGTAGCCTGTGTGTCTCTCCCCACCCAATGTAATCACGCAAGCCATGACCATAACGTCTCATGTCCATGTCAGCGGGATTATACTAATGCAATAAGTCATACTGTCTATAATAAATGTCTCTACCAAGTCCTGTATCCTATACAGAATCACCACGAATATCTCAGGAGGATTCTGTCCATGATAGTGTCAACTGTCCTGGGTTGTAGGGTACTTGATAGGTCAAGTACAAAGTAAGGGGATCGTAAATCCATCTCTAAATGACGAACCCAACACCGCGTACGGTGTCGGCACCCGACTATGATCGGACACTAGGTACGTCATACGTTCCCTAGGTTAAGCAGTTTAAATCAGTTTATATGAATTTGCATAAGAAATCCAACAGAGTATTTTTACAGAAAATATGAAAATAATGACTGCAAGTTTGGCAAGGTGCACTTGCCTGATATTTGAATTCCACTTAGGTCCTTGTTTCGGAAATTTCCAGAGATATCTCCGAAAGCTGAAATAAACAGTACCATCACGCTCAGAAGGTGTCAAACAGCTAGGAACGCCTGTCCTTGGGTCCACTTTGGAGACAAGGGCAAAAACGGCAATTTTGGCCCAAAACGGGGTCCGCCGGTGGGCCCACTTTGCACCGAAAAATGTGTCAGGGTCAACGGTCTCCAAATTCACCAAACTTAGTGTCAACAGGTCAGGAACGCTGATACGAACCCAACGGAACTTTCAGATTTGAATTCCGATCAGCCGATCACAAAATTGCCCTTCGAACGGGGCCTGTGGGGCCCACGACACGTAATTTCGTCAACGTTCTCAGAATCGGACCAAACTTGACCCACAGGACCAGCGTATCGCTACGAGTCCGATGGCGCAAGTTTCGTCTCGATCCGACATGTATGCACGAAGTTAGGGTAAATTGCAGAAAAGGCAGATACGGGGCGATGTCCGCGGATACGCGTTGATTTCGGTGTGCACGCACACCCGAATCAGCTTCCGCGAAATCCTACACGTCCGTATCGATGAGGCGCACGTATCTGTGAAGATCGCACGCGACCAAGTCGTCCCGTTTGGCGGGGCGTACCCAGTTCCGGGGTGAAACAGGGTCTGGTTTTTCCTGTTTTTGGATCGCGGTGTGCGATCATCACAGGACGCGATGCCCCGAGCGGTTTGTCCGGACAACGAGAGGGTTATACAGGCTTCGCGTAAAAATTTACGGAATCGAATTCCGAGCTACAAGGAGGAAATTAGGAGTACCTGAACAGGACCTCACGAAACGGGGTTTTTCGTGTCCGACACGCGAGTTCGTATCCTGGACGCTGTGTCCACGCTGTGTCCACTGTGTCGACGAGTCCCGTGTCCTGCTGTGTCCGCGGCGCATCCAGCTAGGTCAGGGTCCTGCTCGCCGGAGGAGGGCGGTGCTGCGGCGGGGGTTCAGGGACGGCGGCGGAGCTTGGGGAGGCCGGCGGAGCTAGGGGAGGCCGGCGTCGGGTCCTGGAGGCGGCAGGAAAGGATGAGGCGAGGTCTGGGAGGGGATGTAATCCCCCTGATTTTCATAATTTTTAATTTGGAATTTTTGATAATTTTCTGAAATTTTCTCTCCTTAAATTAATGTGTTTTAATTATTAACGAATTTTTAATTATTATTAAATAATACTAAAATATTATGGAAATAATATTTTATGGTGTAAAATAAAAAACTAGACATAGGATATTTTTCTGGGAATTTATTGGACCCCGGATTGCTTTTAAAAAAACCTAAAACTATTATTATTTATTATTTAATTTATTGATTTAATTATCTTTTAAATCCGGCCCAATAAAACCCCAACCGGCCCAGCCCAATACCTAACCTAGCTCCGGCCCAGCCCACTCACGCTATCGGGTCGGGTCGGGTCTGACAGACCCGAATCCGCCCGACCCGCTAAACCATCTTCCCCAACGCTCATGAGCCCGACGCCTGAAATCCCGCCGCCGAAACGGTCGCCGCCGCCGGCCGTTGGCTACCCCGCGCCTCTCCCTCTTCCTCTTCCCTCACCGTCCGCCTCTTCCGCTCCACCTCCCCCTAGCCGGCCGCCGCCTCCTCTCCCCATCTCTCCTATAAAACCTGAGCTCCGGCATGGTTGCCCCTGAACCTTAGGATCACCCGACGCCGGCCAACGCCTCACCCCGACCTCGCTGCGCCGCCACTCGCCGACGCTGCCTTTCCCCCGCGTCGCCTCCAGTGCCTTCCAGAGCAACCGGCCGTCCTCGAACCTCCAAACCCCGAGACCAGCACCGGCCGCTGCCCTCTCAGGCTGCCCTAGCCGCCTCCGCCAGTGAACGCCGTCGCCTCCGGCCGAGTTTCCAGCGCCCCCAGCCTCCTCCGGACCCTGTCTCGCCGACCTCCGCCTACTCCGGCGACATCCACCCCGTCCAGCACAGCCTCGGACACGAACACCAAAAGCTCCAGAACCCTAACCCTGGTTGTGGACTCGTGTCGGACACAACTCGAGACACGAGGGATTCGATTTTCTGGAACCCACTTCAGGTATTCGTAACTTTTTGCTCGTAGCTCGGAATTCGATTCCGTAAATTGTATCGCGTAGCCTGTATGACCCTCTGGGTGCCCGGACAAACCGCTCGGGGCATCGCGTCCTGTGGTGATCGCACACCGCGATCCAAAAACAGGAAAAACTAAACCCTATTTCACCCCGGAACTGTGTACGCCCCGCCAAACGGGACGATTTGGTCACGTGCGGTCTTCACCGACACGTGAGCATCATAGATACGGACGTGCGGGCTTTCGCAGAAGCTGATTCGGATGTGCGTGCACACCGGAATCAGTGCGTATCCGCGGACAACACCCCGTATCCGACTTTTCTGTATTTAGCTGTAACTTAGTGTATTCACGTCAGATCGAGACGAAACTTGCGCCATTGGACTCGTAGCAATACGCTGGTCCTGTGGGTCAAGTTTGGTTCGATTCTGAGAACGTTGGAAAATCGTGTGTCGTGGGCCCCACAGGCTCCACCTGACGGGCGATTTTGAGAACGGCTCATCGGAATCCAATTCTGGAAGTTCCGTTGGGTTCGTATCGATATTCCTGACCTGTTGACACTAAGTTGGACTAATTTGGAGACTTTTGACCCTGACCCGATTTTCGGTACAAAGCGACCTACACATGGACCCGCTTTGGCCTAGAAATGTCGTTTTTGCCCTTGTCTCCAAATTGGACTCAAGGACAGGCGATCTTAGCTGATTAAGATTTTCTGGATCTGTTGGTGATGTTCGTTTCAGCAACCGGAGTACTGCTTGAAAATCCAGCTGAAGCCAGAGCAACATTTGGAGCCGGAAACCCAGGCAAGTGTACCTTGCCATAAAATGCAGTTTATTGATTCACTTTGATTCCCTTGCTTTAAATTTCTGTGACTGTTGTACTTGCCCTATCCAGTACTTTATATCCAGGACACTTGACACAAAGCATGTTATAGAATCTTTCTGATTATTCAAGGAGGTTTTGTATAGATTTCATGATTTAAGTTTATTTTCTTAGAACTTAATAAATGACTGACTGCATTAGTTCTAATCTTGCGTAACATGAACATTAAGAACTGTGACGTGAGATTTCATTGGGTGGGAAGAGTATTACCATATCAAGGCTGATTATATTATATATATATATATGGTTATCTGGAAGTGTCCTAGTCTCTGACACAGAGCTTTGGCACCTGTACTGGCCCTTCGAGAAAACACTGCTATGGTTTCTTGTCACTGATCCTGTAGTAGTCTTAGCCTGAAGTATGATTAATAACTCTCATCTTGCATGATCACTTAGCTGGTTAGTTACTTACCCTGTTATTTCTCTATTTCTGCACTGCATTATATTTGGCTTGTGTTTTCTGTACCTTGCTATGTCTCCTGAGGACCTGGAATGGATTATGTCCCCAGATTTAGCAGACGAGATCTACCCAGAGGTGTACGGAACAGGAGCACTACTCGGAGCAGTACCTGAACCTGACGACGAGGTGATCGCTGAGGACTTCTCCTGAACAATTGTTGCGCCATGCTCAGTCTTATGGCAATTAGACTTTATTCCTGTTTAAGTAAACTCTTTATTTTCTGTCTTTGAGAACTTGTGTAAACAGACTTAATATCGGATTGTTTTTCGATTTTATTTACTTTGACTGTTGTTGTTTAATAATTCTTTTGCTTATGTTGCTATCTTATATCTGTGGATGAGAATAGTAAAACCCTGACTGATGTAATACAGCTTAAGTATGCCCGATGGATCCATTAAATTGGGTTTGTCCATCTGCATGCTGCTGGCCATTATCACGCGTCCAGTCCCTCGGTATTTTGGGACTGGGGCGTGACAGGGGAGGAGGTCGAGGAAGGGCAGCCGGGGTCGGCGCTGCAGCGGGGTCGGGGCGGCGCTGGAGGAGCACTGGTCGGCGGGCTCCGGTGAGGGGGTTTTAGGGTTCCGGTGAGGGTTCGGGTAGGGGAAGATGAGGGAGGAGGAGGAGGTCGGGGTATTTATAGGGGGCTGGGGCGAGGGTTGGCCGGGGACGACTTGGGCGAGGGGTTCGGAGGGGGAGGCGGTCGTGGCGGCGCCTTTTCCGGCGGGCGGTGGGAATTTCGGGCGGCGTGGGGGTGACAGGGGAGAGGGGATGCGGGTCGGGTCGGGCGCAGATCCGGGTTGGCGGACCCGCCCGACCCGCTAAGCCAAGGGGGCTGGGCTGGGTTCAACGGGCTCGGCCCACTGGGCCGGGCCGGGCCCAAAACAGCATAATAATAAATAATAATAATAACAATAATACTAATACTAATAATAAATTAATTTAATTAGAAAATAGTTTTTAGGCTTTTAAAAATAGGTCCGAGGCCCAATAAAATCCCAGAAAATTACCCTAATTCCGGTTTTCTATTTTACACCATAAAATCATATTTTTATTTCATTTTAATGTTATTTATTGGCAATTAAAAATTACAAACTCACTACAGGGCCTATGTAAATTCCTGAAAAATTGCATATTAATTCCAAAAAATTTGATTTTAAAATATCTAAAATATAGGGTGTTTACACCAGTCATGATTGTAGTCTGAAAAATATAAATTTATTTAATAACAATGTCCAAGATAATAGTTTAGGTGGTCTTTGCTAATCAATCTTAAAATCTTTAGTTTTTCAAGTGTTGATCAACTCAGGTTAGCTGTAGGGGCCGGTTCCCAGCTAGCGGTGGTCCGAAGACTCTTAAGTACCGTGTCGCTTAGGGTTGTTTACACCCGGTTGATAGAAGGACCCTTTCGGCTTGTGCCCGAGTTTGTCTCTACTTTGAAACTTTAGATTTGAAGCTTTTATTTGCAATTTTCTTTTACTAAACTATTTTCTTTTTGTCCTCGATTGTTTTCAAAAATTACTAAGTGATTAAAATGAAGCAAATTGTATGTGACAATTGAAAGAATCTTAACTATCAACTTGAATATTTTCTACAGTAAAAAAAAAAAAAAAAAAAAACTTGATTAAGGCAGAGTAAGTTACAATTGCTTAAAATTGCTTAAGTTACAATTGTAACTTGATTAAGGCAGAGTAAAAATCAACTTGAATAAGACAGAGTAAGTATCAAATTATAAGTTACAATTGCTTAAGTTACAATTGCTTAAAAACAGTAGGTACTTGAAAACAGTAGGTAATTGAAAGAATCTTAACTATCAACTTGATTAATCCTTTGCCTAAGAGATCAATAGTAATATTCTAACAGTAACTAGCCTAAGAGATGAAATAGCAAATAGTGAGAATACTGTTTTAACAGTAGGAATATTGTAACAGTATATCAATTCTAACAAAATTGCTTCAATGGAAAGTAAGCAAAATTGAAACAGTAAATCAATTCTAACAAAATAATAACAGTAAGTTAACAAAATTGCTTCAACAGTTAACTTAAGTGATTATAGGTACTTTAATATTTTTCCGAACAGTAAGCAAAATTGCTTCAATGGAAAAGTATAGACAGTTTTTCCGAACAGTAAGCAAATTGAAACAATTGTAAATTTATAGTAACAGTAAATCAATTCTAACAAAAAAAATAAACTCTTAGATTGTTAGAAATTTGTTGTCTTTTACTTTTTGAAAAATATCATAATACAAAAATAAAATTAAACAATGTTACCGGCCTCTGGAGAAGTCGTGCACGAAGCACTGCCCTAAGAGTTTATTTGGGATCTGTGTGCAGACGTACCCAAAGCTCCTAGTGGTAAAATCCCCGCACTACCGGTATCTCGTTGCCGCACACGACTTGGAGAGAACGACCAGGACTTAGCTCTGCCCAGAGCTTGGAGATGAAGACGAAGAACTGAACAGAATGTTGACAGAGGTTTCGTAAGATTTTTTTTTCTGATATGATTTACAAAGAACACAGAAGTATATATAAGCTGATAGGAAAACGGTCTGAATTAATTTTTGATTAATTCAGCCGTTACACAATGGAATTAAATGGGTGAACCTGGACACTTAAAAAAAAAAACATTTCAAACAATCCGTAACTGACGAAATTGATTTCCAACGTTCAGAAATTAAATAAACAAAAATGAAGAGGAGCAAAAAGAATTTTAGGGTCCCAGCCCGAACCCGAAGAGGAAATCGGATCGGCATTCGGCGCCCGCAGATGTGGGCGCGTACCCGCACCCGTTACGCGCACCGAACCGAACCGAACCGAACCGAACCGAGCCGAGCCGAGCCGGGCCGGGCGGCGGCGACGGCGCGCGCGTGTGGCCCAAGGGGTTCCCCACACAACAACTTAATAGAGCAAAGGAAAGAAACTAATATATGTACATAGGAAGGCTTTGCCCCATCCGATGTGGGACTAAAGAAAGGGAGAGGAATTGAACTTTTGCAAAAGAACAAACCAAAACCAACAGTTAGTTCCTTGCAAGTGATATGTCTCGAGTCCAACGGGAGAAGAAAAGTTAAAATAATATTTTTATAGGAACATTATTGAGTAAATTATTAGAGTTTGTAGGCTTACAATTCTTTAGAAATAGCAAATGAGTAAAGAGTAAAGATATTATTCATCTAAAATATTTTTTTAAATATTTTTTTTTTAAATAACAGCTGATGTGAGGTGTTAGAAAAATTATATGACATCTAATATGACAGATGTACTAAAAAATTTTAACAAAAAAATAAATCAATTTTTAATATTAATATTAATGCTAATAGTGATTTTAATATTAAATTTAAATTCAGAAAATTTACTCTAACGAAAATATTTTTAAATAAATTACAAAAAAAACTATTTTTGAAAAAAATAAGAATAACGAAAGCTTTCGCATCTCAATGGCGAAAATAAAACAAAATATTTTTTTAATGGATTCCGCCAAATTTTTGTCACACAGTTGGCGAAAATCCAACAAAGCTGACGTGGATTCAGCATTCGATCTTTGCCAACTCTGTTGGCAAAAATTTTGACGCGCTTACGTGGCATCAAATTTTTGCCAACTGAGTTGGCAAAAATCTGACCGGTTCGGATTAGCGGTTCGGGTTATTCGGGTTGGTTGGTGGGAGATATTAAATAAGTTTGACCGCAGTTGGGTGAGTGGTTTAAGAGGGTGTGTGGTTTAATATGGTGGTTGGTTTAATAGTGTGGGTTAGTGGTTGGTGTGCGGGTTGTATAAGGAGGAAGGAGGAGTAGTGAATCCACATATTCGAGAAATAGAGAATCAGTAGCAGAGAAGAGGGGGAAATAGAGAAGCAGAAGAGAAATGTTTGATTTATAATTTATTTTTAAGTAATATTTTAGTCATATTTATATTTATAATTGTTCTTAAATAGTTGTATCAATTTAGTAGCCATAATCATTTAGTATTAGTGTTAGTGTTAATATTTAGCATGTTAATTATTTTACAAAAAATGAATAATATAGTGTTAGTGTTAATATTTAGCATGTTAATTATTTTTCAAAATAGTTGTATCATTTTAGTTTTGATAGTTAATATTCTTAATTAATTTTACTATGACGGAAGAAAAACTATTAGTTGTAATTTTAATTCTAGTTATAATCTAATACTACTGTTTAGCAAAATAGTTATAATTATACCCTAATCATAACTATTTTGCTAATCCTAAGTGGTTAGTGTTACTACGTAGTTAGTGTTAGTGTTACTACGTAGTTAATTTTATGGTTATAGTAAAAATGATTAGGATTTAGGGTTAGGAAACACTAACACTAACCATAAACCAAAATATAACCCTAATCATTTTAACCATAACCATAAACCTAATATTAATACTAACCGTTTTAACCATAATCCCAAACATTTTTATAACCCATAACCATAAACCTAATACTAATACTAACTATTTTAACCATAACCCTAACTTTAGCAGAAATCTTAACCATAATCTTAATATTTTTCGAATCTAAATCCTAACTAACATTTTACAAATGAATACCTAAAACGATGGACATATTCCGGGAGGGCCTACCACTGATATGATTATCCAGCAGCGTGATTCGCACATTTCTAGTTTAGTATTTTCTGGACAGGTATTAAAATTCAATTATTTTAGTCAATATAATTTTTTTTTATATGTCTAATAATAACATCGTTTATATATCTCATATATAGCAATTCGATTGTCCTGAAACTATACGAGCATGAGAGCATGTCGCATGGCGTTATGAGGAGGAGGTTGGGTACTGGATGTTGACTGAAGAACAATATTCATTGGTGAACGTATTTGGTTTTGATTATATTGATCAGATACATTTTTTACGTTACGACATACTTGATCTTCAGTTTAGTTGAGCTGTGGTGGCCCGGAAGAAATACCTTTCAGTTACCATTCGAAAAAATGACCATTTTGCTAGTAGATGTGATAAATATCTTAGGATTACCTATTACGGGTGAACCTATAATATTTGATGATGATGAGTCACTTTGTGGCAAAACTGTGATTAAGAAGTACTTAGTCGTGGAGCCGCCTAACATCTATGGTAAAAGTTTTGTGACGCTTTCTTGACTCCGTCACAACTTTATGCACATAGACCGTATTGGTGAGAAAAAAAATCATAGTGGATGCGAATAGGGTAAGTATAACATTTAATGTTATTATTTATGTAATATATATTTTTACTTAGTTTCATTGATATTATTTTCAAATTTTTTGTTCAGATTCATGCTTGCACCAGGGCCTACTTATTAGGTCTAATCAACGGCATTTTATTTCCAAACTCATGAGCTAGGATAAATTTACGTTTTTTATCCTTTCTGTAAAATCTGGCAGAACCTACATGTCATGCATAGGGAGCATCTGTGTTGGCATATCTATACAACTCCATGTCAACTTTTGTGCAATTTACCTCAGTAGATAAAAGAAAAGAATTTGAGTGGATGTATGACATTAATATAGGTATAAAATTTTCACATAATTTTATTTACTAAAGATATATGTACACTTATATGATATATTTTTTCTAGGTTTGGTCATACGAGCACTTCCATATCAGCAGGCCAGTATCCCGTATTGATACCGATGCTGGTGTCTTCCCATCTACTTTACACTGGATGACGGCTGCAATAGATCCAGCTCGATGTGCTCACAAGGATATTACTGTATATCGGGGCCAATTCGATTCACTAAGGTTTTACGAGTTAATTTATTTATTTATTTTATATAGTAAACATGTTTATAATTTTTTTACATGAAATCTTATAATTTTTTTCACATGAAATAGGCTATTTTTTTACCATACCGACTTGGGCTGAATCCTCCTGAGATAGTCACAACAGCCTATGGATTGAGTCTACATAGATTTTTTATAATATTTCATGATCATATCATGTATCATCCAGCTGATCGTGTTATGCAACAGTTCAAGATGATACAACACATTCCTGATGAACCACCATGTTTCAATCGTGGTAAAGGCAATGCAACTGTTAGAGTACGAAGATTGATTCCTGGGTAGAATTCAAGATTTGAGACACATAAGGTGGCACAATTGTCTCAAATGATGTCCTCTGTTCAAGATGATAAATTGTCACACCCCAGTCCCAAAATACACAGGACCAGGCCACGTGGCAATGGCCAGCTAATACGACTCCGAGGGATTACCCAATTTAATGGATCCGACGAAGCGTACTACGTTGTCCTAAAATACTAACAAGTCCAGAATACTATCATACAACAGGTAAATGTCTAATCTCATCCACATAATACAATATAATAATGACTGAAATAAATACTGGAAAAAAGTACGAAATATGAATGTCATAATACAATCCAAATAAATCTGATGGGGACAACCCACTGAAATACAACAATGGAATAAAAGTGCAAAAGTAAGATAACTAGACTAGAGTATCAACTAGCTAGATAAGAATGCTCTAGTCTGAAACAGCTGCGTACTCAAATCACGGGAACTCCTCTGGAAGTGCCTCAAAGTTCTCAGTCACGAATCCTGTCTCTACTCCTGCTCCGTAGATGGTCGGGTACAAGTGCTTGTCCGGATCTGGAAGGAAACCAGGTCCTCAGAGGGACGTAACAAGATACAAAAATATATGCCATAAAGTAAATACTGTATAAACTCGAGGGTGATCTAACCAGCTAAGTAAAATGTACTTGAAGACAACCTTGGTACGTATGGATAGGTGAAAGGTATAAAGCGTAGCGTCAAGCCAGAGGCTAAGTACCTGGCATTAGCTATAAATTGGATGCCAGGAGTATATGCCGATTACATCACCGATCATGATAGCGCACAGCTAGTAACCTCTGCCGAATGTATCGACAAGCATATACGCCCATAACCGGGTAGCACTGATCCCATAACCGGGTAACACATGGCCCATAACCGAGTAACACTGAGGCTTACGACCCCGTAGTTTACTCTAAAACTACGGTAGCCAAATGTCTGTCCCATACGCCTACTAATTGTCGACTTTTCCGTCCAATGCCATTGTACAAGTCGCGAATACTACGTGGATATCTCGTACTATAATGCAAGTCGCTAAAGAAACATACAACTATGCTAAATACCGTCACACGTGTTGTTCACACCGATGGCCAGTCGAGTATGACGCACACGTCCCTACATGAACTCACTCTGTGATGTGCAATGATATGTGTCAAGGCCTGGGGAGTTATATCGATAACCCCACAACTTTAGGTGCGTCCACTAAACACTAGGTCAGACACAAGTCCTAACGTCAAAGCCTTCGTTGACTGCACCTGAGTCTTTCTCGGATGCGCACAGTTAAATATTAAAAAAAATAAACATACAACTAAATAATATCTAAATTTAAACAGTACAACAAGGCAAGGTATACTTGCTTGAAACTCCAATGTGAACAAGCAAGGATCCGGAACCAACAGCCAAGGTAGTATCGTCTTGGATGCCTATGAATAAATAATAATAAATATTAATCACTATATTGCACTATGCTAATTACGTACACAAGTACGACTTACGCAACGTCACGGGTTACGTAGATACCAGTTAAACATTTTAATTAAATACGATGGCTAGGGTTGACTAGTCACGGATCAAGGGGGCAGGTGTACACTAAGGTATTATTTCTCATATGTTACAATCACGGTCACATCTAGGATTCAGGTAGGTGCTAAGTTGCACATCTAACACATGGGTACCAGGTATCCTACTTATATTCAGGACACGTCTGATATGGGTAACCATCTAGGTCTCCATGCACGGGTACGTCATATCCTCAGATACCGTGCACAGCAAAATAATTACTACCAAAATATGCTAAAATAACAAATAACAGCTCATACAAAATACCAGTCCTAATTAACAGGGTAATGTGCATAAGTCTGTTTTCTAAACACCTAGGTCAACACAAGTGTACCACATTAAATAATCAAGTTCTATGAGGTATACACTACTCTAATATTATTCTAAAGCATGTACACAATACACAAGGGTATTCACTAACACTAATATTAAAAATACGTACACCTATACACAATGCACAAGGGTTCACAATACGGTTCATTCAACGACACACCGATGCATTCATACATGAAGAAAAGAAGGCGATAAATATATACCTAGTCGTTTGTGTCCGGGGGGGTGTCAGCTGCACGAGGGGGCCAGTCTCCGACGGTATACAGTAGCTACGGCAACTACAGTGGCAGCAGGGTGGTGCTCCGGAGAGTGCACAGTACACTGGCAGCAGCAATACTGGCAGCATCAGCGTCAATGCAGCAGCTCACAGCGGAGGCGGCAGGGTGGTGGGTGGTCGTGGTGTGGTGGCAAGTTGTTGGCAGTGGCGGGATGGTGGCTAAGGCGGTGGTGGTCTCTGGTGATGGTCGGCGGTAGAGATGGATGGGTGATGGTGATGATGCTGTTGGTGACAGTGGAGTTGGTGACGGTGGTCGTGACGGTGATTGCTGATGGTGGTGGAGACGGTGATGATGGTGGCGGTGACGTCGAGGTGGGGATGATGGTGGTGGAGGTGGCTGGGTCGCTGTGGTGGAGGTGGGGGGGTGACTGGTGATGATGATGATGGTGTTCTTGATGGTGATGTTGGTGACGGGGACGACGGTGGTGATGGTGATGACGGTGGCGATGGAGATGGTGACAACGGTGGCGGTGGAGATGGTGATGATGTTGGCGGTAGAGATGGTGGTGACGGTGACGGTGACGGTGGAGGTGGTTGAGGAAGGAGGGAGTCGGGTCGAGGGGAAGAAGTCGGGTTGTTGATGGTGATGGTGATGATGATGAACGAAGAAGGAGGAGGAGGAGGAGGCTGGCGGAGGTGCGGTGGCATTGTGGCTGCAGTTGGCCGAGGTCGGAGTCGAGGGTGAGGTGGTCAGGCGATGGAGGAAGGTGGTGGCTGAGCGGCGGGACTGTGCAGTAGGTGATCGGGGAATAAGGGATGGTGGCCGGGTTTTGTAGTTAGGGTTTTTGGTTAGGGGTGGTTTGATGATGTGGGCTGTATATTTTAGGTTTTTGGGAGAGAGAGAGTAGTATATATAGGAGAGAGAGAGAGAGAGGAGGGGGGGGGCTCTCTTTGGGATTAGGGCCGGTTGGATTTTTTTTAGGGGTGAGGGAAAACTCTACATGATGAAGGAATGGCTAGGATGGAGGAGTTTTGAAATGGAGGGTGAAGATGCAAGAAAATAAAGTTGTATGAAGTACAACAAAAGGGGGGGGGAATTAGGGTGGACCAGTAAAAAAGGGTGGAAGAGTTTCTTCATGTGTTGGGTCCAATGAGGGGTGGACACCTCACTGCACTTTTGCAGAAAAGTCCCTTAACAATTGAGAAATTGTACAATTAATAAAATTTGGGATTGAATGAGGCAAAACACCATGTTTGGTATGATGTAGTGGGCTAAAATGGTGTGTGGTATTTAGTATAAATCTTGAGGGTATGAGTGGGGGTTTGGATTGTAGTTGGATCTAGTTTTGGGTGAGGTTGGGTCCTTACACCAATTTAATTAAAATTAGTGGAATTTGTGCTCTTTAATTAATTAAAAATACATAAATTAAAATTAGATGGGACACAAGTGTCATGGCATTGTAGGCTCAGAATAGAATATTATCATAAATTGGGTTGCACAAACGGGTTGAGGTTGTGTCTCCAATTTCGATTGGAACGGACAAAGATGCAAAGTTAGATTTATTTAAATTTAAGGACGTTTGTAACAAATATTGTGCGACTAAAATGAAGCACAAGAGAGAGTATTTGTAAGTTACACAAAGGTCAGAATGGAAGGTTGGCACGTCTAGGAAAAGTGTATAAAATTTGTTTGGAGGCAAATGCTAGTGTAGCGCTCCAAATATCGAAGCAACGGTAAGGTGCACAAAGTGATACAAATATTGCGCAATAAATCTAAAACACTGTGTTCTAATTCTAATTGGCTCCAAATTAACCCTAGTCTCTCTATCTAAGCTAAGTAGACCTAAATTTGGTCGAGGGATTTTACATAAATTATTTTAAAAGTTTAACAAATTTTACTTCAAAAATTATAAGAAATTATATGCTCATAATTTGTAATGGTGCAGCCTATGGTGATAATGCATATAGATCTTGGTGGGGAGCTCCTCTTATCAGCAACAGAGCCTACCAATATGAGGAGTTTTGATTCCAACATCGAGCCATAAATGATCATAGTCTCCATAGCTATTATGATTATGTAGAAGGGCTGGTATATTTTTTATATGAAAATGTCGGTCTCTGCAGTACTTATTTGTCCTCTATTAAATTCTACTTAGTATTTCAACTTCCAAATTTAAATATGGCATACCAAAATCATGAAGTGAGCGACCCGTTGCGCACATCGGTTGACAAATTTTTGGCTTCTATGCAAATAGGTCTGATTCCTCCCAATCCTCCATTACGTATTCCAGCAGATTATCCTCAGGGTCTTGTTGGATAACGACAAGCACGCCCCCTAGGAAGTATACCTCTGTTTGGTATTAGGCTGATAGTCTGCCACTGCAAGATGACGCTCCTCAAACGTCGCCCGGTGCATGCACTTCTCAGACGACTGCTGGTGCGGACACTACTCAGTGGGCTGACTGGGGAACTACTCAGGCAACGATTGGTGCATGCACTACTCATTGGGCTGGTGAGGAAACTTCTCAAGCGGCTGGTGAAGGCACTTCTCATTGGGCTGACTGGGGCACTTCTCAGGCGCCGACCGATGCGAGCACTACTCAGTGGGCCCACGAGAGAGATTCTCAGTGGGATAGCCTATTCGCCCCCGGAGTTACCAGCTATACGCATATATTGACAACTCCAACAGCACCGATGTCATCTCAAGTGGAGGACAGTTAAGGAGGTGGTGATGATGCGGCCCCGGAGAATACATGAGAAAGGAGGGACCGACTCAATCTAAGAGAGATTGATCGTCCGAACTATCGACAATTAGACAAGAGAGGTCGATAAAATTGTTATATCAATATAAACTTTATTTGAATGTAACTATCTTTTATTTTAATAAAATTACATATTGTTCTCATAAAATAAAATTACATACAAACTTTATTCTCTTTGTTGGTTTGTACATCTTCTTCTATTGTGTCCTTGCAGTTACTACATCGAAGATCTCTTGAAGCTTGATCATTCGCTATGATCCGGTTCTTCTTTGGTCTTCCCGCCTTGCGTATTACATTTGGTACTCCAATGTGACCTCTAATCAATGTACTTTGGAGGTTGTAAGGGACTAGAATTGGCTCCATGTGCGGCTCATATACACTTCTTAATGCTTCCTTAGAAAAAGTACATGGATAAAAACTATCGATGCTAATATTTTTAGACTTACATGCATAATATGCTTGTATACATGGAAGCAAAGTATGATACCACTTTAAACATGAACAAGATTTTTAATCTAAGTCTACAACATATGCTCTATTTGTTTTACAATATAATATTTCAAACAAATATCTAACTATATTCAACGTTTGCAGCCGGTGATTTTCTTTTATGATAAGAGTCATAGTTTGCAACATCTTCGGACAATAATCAGTTTGAAGATTTTCAGCTTTTTGCTGGTTCTTATCTTGAAGTGTTATAATTTTGGCTCGAATCCCATCAAGTAGTGTTGTTATTAGTTTATCACGTAAATTTTTAACCCAGTCATTGAAGCATTCAGCAAGGTTCGACGTGTTAATACCTAATCTGGGACAAGAAGAATAAGTTGTTATCCAGTATAAAAAAATACGAGTTTCATCATTTACTCCAACAAGCCAATTGTAAATATCTATTTTTCAGCTTTAATTTTTTTTTCAAACAATAGTTCGCATCTGTTTCATTATAATATCTGGCAAGATAGTCTAAACTACGTTGAAAATGGAAAAACCTGAAGACTTTTTTTCAAATTTTGTTCAAAATGTTGAATACAAAAAAAAAGACGATTTTGGAAAGATATCACGCATAGCCCTTATCAATCCTTTTTGTTTATCTGATATAAAAGAAATTGTATTCCATGCATTAAAATATTTTTCAAAGATGTTCTCAAACCGTTTAAAAATTAACTCCAAGAATCAGTATTTTCACTCTCAGCAACAACATAAGTAATTGGATATAATTGATAATTTGGATCATGAGCACAAGCAATAAATAAAATACCTTGATATTTAGAGGAAAGAAAAGTAGCATCAGTACTAATCACATGTAAACATTCCCTTAAAAATCCATCAATGCATGCCTTAAAACAAATAAAAATTCTTTGAAATCTATTGTCTTATGTAGTTTGTATAAAACATTGGCTACTTGGATTTGTCTCAATAATTCTAAAACTATACTCTTCAAGACTACTATATGCATCAATATAACTACCATTTATCTCATATAGAGCAAGTTTCATAGCTTTCCAAGCTTTACAATATTTAATATATATTCTGTGTTCTCTATATATAGCATTTACAATATGCGATGGACTATACGACTAATTATTCTGAATTTTATCAATAATCTTATATTTAACCTATACAGTAGTAGCTAATGGATGAGAACATGTTGTAAGTCCACCTAAACAAGAATTTATATTTTCTAGCGTAGTAATAGCAAAAACTTTACCTTCACCAACGACTTTAGCGTATACTCTCCAATTACAACTTGAATCGTTATATTTATATACAATTCCACTAACATTATTTAAAGTAGCATGACAAGTAAAATTATGTACAATTGCTATATCACTAATATAACATCCAAATTCAGCACGATTATCAAATTTTCTTCCAACGCATAATCTAGAAATGCTAACACTATCAACATTGCCATCAAATTCATCATTTAAATTTTTAATTAAATTATCACTGTTTTCATCGTCGTTATTACCATCATCTACTATATGTTCTTGTTCAGTAAATGCAACTAGGAGCAGTATTAACTTGATTAGAAGCATGTACACTACTTCCAATATTAATTATAGGTGGTGGTGAAGTTACATAAATATTAATGTACGTTGCTTGTACATTAACTTCGAGAATAAATTTTCATGCTTGTTCACTAACTAACTTTTTACAATTAGTTAAAAAAATATGTACCAATAAAAATTCATAATCAATAGAACATTGCTCAATAATTTGATTACGTAAACTATCAAACGAAATATTTTGATCAATTAAAAAAAATTCTATTAAACCTCCTTCATAAACTAACCCATTTAGCACACCTCCAATCGAACATAGTATTGTTAGACTTTGATCCATGACAAGAGAGAGAGCTTCTAAATACAGTGAGTGAGCCGAACTAGCTTCCGTTGAGTAACAAATCACCTTCTGTTGAGTGAGAAAATAATAGAAGAATTTTTTTTAAGTATATGTGGGTGGAGTAAGAAATGAATAGAATGAAAGAAATTTATAGACATGAAAAAAAAGAGCCGTTGGCAAAATATAAACGTTACAATATGAACGTTAAAAAAACTTTGATAAGTGACCCAAAAAAAAAACCTAAAAATAAAGCAAACCCAACTATCAAAAAAAAAAAAAAAAAAAAAAAAACCCAAAAAAAAACATTAAAAAAAAAACCCTAAACATAAAACCAAAAAAAATCGAAAACAAACCAAACCAAAAACAAACCAAAACCAAAAAAATCGATCAGCCAAATTTTTGCCATCACAGATGGCAAAATTTTAAAAATAATATAAAATATTCACTTTCTCATATTGAAAATGTAAAAAAAAAAATATATAAAATAATATTTTTTTTCATATTTTTGCCATCACAAATTGCGAAACTTTTCGTAACTTCAAAATTATCAAAAGTTCTTTCGTTTCAACTAATTATTTTAAAAATATTATCGATACAATAAATTTTCTAATTTAAATTTAATATTAATATTAATTTTAAAATATATTATATCAGTTGTTACACAAAATAGTTTAAAAGAACATTTTGAAAAAATTAACAGCATTATTCGTACTCAAGTAAAGTACACAATTTAAGATTCTTATTTTGTCCCTCTCTCGGTAGAGAGACTTTGCTTCTAGCCATCCTATCTAACACGTGTCTTGTTACTATATTATTCGTTTTTTTTGAGATGCACTATATTATTATCTTACATGTATAGACGTAGTATAATGCACGTGGAATCAGTTGATAATTTGAAAAAAGAAAAGAAAAGAAAAGAAAAGTAAAGGAAAAAGAAAAATCAGTGTAACAATAATGTTTGGAACTCTCTTTTATCTCATAATAGATTACAGTAGGAAGTGGGCCTATGAGTTGGGCTTGGCCCTGTGGACAGGGTTCTAGTGCTTGTGAGTTCGTTCTTCTTCTACATCTGAACTTTGTTTTCTTCTCAGAAAAGAGAGTTTTTTGCTTTCCTCGCCAGCATCAAGGAGACAAAAGTCATCATGTCTCTCCATCACTCTCCTCTTCGTCCTCCTCCTCCTCCTCCTCCTCCTCCATCCCCTTCTTCTTCTCCATCCCCTTCTTCTCGTCTCCTCTTTCTAAAGAACGCCCACAAAACCAAACTCCGATGCGGAAGCACCAGAGCAATGGCGTCCATGAACGGGATCGAGTCCCTCACCTCCTCCGTCGGATCTCCACCTTCCGTTTCCGTCTCCGACTGGAACCGCGGTCAAAAGCACATCCTTCTCCTCAACGCCACTGCTTGTGCTGTAAGCTCTCCTTCTCCTCGTAGGAGTGATGTTATTGAGAAAAGATTTGTAACTTGTGAATTTGGAAGGAGAATATATCAGGGGTTTCTAGAAGGAGTGATGTAATTGAGAAAAGATTTTGAACTTGTGAATTTGGAAGGAAAATATATCAGGGGTTTCTAGAATTTTAGCGATATAATTATGGGTTTAGGAGTTTGAAGTGAAATACCTCATAAAGATTGGAACTTTGCGAAAATTGCAAGGACATGGCACAATACGGACACGGCAACAATTTGGAGTGTCGTATCGGTTGCCGATACGTGTCTGGCATGACATTGACACGGCACCAAACTTTTGAAGTGGAATGGCGATTTCCTGTGATTAAAATTGCTTCGAGTGGTATGCTTGAGAATGGTTCAGAATTTGGAAGGAAAATAAATCATGGATAGTTGAATTTCTATGAAATATTTGTTGGTTTTGAAGTCCAAACTGAAATACATCAGAAAGATTGAAACTCTGTGAGAATTGAAACGACTCAATGCTGAATTGCTACTCACAGCCACAAAACCAGTTTTTGAAGTATCCATGCTTCATAGGTGAAGAGTGATTCCACTCTATAATCTGAAGAGTCTAATTTACTCAACATATGTGACTTGGCATTGATGATTGTTTTTCAATTTTTGTTTGTGGAAAATTTGTGGGTAAACGAAATTCTTCATAACATTACTTACTTTTTTTGCGACTCAAAGATTACAATTTTGTGAACAATTCAAAGTATAATCAAGATTTTACTTATGATTCATAGCCTCATAGGAAGAAACTCATGGAATTTGAATTGAGATAACCTAGAAATATAACAATTTGTGGTAGAATCAGGGAGAAATAGAGAAAATTACAATGTAGGAAACAAAATCATGTGCTTTGAGAAGTAGAGTGCGCTGAAGTTACTTGTCTCCTGTTTTATGTACTTCAGTTTATGGTATTATAGTCTCATTGCTCAAATTTATAATTGTTGTGAAATGTGAAGATAGTGTCTTAGGAAGAATGAAACCAAGGTTTGCAGTATCGGACACTTCCTATTGAGTATCGGGATCGACGATATCGACAGTATCGACGGTTACTGGTCTGAATATCAAATTTTTTGGTATTGGAAAGAGAATAATTATTAAATTTTAGAATTTTTTTTTTGTATATTTAGGTATAATTTTAAGTATTTCATGTGTTGTTTCTTTGTAGTTTTGAAATTGAATGAAATAGTAGGCACCCTTGCCGATTGGTTTACCTGTGATAGATAAGTGTTCTTTTTTTTGCATGCTTTTACAATTTTACTATGCTTTTACATCATTGTTGATTGATATTTTCATTCAATTATCTTTGTCGAATTGACTGGAAAAGAGATCCCTAATGTCGGTATCGGTCAGTATCGGTATCTGTCAATATCAGATCGGGACATTCCAAACCATATCGGTGTCGGCCGATACCGCAAACTATGAATGAAACCTTGTGAATCTAAGAAGCACATACATTCCAAAATTCATGATGTATTTGTGCTGTGTCGTGACAGAGACATGTATCGGACATGTTACAAACTATCTGAAAAATACTAGGACACACCAAAATAGGTGCGGAATGTGTGTTGCCGTGTCTGAAACTAGTCGTGTCAAATCTGTGTGTGTCCATGCTACATGTGAATGCAAGAAATAGAAAATTCTTGTTGGTTTGGAATATCGTAGAAAGAATAACACTGTATTTGGGGAATATAATGATTTTGACATTTGAAGTAATATATCTCAAAGTTGTATTCTTCTCAATTTTGTTTTTGGTGTTGATTTTATCTTCTTGCTCAACTTTCTCACCAATAGTCGCGCAAAAATGATCATAGGATTTGAAGATAAAGTTGGATTACGTCAAAATTTATCTTTTCCATTCATATAGGAAGGTATTGATTATGCTGTTGCCATTGTCTTCAACCGACTGCAAAATTTTGGGATGAATGGTTACCGGTCGTCATTGTTGGCTTGTCCATGTGACATACACTCCTTCCTTAAATAAGATTAGATACTATAACTGAGCATTTGTCAGACTCTTTGGTTTTAAAAATGAACTAAAATCCCTAAGAAGAGTGCAATTTTTGTGCGCTTTATGGGCTAGCTGTAGATTTTGAACTTTGAGAAGAAGCAATTCATTTGCATGATCATTAAGAAAAAAAAGTAGAAGGGTTTGCATTTTGAAGTAAACTACTATAGAAAGACGACCTTTTTCAATTATTACGATGTTATCAATTAAATTCACAGGCTTCAGAATTTGAAGTAAAATACCTTTACAAAGATACAACTATTTGCGCTATCACCGGAATAAGAATATTAGTATTTTGAAGTTGAAGTACGATACTCCAGAAGGATCAATCAAAGTTATTAAAGGCGCACCCCAGGGGTGTCAAAGACCAAGCACGAGGTAAAGGCGAGCCGCACATTTATTCTAATAGTTTTTAAATAATATTTATAAATCATATATGACTATATGTAATAGGTATTGAAAGTAAACATGTCAGAGTAGTTATCGGGCATGACTATAAATCGTTTTTTTTTCCTTTTGATCTACCGAACAGGGAAGCTTATAAGAATTTAAAACTTTTTTTCCCTTTTGATCTTAAGGTACTTTTCAATTTCCGAGAGATATTAACTGTCAGATCCAAGGTGGTCCCTACTCATAGGGAAAATAATTATATTGCTTAGTAAAAAACATATAAAAATAAAAAATAAAGCTACATATGCATGAGTCGAGCCTCAACTGGGCATGAGCCTTACTGACGCACGCACCTCACAAAGGTCGTCTCGGGTCACTTGTTCCAAGGGGTAGAGGCTACGCCGCGCGCCTCAAGCCCACTATCGATAACTTTAGGATCAATTTGCTAATATTTTCTTATTGATTACTGAATGATGAGTTTCAAAATTAAGTTAAAGGCCTTAAATAATAAGGTATGCTTAACGGCCAATAATCATGGTTTTTGATATCAAAAGATATATCTTGAAGGAATTGCAATTTCTGCCCGAATTGGGAACAAAAAAAAATGATGTTAGAAGTTAACATTAATTTACCATAGAAGAAAGTTCAACGTTTGGAAGGATGCTGGAAGAGGACCATGATCCTTGATATTCAAAGTGAAGTACTAAAAATGACCATAGTGAAAGAACCACGGCTATTGTTTCATACAAGTTGAACTAAATGCTGGACAATATATTTTGTTGTTGTTAAAGAAATTTATGGGATTCCACTAGTTGAGATATGCTTTCAGTTGCGTCAAGAATTTATTTACTAATCACCACAAATGGAAATTATTTAGTGAAGTACCTTAAGATTTTTTTTTAGATAACACTTAAAATTTTCTTTTTCTGTCCTTTTTACATATTTATGTGGCCATAATGTTCCTCGTTCTTTTGTAGGCTGCAATTTCTACGTCTTGGCTATTCTTCTCTGCGATCCCAACCCTTCTGGTCAGTGCTGCTACCGTGGAGTATTATGTTGTTACTAAAGGTCTTGGTTTCCACCTCATTTTGTGAAGTTCATATTTGTCAATAAATAGGCTTTCAAGAGAGCTGCGGAGTCAATGGAAAAGCTGCTGGATGTCACGACAGAAGAGCTTCCAGATACTATGGCTGCCATCAGGTTGTCTGGAATGGAAATCAGTGACTTGACCATGGAGCTTAGTGACATTGGGTTAGAACTCCAAACTTCTTGTTCTCTTCTTGAATTATAAAGAGAAGTTTATGCTCCACATGGTAAGACACTAAATTTTAAATGTGACCACACAATCTTTCCACATTTTCATACAAGCTAACATGACTGCAAATTTTACAAAATATAGACCACATCGGGACTAGTAAAACCTATAAAATTACAATACCATCATCAAGTTTGTCCAATGAATTTTGAATGGTTATGGAGCTCAATGTAGGTCAATTTCCCTCTACAAACCATGAAAAATGAGTGATGAACTTGACATGAACCTTTCTTGGCTGATGACAAATTTCTGGCTGAGGAAACAATCAAAATGAGCAGCTTGCTATGCATCCTAACAAGAGACTTATACAGTTGTATCATGAAACTGCATCACATATTAGACACTTATCTGATACTTGAAGACAGTGGTGTTGATTCTTGAAGTGTGATGTCTTCCTATGTGTACTTTGTCATTTCTCTAGCAAATTTCAACATTCAACTTGATGAATTTCCAAATAAAATAAATATCATAAGATTGCTTTTATGGAGGCAGGCATCATGAAGTTGAGATAACTTTCAGATATACAAAATGGGATAAATCAATTCACTGAGGGTAAGATGAAGACCTACTATCTATATAAGGTCATAGAAAGTTTAAGACCAGTTTTAATCCTGAGAAGCTTAAGGTTACCACTTGCACTATTGGAAATACAGAAGCAACCTGTAGGTGCCTATGAGCCGGCCTAGCTCGTACTGCCCTGGTTCTGGTTGTGACTAGAGATGATAGTGAGTCGGGTTGGGCCAAGCAATATCCAAACTCCAAACTGTCTTAATGTTGCATAATCTTGGTCCTAACCAAGCCCTTCGAGCTTCGGGGCCGATCCTTGGGCTTTTCGGCCGGCCCAGTCAAGTTCATTGTTCTTGTTAGATCTCAATCAAACGCATGACATCCTGCAATGGACATTATTATTAGGAATATGATTTGAAACTAGGCTCATAAGCATCATAACCACTCTGATCATGCCCGATGCCGCTCACGAAAGAAGTCAAGTGGGAGGGTACTTTGATTTTAGGAATTTTGGGACTAGCTGGGTGTCCACTACATTTCATTCTCCGAAGCCCATCATCTTTTTATGGTTGGATAACAGGGCCAACAGTGGGTCGGGTTTCATGCCAAGAATCAGACCAGCTACCTATCCAAACGTAACCAAACAAATTGGGCAAAAAATTAAGCCCAACCTACCCGTTATGGAACATCGGCAGATAAGGTTGGGATTTTTCTGGTCGGCCCTGGTCCCCTATGATACCTAGGTGTGGCTTAAGCAGCGTCTAGGCAAAATTCAACCTATTCTATATTAGAAATAAAATATAAGAAAAATGTCAGAGACTTGGAGCATAAAATCATGATGAATCGAAAACATTTTAGCCTAAACTTTAAATAACCGTAAGTTAAGCAATTAATGTGACATAAGCCATTAAATAAACCACTAGCAAACTAAAATGTAAAATATATTTGAGTAAGCAAATTGAGTGATTATTTTACGGTTTTCATCATCATCATCATCATCAGTTATCTTGATAAATCAATACTACATCAACAAATGAACTGACCATTATTCATCACCCGATAATGCAGTACAAGCTCGTGTCTAAACCGAGGTTCGCATTATCGGGGTATCGGAATCGGATTCAGACCCTACGTGTGAGCTTGTGAGTATTGGTATCAATGTGTTCTGTAGTTTCGGGTGTTTCAAACCAGAGTTTTGGATTTCTTGTTTTTGGCAAGCCAAAATTTTATAAAGATCTATTTTAAAAGCATGTAAAAAATTCGTACATATAGAATAAGCTTATATATTATTTGTTGATTCCCGTTAGTTTTGATGAAATAATATTCAACATTACTGAATTAGTTATCCATGTTTATTACTTGTTTTTAGACAATGCACATATAAATATAATAGATGGTTTCAAATGGAATAATATTAAGATGTTTGAGCATGACGATCTACGGCGCGATCGAATCATTGTGTCGACATTGTTTTTTGTCATATTTCTCTTTTTCTTCTATTTTTTTTATACTGAATTAACTGGAAAAGAGAGCTAAAATTTAGGTATCAGCCGATATTGGGTGGGATGAGTATCGGATCGAACATGCTACCAGCGGATATTATGAACCTTGGTCTAAAAACATCCCTAAATGTATATACCTTAATTTTTGTGATATTTGTGTGTTGTGTCTAGGATTTCTGTAAATAGGAACTAAAGGATAATGGAGGGTGCATGTTTATGCGATCTATCTGGATCACTCATATTTCATGCATACATATGGCTTTTGAATTTTAGTTAGTACATGTATTATGTTTCTTCAAAATATCAAAAAGTATTTTCTCATTTTTAACGTAAGTTTATGTTTTTGAGTCATTGATTCTTTTTTTTTTTTTGGTAATGCTGCATTGGCTCAAAATTCGTCATTTATTTTCCTGATATCATTGCTGCAACATGTGATCTTGTAGTCAGGAGATAACTCACAGTGTGAGGAGTTCTACTAGAGTAGTTCGGTTAGCCGAGGACAGACTGCGTCGCCTCACTACTATGGCTCCCACAGGTTAGGGGTGTTCTGTTACTATTCTTTGATATGTGAACCAGATAATAGGGTTGGATGGGGTGTGTTTTACTCCACCTTTACTTGTTTAGTGCAGATGCAGAGGCAAGCCCCACAAAGGGATGAAAAAGAGGGACCAGTGTTGGCTAAAACAGCAAGGAACCTGCGGGAGGGAATTGTGAAGGGTCGTGCTGTTTTAGGAGTTATATTTAGCATTACCCAATTTTCTCGGTGGGCATTGAACTTCCTGGCTTCGCGTCAACCGAAGCGCACCCAACAGAAGGATACACTCTGAAAGAAAGTGATTGTAATACATGGAACTCGTCATCTTCTGACGTCTGAGTTGTTCTAAGAGCATACTCACCCTAAATTGTGGATTCAGTACTTTTACCCTTTCTGTCTATAGCCCTTATGGGATCTGAAGTGGTTTCCTAAAGAAGTTTTCTTTCATTGTTTGCTTTTGTAACGAGGGGGGTTCTAGTTTAGAATTTTCATGCATGCAATCTTATGCAATAAAGAGAATCTACTAACATGACATTTCGTCACTTTTCTACTCTATTGATTGCAAGATTTTCCCTATGTGCAGAAATGTGGATTTTGCTTTCTTATTAATACTTTGTATTTTCTTTTCTATAGATAAATGCAGTCTAGCCTCAGTGGATTGGTATTCTTAGGAGCACTTTCGATTTTTGTATTTTCTAAAAGTAGTTTTTTTCTGCCCTGAAGAGAAACTTTTTCATGGTGCTTATGGTGACCTCCTTTGACAATCTCGTCTTAGAGTTATTTGTATTTACCTTTTCCTTTACTGTTCATAATTCTGTTTTTTTTCCTTCCATTTTTAAATTAATTAGTACATCCTTCCTATTTCATACATTTAGCTAGTGTTATTTGT
>JAYESA010000008.1:191617369-191687369 GCA_036927795.1 Iris macrosiphon | reverse complement strand
GATATTGAAAATCTTAAAAACCCATAGGTTCCCAATTTTAAAGGAATTCCTGCCAAGATGACGGATCCAGCCGTAGGTGCCTCTACAAGGATATGAGACATTCTATCTTATCCGTATAACTACACTAGAATCCACTCGAAACCATGGATGTGGATGAATGGTAAAAAAAAGGAATCTAATTAGTTTGAAATAGACTGATACATAAATACTTTTACTGCAAAATAAAACAAAGTGATACAATTGAGGCAATGAACAATAATATTCCAGAGGAAAATGCAATCAAATATTTTGAGCCGGCTTCCGTGAAAAATTCAGACTTTCTTTTTGATGCTGCGATCACATAAAAACGATGAGGAAAGTGACTCACGAGACGATTCGACTTACGTAGGTACTGCTGCAGGAGTGGCTGCTGGTAACGAGGAAGTGGTGCTGGTAGGTGTAGCGAGCTAGAGAGGTGGCGTAGGTCAACATTTCTCCATCTACGGCTTTTACTACATAATAGAGGTACTTTTGCTCGCTTACAATGTTGTGCACTGATTAGCTTCAATATCCTGACATGCCTGTCCTGCGTCTCGCTCTCTTGATTAGCCGCTAGCTCGGAGCTAGCTACACTCACATCCCCCTGCCCACCCCTCTCAGTCGGCGAGGCCTCACATCCGATACTAACTAAACTTATTAGCCAGTCGCAGATCATTGCCTACTCCCCGGTAGCCCATATGAATCTGGTGACTATTGGTATGTCGTTTCCTGAGTTCACTACAGAAATCTCAAAAAGGATATCCCTTCGGTAAAGGGGGCCTTGTAGACAGGCTTTGGCAAGGACTAATCCTGGTACCGGCCTTGAACTACGTCCAGGTGGTGCAATTTTAGAAAACCGAAAAAGATGTCCATTCTCAGCTCCCGAAGAAGATGAAGCTACCAGAATTAGGAGCTGCTATGGACATCTTTGATCCTGACAAGCTGGGATTAGTTAGTTACAACTAACTGGAACGATAACAATATTAGACATTCTCCAATGGGACTCTTTATTTTTTTTTTTAAACTCTATAATATAGTCTTTTCATAGGAAAAAAAAAGTTATGAAAAAAAAAGTCTCCAATGGAGATTTCTATCTATTATAGGTAAAAGAAAATATTAAAAAATGATTCGGATACTCTACATGTAGAGTTTTTGATATAATTTTTCTATATCTATGTGGCATATAAAAATTGATCCCACATAAATATTTACTTACCCTATTGTTATAATAAAATTTTATTTTTTTGTTTAACTATAGAAATAAATATAGAGAACAATCATTGAAGACATTTTTTTTTATGGTTGTATTTTTTTATTAAAAAAAATGATACGCAGACCTTAGAAGCTTTCTTAGAAAGAATTGACACAAGATAGAAATTCAAAATAGGGATAATCATTGGAAAATAGCTTATAAACTAGAGGGATGAGTGACTTAATCACATAAATATGTTATTTAAACAGATCTTTGAGAGTGGACCTTAAGCAAAATAAGTATAAAACCATAAAATAAAAATGCAGATCAAAATCTGAATGCCATTACTATAGAGGTGCAATGACTTATTTCAATGAACATACGTTGTAGACTCACCAACTCCCTGTTACGTAGTTGACTCACCTAATCCCTGCACACACAGAATTCTATTTTAACCAAAGAGAGCTGTCTGGAATCGCTCCAATTGCATTAAAGTATGCTCCAAACTTGGATCTTAATAACTTTAATTTCTTCTAAGTCTGTACAACTGAACAAAAAATTATTTATAGTTGGCTACTAAACTTACAACTTTCATTTTTATAATTCATGTAAGCTTCATCTCAATGTCCACATTCTAGATTTAAAATGTATGAGCTCATTTTGTAGAATAATAAAGTTCAAATATTACTCCATAATAGTTTCATTCCAACCACATGAACTGTAACCTGGGTCTCAAAATTTCTACATTCAGAATTTAGAAACTCATTTTGTAGAATAGCAGGACTCAAAAGATTTTAGATTTTATAAACAAATTTTTTTAAAAGAAATAAGTATAGTACAGGGATTTATATCCATTCATCCCATTTGGACTATATATTTTTTACTATTTTTATACAGAATCAACCCATTTTATATTTATTTTTTTATACCAAATTTGAGTTCAAATGTATTCTTGAGCACCATCTACTATTGATGCTCTAAACAGAATTTGTAAGATGAGCACTCTACATCTGTTCAAACAATAAGAATTCAAATTCCTGAGTGGGGTTGGTTTACATAGTTGACCATCCCTATCACCTGACCTATAATGCCAGTGAGCTTTGATCAGTTCCACCAAATTTAGGCCATTTGCAAGATTAACTGTCACATTCCAAAACAATCAACTCCAGCATTTTTCTGATAGGAGCACAAGTGATTATTTACACTGTACGAGAATATACTTTTATGGACCGAAAGACTAGTTTGCACTACCTTCTCTTGTATTTTGCACCAGCAACCCACTGGTTTGTTTTGAGAGATTAGTTGGTTATGTATTCTTAATTTACTAATTGGGTGGTGCAGAGTGTTCCCGTCTCTCCATGAATTTATTATCTAAATCTAACGACCATGTATTAAAAATTTAAAATATCTCAAATCTATTCAGACTCTCTTCATAATAATAAAAAACAATCGATAGTTAGGATTAAAATATCTAAACATATCTAATGCTTTAGAAAAACTGTTTAAACAAAAAATAAAACCTTATATTTTCGTTAAATAAAAACTGGTTATATAGACTAGTTACCTTCAGGAAATTTTTTGATATTAAATTTTTTAAAATATATTTTAGATATAATTTATTATAGATATATTTTTATAATTTTGGATTTGTATTTAGTTAAATAATATCATGTATTTAGTTTAAATATAATTTATTTTTGTTATAAATATGTTTTTAGAATTTTGGATAAGTATTTAGTTAGATAATACCATGTAATTAGTTTACATATAATTTAAATATTGAATATATTGAAGGATTTATTATATGTTAAGGTAGTTAGAAATATTTAGAATTTTTATTGTTAAGTAGGTGGCGAGGTACATACGTCGGTTAGAAGGATTTTTTATTTAATTTGATTTTTTTTATTTGGTGGAAGATTTACGTACAATTTAGACTACTTATTTTTTTAGCAGTTTTCAAGTAGTAGAGATAAATTAGAATGATGATATATAATGAGAAGACATTTATAAAAGATGATAGATTTGTCAAGATGAGATATTTTGAGATGAGATGTTTTATCTAGGTAATTAAAACTAAATATAATTTGATAATGGGAAATAAACAAGCGCCTGGTTAACAAATATAAATAGAGTGATTGTAACTATCATTTCTCCATCTCCCTACAATAGAACTCTTTGACTGGGCAACGATGACTGGGTCGTAAAACCATTGTATAAATTATATTTAGTAAATATTTTTATTCAAAATATAAAAATTAGTATATACCTGCACTCTATAAAAAAAAATAGTAAATGTTTTCATTTTCTGTACGGAACAGGTAAAAATTTTAAAAATATTCTACTATTTAAACCAAAAATTTGACTGTTTTACAAAGAATTGAAATATTTGCTAATTTTTAAAAAAAGTAGATGTATATGCTAGTTTCTATATTTTTAATGGAACATTTACTAAAATATTCTCTTTTTTTGCCGAAAAGATTTTTTTTCTTTAAAATGAAATAAAAAAAGTTTGTGGTACAAAAATTTATTAAGATTCTTGCAGAATTCATACATATACATTTTTTTTCAAAAAATTATTAATTGTTTGTGTTAAAAAAATTAATTATGAGTGACATTTAACTTAGGAGAAAAGTTTTGGTACAAAATTAGTCAAGTAATCATTTTTACAATCAGTGGTATTTAACTTTTGGAGAAAGATTTTGGTACAAAATTAGTCAAGCTAAACTCGTTAAAGTCTTGTAGATATGGTCGTCGAACGACGAAGGACATCATGTTGTATTTTATGACTGTGTCGGTGTTGGTGTCGGTGTTGGTGTTGGTGATCAATTAGTCGGATGATGAGACTGAAGTGCCTCAATGGGGACTCTACTAGCGTCTAATATTTCTCTCCTTAATGCTTTCTTTTACATACTTATCTTTGTGTAAATATCTTTATGTTTTCCTTCTTGTAAATATCTATGTTGCAAACAAGTAATCATTTTTACAATCAGACTTAGTGACTTACAGCCCAGCTTTTATACATAAAAAAGAAGTTAAGAGTAATTTTGGGAATGTTGCAAGATCAAGATCAAGGAGCTGATACATGTTAGTCCCGAAGTCAGATCAAAGAAGAAGAGGTAGACACAAAGTAGAGACTTACACAAGAGTTCGTCTCTACACACTCCAGAAGAGAAGTTGGTACACTGAGATTCACACAAGAGTTCCTCTTCAGTGACACGCAACCCCACAAAAGCACTAAACAAGGAACAGGTTACAAACTGACAACCCAAAGAAAATAAAAATACAACAAGAATCAGAAAACCGTTCTTCTCTTTACGTTCTCAGACGCTACACCGAGAAGAACGGGAACAAGAACAGAAATACAAAGAAGGAAACTCTTGCTAGGATGATCAAAACTATCAGAGCTCAAGGAAAGGTCCGCGCTATACAACGATCTGCCCTCAGGATCCAGCAAGTTCACACGAGAACTTCCGGAACGCTCTTGGTCACCATCGGATCACTCGAAATATTCCTTTGGAATGATGCTAAAAACTATCGCAGATCCTGCTGGTGCTCTCGGTTTTTTTTTTTTCTCTCTTTCTCAATTTTTTCAACCACTAAATGAAAGATGAGAGCCTATATATAAATAGGATTTCAGCTTCCATGCGGCCTGAGAAAAAAATCAGGCCGCATGAGCCGCATGCGCTGCTTTACAACACAGAGCAGACAGCGTCGTCAGACGCCGAAAGCTGCAGTCGCGTGGCACAGAGAGCCACGAGCCTCCTGCAACGCATGTGCGCTGTAAATTGCAAAGTGCGCCAACAAAGCGACACTTTGCGCCCTTGAGCCCAAGTCAGAGTCCGAGTCCGAGTCGTTAAGCCCCTTTGGGGCTTAGCTCTTAAGGGATACCTCCCAAAGGTGATGACAAAATAAATATTGTCATAATG
This sequence comes from Iris macrosiphon, assembly GCA_036927795.1. NCBI lineage: Eukaryota > Viridiplantae > Streptophyta > Magnoliopsida > Asparagales > Iridaceae > Iris > Iris macrosiphon. The sequence goes on along the minus strand of JAYESA010000008.1, from coordinate 191,682,233 downwards.
GGGTTCACACTTAATCCTTCTAGGAAAGTCAACCAACATAGGCCACCACCCCATGTGCATATACCAATACTAAGCAAAGCTATATATTGAGATATACACATTGGTGGTTTCCAATGTGGGACTAAAACTCCTAAATCAAAGTAAAAAATACCATCAATCTCTCACATATATCACAATATATGGCCGGGCATTCTCACAGTGGCTAACCATCATGCATTAGGATATATGTCGCCCACGACTTGAATCTTCCCGCATGAGTCAAACAACAGTACAATACAAGAATGGACTATGCCTTGAATTCTGAGCCATAACTGATGTTCTTTTCACTCACACAATGACATCAGATGTGCCTCCGGTCGCACATTAAAGGCCATGTGCTGACCTAGTTTAGGTGTATGTATCTTTGGTGTCTACAAGTTTATCCTCAAGAGACGGCACGTATCTATGTCCATACACTTAGGTGAGTTCCTTTTTAAGAGAGTTTAATATTTTCCAACATGAAGCATTACGCTTTCGTACGGTGCTACGCCGCTGTGACATAACTCGTAGCCGAGGTTAACTACCTCATGCAGTACCACCCATAGTAGCATGAGGTCACTAGCCTCTTAGTAGTGTTGTACTATATCATAGCATGAAGTATTGCGCTTCCGTGCGGTGCTACGCCGCTGTGACATGGCTCACAGCCGAGGTTAACTATCTCATGTGGTGTCACCCACTATAGCATGAGGTCACCGCCCTCTTAGTAGTGATGTGCTACAACTCTCTATCTTTTTATCATTAGGCTACATGCCTATTTGCAGTGCTACTGCCGCCGTGACATGGCTCGTAGCCGAGTCTTTACATCTTTTACCTCATCGTGGTGTCACACCACTGTAGAATGGGATACAAGTCCCTTGTAGTGCTGAACTATACGTGCTTCCTACAGTGCACGCCGGACATTCACTCTGCCCGAGAACTCATTAAGGCGTCGAAGCCAACCTTACACAGAAATTGTTCTATAGAACAAAATAGTAGACTACAGTGGTTTCGAGTACGTATCCCACATTGTCCATAAGGACTACCTACTGCACCTGATATTTTTTCAGTTAGTGGTCCTCCCTTGAACCAAAATCTAGATGCATAGTAGATTTCTCTTTGAACTAATAGCATAAAACTTAATGGTAGGATTACAAAGACACAATATCATAGGTCCTTCAAGCCCATTTTACTTGCTGTGTCTTCGACTAGCTGGCGCCTGAGACCATTAGTGAACGAATCCGTCAGGTTCTCCTGACTCCAAACATCCACCACTATAATAACACCAGTCTTGATGAGGTTGTTCAGTGCTCTGTGTCGAAGCCACATAGTTCTCTTCTTTTCATTGAAGAGATTATTAGATGATACTGCTGCAGCTGCCTGGTTGACACAGTATATCAGTACAGCTAAAATATGTACACCAACCATTGGAAGATCATACATGAGCTCCCGAAGCCATTCTGCTTCATCTGCTGCAGCTGCAAGTGCATAGAACTCAGACTCCATCGATGAGAGTCAGAGCATCGTCTGCTTCTTCGACTTATACGATATGGCAGCTCCTTCCATTGAGAAAAGATATCCTCCTGTGGATCTCTCGCTCTCTTCTTCTGAGCACCAACTAGCATCACCGAAACCTTTTACCACTGCTAGATCTCCGTTGTAGTAAAGTACAAATTTCTATGTATTCTTGAGTTATCTCATCACCCTTTTCACAGCTTTCCAGTGTTCAACACCTGGGTTACTCGTGAATCTACTTAGCATCCCCACAGCAAAAGTAATGTCAGGCCTATTCGCATTTGTAGCATACATCCAGCTCCCGATGATGCTAGAATACTCTAACTATCTGATGATTTTTCCTGGGTTAGGCTTCAGCTTCTTGTCACACCTATATGGAGTATCGATCCCTGGAAGATCCTAATATCCATAGCGTGTGAGCATCTTCTCCACGTAGTGAGCTTGTGATAGGGCAAGCCCTCCTTCCGTCCGGATTATCTTAATCCCAAGGATGATATATGCATCTTCCATGTCCTTCATACTAAATTTAGACGAGGGCAACATCTTTGTTCTACTGACACATTCTTCATCCGTGCCTAGGATTAGCATGTCGTCCACATAGAGACAAACGATGACACCTCTATCGCCAGCAAACTTCTTGTAAACACACTTATCAGTTTTGCTGACCTTGTAGCCATTTGATCTGATAACTTTGTCAAACTTCTCGTACCACAATTTGGGAGCTTGCTTCAGACCATACAGAGATTTTATCAGTTTACATACTTTATCTTCAAGAACTTTGACGACAAACCCTTCTGGTTGCTGCATATAAATTTTCTTAGTCAGTTCACCATTCAGAAATGTTGTCTTGACGTCCATCTGATTAATCATCCTTCTGTGAATAGCACCTAGAGTAATCAGCATCCTGATAGTAGTCATCCGTGCAACGGGGGCATAGGTATCAAAATAGTCAACCCCCTGTATCTGAGAAAATCCTTTGACCACTAGCCTGGACTTGAACTTGTCAACTGTCACGACCCGCACCCGAAAAATTAGGCATGAGTCGTGGGTACGTCCAGCCTACGCCGCAGCATCGGCAATAGAACGCTGTCTAGGTCTACTATCTAGCTAACAATATCACACAACAATATATAAGTACCTGTCAAGATCTCAACTCCAAACAGAGGAGCAATATGATAAAGATAATCACAAGTACTTAATCACGAATCTAAGCACGATAAGGTAACAAAGAAATCTGACAACTACAAAGTCCACACAAAAACTACTAATAAAGCAACAACAATAATAATAATACAACAATATCCAGAATCAAATATAATACAAGTCTCAAACCAAAAGTCGGAGACAAATCCGGTACCAAAAGCTAATAAAAACAACAACTGAGGTCCTAGTGATCCCGGCTACCAACCCGTAAATCACTCCTGAACTAGGGGGTCCCTGTCTGCACCATCGACGGGATGAGGTCCATAAAATATTGGACACCAATCATCCGGATCCTCTGAAAAATATATCCAGTCAGGATTGGAGCAAGTACACCTCTAACAGCAGTTCCAGTTAAATGATAAAAACTATAGCAAGTAGCACAAGGTGAAGGAAATAAAGTATGAACAAGGAAATATACAAATATATCAACTGGTGCATGAAAGTAAAGATGCATGAAAATCAGAAGCAAGATAGTAATGACTGCAAGATACAAGAAATATAAACTAAGAGCAAGTATGTGCACAAGAATGTGTAGTAAGTCCAGCAAGAGTAAATATAGTGAGTCAAGTCCAGAAAGTATAAGTGAGACCAGTCAAGAAATGCAAGTGAGTCCAGACTAGAAAAAATGAACTAGTGTCTCTGAAATACCTGTTTCAACATGTAAACGGCTAGGGGTAAGTACGGCTCATCGCACACTGGGTGTGCGGCTGCTATCATTCCAGATTAGACCAGAGGAGGTGATTCCAGTTGAGAATGTTTACATGTCTACTCGAGTATTTTTCCGCCCCGACTAGTACAAGTGAATCCAAGACCCGACACGTAAATCAAGTATGACTCCAGCCAGAAACATGAGTGATGCCTGTAGTGGGTCCTGATGTGATGCCAGTTGGTGATTCCAGAAATAGAGGCCAAAAACATGAAATATACGTGTCGTAAGTAAATAAATCCAGAAATACTAGTCCGTGTCGTGCCAGAAAAATCAGATAATACAATACTAGAAGCTAAATCATAATAATCATCAGATAATGAAAACTATCAGATAATGTACTCGCCTGACGTCCTGAGCAACTAGCAATCTGAATTGGCGTCGTAAGGACATATTACGAAAAGTAAGGTTAAACGAGATTCTAAAGAGTTAAACAGATATAAAATAGCTAAAAATAAGCTTCTAGGGTTGTTCTAGGTCAATCGGGTCAAACCGATAAAATTTGGGTCAAAAAGTCAACTCGGGGTCCAAAACTCAACTCTAGGTCAAAACTAGGTAAAAAGTTGATTTGGCGGTCATCCGGGGCAACTACGGTCAACTCTAGGTCAAACTAGGGTGCCCCTAAAATTCTAGGTCAAAACTAGGTCATTAAGCTAATAAACCCTCAAACTCGCCTCCTTGAGATACCGGGATACCCTCGGTATCCGATATCTCAACCTACGCGATATACCCTGCCTATACCCTCTACAATATATACTAGCACGTATATATATATATATATATATATAAAAGCATCTATAACCTCATTCCTAGGCTAAAACTCAATACCTCGCCCCGATGTCCAATACCTTGAGTATCTCAAGGTATTGAGATACCTCGCATTAACCCTCTCTATTCTAACTAGCTAGCTATATATATATATATATATATATATATATATATATATATATATACTACTATACCGCAAGTATCTATGTCCATACACTTAGGTGAGTTCCTTTTTTAAGAGAGTTTAATATTTCCCAGCATGAAGCATTAGGCTTCCGTGCGGTGTTACGTCGCTGTGACATGGCTCGTAGCCGAGGTTAACTACCTCATGCAGTATCTGTAGTGCCCCGCTCCGCGTCGGCGCTATGTACAAGTGGGATCGACTTGCTTGCTCGAACGGAAGTCTTCTCGGAGAGTTCCCGACCGATTAATCAAGGTGAGTGGACAGAACTGCATTCTCTGATTCTGGCACGACTTAAAAATGAATCTGAGTTTTTGAATGCTTGTTTGCTTAAAAAGAGAATGTTTTCATAAGAGAATGATAGAATCGACTCAGCATGCTAATAAGAGAACTCACATAGCTTGTCATTGAAACGAATACGCTGCCTAACTAAGAGAATATAAATGCTTGTCAGAAATGAGAACGAACTACTGCTATGCTAAGAGAAAGATAGAAATGTTACATGCTTAGTTACACCGACACAGCTCAAACGAACTCTTGCCATACTAAGAAGATAAGTAAACGAAATGCCTGAAATATGTTCCCTGAATATGCTAAGAAAGAAAGAGATAGTTTTTGCATGTTAAATAAGAATCAATCGTGCTTGTCAAAAAGTATGTTTCGCTTGTCTGTTTTGCTATATCGAACTGCTGCCTTTGATTCGTATATGCATAGACTAATAGTGCACCCTGATGTTCCGTGCCTTCGGGTTCCAGGGGGGTGTGCTATTAGATATGTGAAAAGATGTGTTTGCTTGAATAAGAAGAAGAGTATAGTCTAATAGTCCCCCCTGATGTTCCGTGCCTTCGGGTTCCAGGGGGGTGTGGCTATTAGATTGTTATGTGCTTGTGAATGTGAATGTGAATGTTGCTTGTCTTGCATTGGTCTCGGACAACTTGTGCACAAGGTAATAGTCTCTCGGTCGATTCTTGGGGCACTGGGAATCGGTCGGTCCGGAAGGGATTGTGAGAGCACCCTGATGTTCCGTTCCGAAAGGATCTAGGGGGGTGTTGTTGTCCATCAATGAGTTTCTCAGGACCGTCATATAGATAGGGCGCATGCTAGGTTTACCTTCTTGTATACCTATCATTGTGACACCAGAAGAAGATGAATTCTAATTAACTAAAAATAATATTAAAATACTGAAATCTGGTCGAGGGAGTTTACAGGTGCATATTGTGACTAACTTGTGTGTCTGCTGCAGGGATAACCGTTCGGCTATGGGGTAAGAAATATGAGTTTATGCATGAGCACGCATGTTCATTTTGTCTGCATCGTAGAATTTATCTGATAGTGTTGTATGCATTCGCATCGGTCGGACAATGACTATTAGTGCAGAGCTGAACCTTGGTTACGGCTACTTCGGCAGTAATGTGCAGCCATGAGTCACAGCTGCTAATAGGATCAGAATGTGAGTCATTGGTTAGCTGGATTACCGCTACCGATCCTGAGTTTCTCGGGGACCGACCTCTGATTGATAGTTCTATTTGTGTGCTTGATTAAATGATAGTCCACTTGATACGTTGCCTCGATTCGATATGATCCGTATGCTAGTTAAGCTTTGCCCCTAAGAGTTAGACTTGTGTTGCACAATACATGCTGCGCACTACACGATAGAGCACTGTCCCGATTCGTATGCTTATAGTTTCGATATGCAAACTGTTTTCAAGTTATGTTTTCAAAGATGTAATCTGACTATAGTTCTGAACTGCATGAAATGAACTTAGGTAAAACTAGCAAGATCATTAGTAATGCAATATTTTGCCACATGATTACTTAGTGTGGGTTTCAGGGGGTGTAGCTTCTGTTCAGTTGTTTTATCTCACCAGTACTTGCATAAAGTGCTGATCCACCAACAGTCTGCTTGTTTTCAGGTGCCCGTTCATCCGAGGAAGCGATAGCCGTGCCTCATCCCAAGGAACCGGAAATCTGGAGTCGATGCCTGGAGCCGCATCGAGTTGTGCCTGCTTTGAGTTGCTTTGTATAAAGGGACATAATGTATGAAACGGTATCATTGTAATCGAGAGAAGAGTGCTTGAGCGAATTGTAACCTCGGCCATGTGCCGCTTGTAACATTTGTGAATATCAATAAAAGAGCCTATTTTCATATGCCATTGTGTTCTTCACTTTTCTGTAATGTTATGTACCGCTGCTTCAGATATTGAATAGCTTACTTGCCCTTGTTTTAAAGCTTTGGCCTTGTGCAAGCGCACTTTAGGCTTGCACGGCATCACGCCCGTGCGAGGACGATCGATTCCGTAGGGTCCAAAGCGAGGACGAACGGCCCTGCGGGACCGGGGCGTGACATAATGGTATCAGAGCGACTCGATTCCTTGCCCATTCCGTTGCTTCCAACTCTGAGATGTGCCTGATGTGAGATGCAGTGAACGTTCCATACAATGAGTCCGTAAATATTCTCGAAAATGCCGGCAAAAGTTTCTGGATTTGTTTTCATTTGCTTGAGATATAAATTATGATTTGTGATTATGGATTGCTGAGTTTTGGATTTGGGATGGCGAGGGATGAGGACTATCGCTGCTTGTGTTTTCGTGAGTTTCTCCTTGAGTTTCGAGGACGAAACTCTTTGTTGGTGGGTAAGTATGTAGTGCCCCGCTCCGCGTCGGCGCTATGTACAAGTGGGATCGACTTGCTTGCTCGAACGGAAGTCTTCTCGGAGAGTTCCCAACCGATTAATCAAGGTGAGTGGACAGAACTGCATTCTCTGATTCTGGCACGACTTAAAAATGAATCTGAGTTTTTGAATGCTTATTTTCTTAAAAAGAGAATGTTTTCATAAGAGAATGATAGAATCGACTCAGCATGCTAATAAGAGAACTCACATAGCTTGTCATTGAAACGAATACGCTGCCTAACTAAGAGAATATAAATGCTTGTCAGAAATGAGAACGAACTACTGCTATGCTAAGAGAAAGATAGAAATGTTACATGCTTAGTTACACCGACACAGCTCAAACGAACTCTTGCCATGCTAAGAAGATAAGTAAACGAAATGCCTGAAATATGTTCCCTGAATATGCTAAGAAAGAAAGAGATAGTTGTTGCATGTTAAATAAGAATCAATCGTGCTTGTCAAAAAGTATGTTTCGCTTGTCTGTTTTGCTATATCGAACTGCTGCCTTTGATTCGTATATGCATAGACTAATAGTGCACCCTGATGTTCCGTGCCTTCGGGTTCCAGGGGGTGTGCTATTAGATATGTGAAAAGATGTGTTTGCTTGAATAAGAAGAAGAGTATAGTCTAATAGTCCGCCCTGATGTTCCGTGCCTTCGGGTTCCAGGGGGGTGTGGCTATTAGATTGTTATGTGCTTGTGAATGTGAATGTGAATGTTGCTTGTCTTGCATTGGTCTCGGACAACTTGTGCACAAGGTAATAGTCTCTAGGTCGATTCCTGGGGCACTGAGAATCGGTCGGTCCGGAAGGGATTATGAATGCACCCTGATGTTCCGTTCCGAAAGGATCTAGGGGGTGTTGTTGTCCATCAATGAGTTTCTCAGGACCGTCATATAGATAGGGCGCATGCTAGGTTTACCTTCTTGCATACCTATCATTGTGACACCAGAAGAAGATGGATTCATAAGTTTGTTCATAAGGTGCTGTCACGCCCCAGTCCCAAAAATATACGGAACTAGGCCACGTGGCATTGGCCAGCTGACACGTCACTAAGGGATTACCCAATTTAATGGACCCAAAGTGATGTGCTACGCTGTCCTAAAATACTACAAGTCTAAATACAGGTAAATCTATCTCATCCACAAGAATAACAGGGAAAATGCTGAATATATAGATGCTATATCTGAAATGTCATATACAGCCCAGATAAAGTCAGGTGGGAACAATCCCACTACAAAAGTAAGCAGGAGTGAAATAAGATAAACTAGCGTAACATCCTCAAAATATGTAGCTTCAACTCCAGGTGCACTCAGGTAGACTCTGATGGCATCTCCTCTAACTCCGTCTCTGAGGCATGTCCAGACTCCTGTTCAGGTCCAGGTACTGTGGGGTGGAATGTCTCAACTAAACCTGGCAGGGAACCAGGTCCTCAGAGGGACGTAACAAGATACAGAAAATGACATGCCATGTAATGTAAATACTGAATAAATAAATTACTGAATAAAATAAGTACAGGGTGCTAACCATCTAAGTGAAATGCAATTTGAGACAACCTAGTACGTATGGGAAATGTGTGGCTAGACATATGCTGACGTAATTCACCAATCTGTAGTGACAGGCTAGTATATGCCACATATGCCCCCGTTCAAGGGCACTATACAATTTTCCATCTACGATGAGAATGGTCACATGAATATATACATATATCATCCGTATCACTCCGTCGAGTGCGGCACATGGTAAAGAGGTGGGTGTCCCATACGTATTTTAGTCGTTCTCCCCTCCCAATGTAACTAAATGTCAAGTCGTATATTTCCTAAATTATTCTAATCCGTGATGCGGGTCACACGTATTGGTAGCAAATCAAATACGCAGCTCGCATCCCAATATGCATTGCAACCATGTTGCGTGTTCCCGTGATAGGGTCTAGGAGAATATTAGAATACTCTCACAATTGTTGGTAAGTCTGTAACTACTACATTGATTACCCTAAGCCAACGTATCTGTTGACTGTACCCAAGGCAATCTCAGATACATTTATATGTAATTTCAGGAGCAGTATTATATGACAATAATTGAATTTAAATAAGAACATTTAACATTTAATATTTAAGCAGTACAAACTTGGCAAGGTATACTTGCCTACTCCCTGATAATGTTGATAACCTGATCTCGCAGTCAGGTTTTGAGGTTGCTGGTGACAGGGGTCACTGGTTGTGGTGAATGTGGTTTCTGTTAAAACAGACAGGGTTCGTGAATATCAAGGCTGTAAATATAAAGTATGTATATATACTTATATACACATATATAACATAGATATATATATAGTATGTATATATATAGATATAATATATAGCAGTATATATAGTATATAAAGAACGGACAAATGCAGGTATTATATAATAGTAGCAGGGTATATCCACTGCTAAATATATATAATAATATAATATTATCATGGTGTATCCACTGATATAAAATAATATGGTAGTCAGGGTATATCCACTGATATATATAGATAAATTGAAATGACAGGGTAGAAATTAAATACATATATATCTATGTACTGTATAATATATATATATATATAGATAATATATATATAAAAAGAAAATGACATTTGCAGGAATTTAAATACAATATAAATGATATAATATCCAGCACTAATACCAGGGTCTATATGTGACCACTGTTATATACAATATTTATAATAATAATATTATCAGGGTCTATAGGTGACCACTGTTTATATATAATAATATATGAATTTAAAGACAGTGCAAGAATTTAAAATATACATATAAATATAAGCTGTATTATCAGCAATATTTATTAATAATAATTCCTAGTATAAATATAACATATAAATAATATGTTATATTATTTACAGTATTCATATTATATATAACTATATTATATATATAAATATATGAAACAGAAATAAAAGCATTAATAATTATTACCATATAATATAACTATATACATATAAATGCATACTATAATATATAATATGTAAATATATAATAAATAGATATTTATACTTAATATACATATATATAAATATATATGTATAATTATGTATAGATATATATATATATATATATATATATATATATGTATATATACATAAATATATACATACATATATAATAAGACTATAAAAATAATATACAATATACTGTATAAATACACTGTATTTATACAGTATATAATAATATATATAATATATTTGTATAAATATTTATATACATATACATAGAAATACATATTAATATACCTATATATATACATTTATATATATACATATAGGGATATATATGTAAATACATATATATTAGGATTTTAATAATTTACCTACTGACAGGGGGCCCACTGGGCTTGCCGCCGGTGGAAGCACGGCGGCGGAGTCGCCGGCGGCCGGCCGGAGAAGCAACAGCAGTAGCAGTAGCTCCTAGCAGCAGCAGCAGCAACAGTAACTTGTGGGGGCTGCCGGCGGCGAGGGAGTGGCGGAGGTGGCCGGGCAGGGTGGGGAACCGGTGGAGGGTGGTGTAGCGGTGAGGTTGGTGATGGTGGAGGAGGTCGGGGGTGGCCGGAGTGGCGGTGGGGAGCGTCGGGGAGGTGGTTTGGGGAAGACGGCAGAGTGAGGCGGTGGGGATTGCGGGGGAGCTGTCGACGGCGGAGGCCGTCGTGGAGCCGCGGGATGGTGGTGGGTCGGTAGGGGAGGTCGAGGCGGAGCGAATGGGGGTGGCGGCGGTGGTCGGCGACGACTACTGCGGCGGTGGTGGGAGGTCGGAGGTGAGGAGGCTGCTGTGGACAGTGAAGTCGGGAGGGGTCTGTGGTCGTTGCCGGAGGCGGAGGCGGAGGCCAGGGTGGGCGGCAGTTGGCCGGAGGGTGGCCGAGGGAGGGGCGAGTCGAGTGGGGGTGGTCCGGCGGTGGGCGGTGGCCGGAGCTGGCCGAGGGGAGCCTGGGAATGAGAGAGAAGGGGGTGTTTAGGGTTTATATAGATTTTAGGATAATGGCAATTTCGTAAATAAGTAGAACTTTGGGGGTATTTTAGTAATTTTGGATTTTTGGGATATTTTCAGCAGATTTTTCTGTGGATCCCATGCCACCTATTGTCTAGCCAATAGGGTAATGCCATCTAACATGCATTTTTGCATAAAAATCTTAACTTTTCATAATTTGCATAAAAGTCCAGAAATTGAGAAATTGCGCAATTATGCAATTTGTCTGAAAAATCACCTGGTTCTAAAAATTACCAAAATTCACAAAATTGAGGGGAAATGCTGGGGAGAATGTTTTGAACTGTGTGGGGTGAGTCTGGGCAGATGCAGGGTCTGATTTCTTAGGTGATACGGGTCACCGTATTTATTATTTAATAAATACTGCGCACGGTGTTCACTAATTATTTAAGGGCAGTTAGGGTCATAATTTTTCTACGGTGTCAATACGATAATTGTAATACAATTAGTGTAGAATATTATCGTATTTTTGGTTGGGCAAAACAGGTGCCTACTGGTCCTCAAATCTCTAGGGTACAGAGGTGGGTAAAGAGCAAAAAATTAAATAGGGATTTAATACGTACATTTGTAACGATATTTGTGCGACTAAAACGAAGCACAAAACGAGATTTCTGGGAGTTGCTAAAAATACAAAAAATGTAGTCTAGCAAGTCTAGGGCAGGGATGTGAAATTAGTTTAGGGTTAACAGCTAGTGTGATGCCCTAAATTATTGTGTAATAAACAGGTGTAAAATCAATAGAATATATAATAAATAAAATTAAAAAGTTGCACTAATTCTAATTAACTAAAAATAATATTAAAATACTAAAATCTGGTCGAGGGAGTTTACAATCTATCCTCCTTAGAATATTTCGTCCTCGAAATAAAAACAAACATATATTGAGAACGAAAAATTTGATTGATTGATATAAATATGAGGACATAAACATAGCTGAAGATTTGATTTGAAATATTTTGGACATACCCTGATCTGGAAATAGATGGAGAAAACATTATCGGATATCCTCTACACGTTCCCAGGTTGATTTTCCTGGTGCATGATGCTTTCATGCAATATGAACTAGAGGAACGTAAAACAACGTAAGGTAGGTAACAGAAATTATTCTAAAAATAAGAACAGTGTTAAATTGCAATCTAATCTATTAATAGGGTTTGGTAATTCCCCAAAAACTATAGAAATGGCTATGGAACAATAAACTTCATATTTATACTATATACGAGGTTTCTTCTTTCCGAAATAAGGAAAGACGAAAAACAGTAATCAAGAGTTCAAGGGGGTAAAGGATTAGAAGTATGGAGATTCAAGGCGTTTAAAGAATTCAATGGGAATTGTCAAGGCAGTTGTGGATGAAAATGCTATTCTGGTACTCCCTATTCACATATTCGTATTAGCCTAGTTATGTAGCTGATACGATATGCGCAGAGGTAAGTACATCTGTTTACTAATCACTATATATCTCAATCTATGTAAAGTAGTTATGCGAAGAGCGAACCAAGTGCATTATGGTTGATCAGACCGTCATACACTGATTCTGAAATGTATTAATGTAGTACTCCAATAATACATATTTAATGAACAAGCTTGATAAAGAATAAGCTTGCAAAACTAGGCTATAATAGCAGAGTATAATTTAAGGTAGTATAATATAAGTATGCTAGATTATGATGTGAGATGTACAAAACAATTCAAATTCAAAAAAAGACAAGATTCTATAATCTCTAACTTCTAGTCTAGGTTGCTAGTTGACCCAAAAGAGGTATGGTTTTCTAAGTTCTACAACCTTAATATACACTATAGGTTGTCCGCATTTAAGCACATGACTTGTATCCAGAGCGTACCTCTTTAATTGGAATATGTGGAAGACGTCATGTACTTCTTCCAATGTCTGAGGTAATGCTATCTTGTAAACAACTTCTTTGATGCGTTCCAACACATCGAAGAGTCTGATGTACCTCGAGCTTAGTTTTCCTCTTCTTCCAAGTCTGATAGTTTCTCGGGTAGGTGAAAACACAAGATTAGAAGTTACTGACTATCCTAATAAGTCATGTATATCAAATCTAATTTGGAAACTACCTGTAGTATTCAGCTATTACTACATTCACATGTTTTGAGCCTAACAATCAACGTCTAGCAATCTACCTAGATGTGTTTGCTTAATCCTGATATCGGAATGGGTAACTTGGTGGTCTAAGGATGACGCTTCTCTTTCTGTAGTCTAGGATAGTATGTGAACTTGGTTTAGCCAGTCCATGTCTAAGACAACGTCGAAGTTTGGTATTGAAAGTACCGGGAATCGCGTTCTCATTACGCTACTATACATGACTACTAGCATGCTTTAGTAATGTTGGTAACTGGAACAATGCCTTTTCCGGTAAACCTGGCTATTTGCATGGATACGAAACTACTAGATGTGAAAGACAGTGTAGCTCTAGAATCAAATATGCGGTTTGCTGGTAATAATACAACTATAAGGGTACCTGAAATGGTTTCACCTTCCGGTTCTTCTGCAACTGCAGCTAGTGCAAAGGCCTGCTCGTGCCTTCGTCTAATGATTTGTTGTCTGGCTAGGTAGTACTGCGTGTCTTGGGTGGCTAAGGGTGGTCCCCTCTGAAATCTTCCAGATGCTGGGGAATGCTGACCTCTAGTAGGAGGTTGCATTCTCTGGGCTGGTGCTGCTGGTCCTTGCCCAGTCCGAAGTGTTGTTTCTCTGTGTTGTGGGCAGTCTCTGGCCCTATGTTGATTATCTCCACATATCAAGCATAGTCTATACTTCCTTCGGCAGTTTTTGGCATAATGTCCTTTCCTGCCATAATAGTGACAAGTCGGAAGTTCCTTGTATTGATATGGCCCTGTCTTGTGTTGTGCCTGATTTCCTAGGTGACGGATTGGTCCTCCTGCTCATGTCTGGTCTATGGCTGATATGGTTGGATTTGAGCATCTTGCTTCTCGGCCAATGGCTTCTTGTATCCTTGCCTCTGAAAGAACTTCTTCGTATGAAATCCTCGACTGTGCCGTAGTATACCCTTGGAGTTCGGGGGTAAGGCCGTGATGGAACTTTAGGGCCTTCTTCAGCTCGTTTGGAATCAGGATGGCACCGAATTGACTTAGTCGACTGAATTCTGCATCATAAGCGTCGACGGTCATATTTCCTTGTTCCAAATGCAGGAACTGGAAGTACAGTTCATCTCTGACCATGGCTGGGAAATATTTTGCGTAAAAATATTCTAGAAATTGCTCCCAAGTATGGTTCTTGCCCGTGCTGCGCTCTATAGATTCCCACCAGTGATGGGCGTTACCGAGGAGTAGGGTCCTTACTGCGGTTATCCATAGATCGGGGTGAAGTTGGGAACCTTCTAGCAGTATTTCCGTGTTGGAGATCCAGTCTGAGATCTCTTCCGGAGTTTTATTGCCCTTAAAAGTTCTCGGGCTCATCCGGCTAAAGCCTTGAACAGTGCTAGCGGGTTGGACAGGGGCTGGTGCTAAAGCAGTTGTCCTCTCTAGAACCGTCATCAAGCATTGTCTCAGGACTTCATTCTGTTGCCACTGAGCCTGCAATATGGCTTGGAACATCTGAGATTGTTCCTCAAGTTGTGGCATCAGGGCTGCGAGAACTGGAGGTGGAGGCAAAGGTATCTCCGCCTGCAGTGTTGGAGCCTGAGAAGGTTGCCCTTCTTGCTGGACTGGTGTTGCTTCCTGGGTCGGATCCTGGTGAAGGTACGAGGTTGTTGGATTGACCAGCATCCTTCTCGGAGATTGGTCTCTCGGGGTTGGTGTCCCTTGGACATCTGGCGAGAGGTCTGTTGCTTGGTCAGTTCCATTAATCGCAGTTTCCCCGGGTATGTCCATATTTCTGAAAAGAATAGAAAAATTTAGAAAAGTACGAAGGATTTAATAGATGATAATCAAGCAGGATGCAAAATTTATGGATGAAGTTAGTGTGGATGAGACCTAGTATTCCTATCCTATTGCAGGTTTGCTGAACATGATATCATGTTATTAGCAATTAACTCGACCTGCGTGGGCCACCACTAAAACCGTGTCACGCCCCAGTCCCAAAAATATACGGAACTAGGCCACGTGGCATTGGCCAGCTGACACGTCACTAAGGGATTACCCAATTTAATGGACCCAAAGTGATGTGCTACGCTGTCGTAAAATACTACAAGTCTAAATACAAGTAAATCTATCTCATCCACAAGAATAACAGGGAAAATGCTGAATATATAGATGCTATATCTGAAATGTCATATACAGCCCAGATAAAGTCAGGTGGGAACAATCCCACTACAAAAGTAAGCAGGAGTGAAATAAGATAAACTAGCGTAACATCCTCAAAATATGTAGCTTCAACTCCAGGTGCACTCAGGTAGACTCTGATGGCATCTCCTCTAACTCCGTCTCCGAGGCATGTCCAGACTCCTGTTCAGGTCCAGGTACTGTGGGGTGGAATGTCTCAGCTAAACCTGGCAGGGAACCAGGTCCTCAGAGGGACGTAACAAGATACAGAAAATGACATGCCATGTAATATAAATACTGAATAAATAAATTACTGAATAAAATAAGTACAGGGTGCTAACCATCTAAGTGAAATACAATTTGAGACAACCTAGTACGTATGGGAAATGTGTGGCTAGACATATGCTGACGTAATTCACCAATCTGTAGTGACAGGCTAGTATATGCCACATATGCCCCCGTTCAAGGGCACTATACAATTTTCTATCTACGATGAGAATGGTCACATGAATATATACATATATCATCCGTATCACTCCGTCGAGTGCGGCACATGGTAAAGAGGTGGGTGTCCCATACGTATTTTAGTCGTTCTTCCCTCCCAATGTAACTAAATGTCAAGTCGTATATTTCCTAAATTATTCTAATCCGTGATGCGGGTCACACGTATTGGTAGCAAATCAAATACGCAGCTCGCATCCCAATATGCATTGCAACCATGTTGCGTGTTCCCGTGATAGGGTCTAGGAGAATATTAGAATACTCTCACAATTGTTGGTAAGTCTGTAACTACTACATTGATTACCCTAAGCCAACGTATCTGTTGACTGTACCCAAGGCAATCTCAGATACATTTATATGTAATTTCAGGAGCAGTATTATATGACAATAATTGAATTTAAAAAAGAACATTTAACATTTAATATTTAAGCAGTACAAACTTGGCAAGGTATACTTGCCTACTCCCTGATAATGTTGATAACCTGATCTTGTAGTCAGGTTTTGAGGTTGCTGGTGACAGGGGTCACTGGTTGTGGTGAATGTGGTTTCTGTTAAAACAGACAGGGTTCATGAATATCAAGGCTGTAAATATAAAGTATGTATATATACTTATATACACATATATAACATAGATATATATATAGTATGTATATATATAGATATAATATATAGCAGTATATATAGTATATAAAGAACAGACAAATGCAGGTATTATATAATAGTAGCAGGGTATATCCACTGCTAAATATATATAATAATATAATATTATCAGGGTGTATCCACTGATATAAAATAATATGGTAGTCAGGGTATATCCACTGATATATATAGATAAATTGAAATGACAGGGTAGAAATTAAATACATATATATCTATGTACTGCATAATATATATATATATATAGATAATATATATATATATAAAAAGAAAATGACATTTGCAGGAATTTAAATACAATATAAATGCTGTAATATCCAGCACTAATACCAGGGTCTATATGTGACCACTGTTATATACAGTATTTATAATAATAATATTATCAGGGTCTATAGGTGACCACTGTTTATATATAATAATATATGAATTTAAAGACAGTGCAAGAATTTAAAATATACATATAAATATAAGCTGTATTATCAGCAATATTTATTAATAATAATTCCTAGTATAAATATAACATATAAATAATATGTTATATTATTTACAGTATTCATATTATATATAACTATATTATATATATAAATATATGAAACAGAAATAAAAGCATTAATAATTATTACCATATAATATAACTATATACATATAAATGCATACTATAATATATAATATGTAAATATATAATAAATAGATATTTATACTAAATATACATATATATAAATATATATGTATAATTATGTATAGATATATATATATATATATATATATACATAAATATATACATACATATATAATAAGACTATAATAATAATATACAATATACTGTATAAATACACTGTATTTATACAGTATATAATAATATATATAATATATTTGTATAAATATTTATATACATATACATATAAATACATATTAATATACCTATATATATACATTTATATATATACATATATATACATATAGGGATATATATGTAAATACATATATATTAGGGTTTTAATAATTTACCTACTGACAGGGGGCCCACTGGGCTTGCCGCCGGTGGAAGAACGGCGGCGGAGTCGCCGGCGGCCGGCCGGAGAAGCAACAGCAGTAGCAGTAGCTCCTAGCAGCAGCAGCAGCAACAGTAACTTGCGGGGGCTGCCGGCGGCGAGGGAGTGGCGGAGGTGGCCGGGCAGGGTGGGGAACCGGTGGAGGGTGGTGTGGCGGTGAGGTTGGTGATGGTGGAGGAGGTCGGGGGTGGCCGGAGTGGCGGTGGGGAGCGTCGGGGAGGTGGTTTGGGGAAGACGGCAGAGTGAGGCGGTGGGGATTGCGGGGGAGCTGTCGACGGCGGAGGCCGTCGTGGACCCGCGGGATGGTGGTGGGTCGGTAGGGGAGGTCGAGGCGGAGCGAATGGGGGTGGTGGCGGTGGTCGGCGACGACTAGGGCGGCGGTGGTGGGCGGTCGGAGGTGAGGAGGCTGCTGTGGACAGTGAAGTCGGGAGGGGTCTGTGGTCGTTGCCGGAGGCGGAGGCGGAGGCCAGGGTGGGCGGCAGTTGGCCGGAGGGTGGCCGAGGGAGGGGCGAGTCGAGTGGGGGTGGTCCGGCGGTGGGCGGTGGCCGGAGCTGGCCGAGGGGAGCCTGGGAATGAGAGAGAAGGGGGTGTTTAGGGTTTATATAGATTTTAGGATAATGGCAATTTCGTAAATAAGTAGAACTTTGGGGATATTTTAGTAATTTTGGATTTTTGGGATATTTTCAGCAGATTTTTCTGTGGATCCCATGCCACCTATTGTCTAGCCAATAGGGTAATGCCATCTAACATGCATTTTTGCATAAAAATCCTAACTTTTCATAATTTGCATAAAAGTCCAGAAATTGGGAAATTGCGCAATTATGCAATTTGTCTGAAAAATCACCTGGTTCTAAAAATTACCAAAATTCACCGAATTGAGGGGAAATGCTGGGGAGAATGTTTTGAACTGTGTGGGGTGAGTCTGGGCAGATGCAGGGTCTGATTTCTTAGGTGATACGGGTCACCGTATTTATTATTTAATAAATACTGCGCACGGTGTTCACTAATTATTTAAGGGCAGTTAGGGTCATAATTTTTCTACGGTGTCAATACGATAATTGTAATACAATTAGTGTAGAATATTATCGTATTTTTGGTTGGGCAAAACAGGTGCCTACTGGTCCTCAAATCTCTAGGGTACAGAGGTGGGTAAAGAGCAGAAAATTAAATAGGGATTTAATACGTACGTTTGTAACGATATTTGTGCGACTAAAACGAAGCACAAAACGAGATTTCTGGGAGTTGCTAAAAATACAGAAAATGTAGTCTAGCAAGTCTAGGGCAGGGATGTGAAATTAGTTTAGGGTTAATAGCTAGTGTGATGCCCTAAATTATTGTGTAATAAACAGGTGTACAATCAATAGAATATATAATAAATAAAATTAAAAAGTTGCACTAATTCTAATTAACTAAAAATAATATTAAAATACTGAAATCTGGTCGAGGGAGTTTACAATCTATCCTCCTTAGAATATTTTGTCCTCGAAATAAAAACAAACATATATTGAGAACGAAAAATTTGATTGATTGATATAAATATGAGGACATAAACATAGCTGAAGATTTGATTTGAAATATTTTGGACATACCCTGATCTGGAAATAGATGGAGAAAACATTATCGAATATCCTCTACACGTTCCCAGGTTGATTTTCCTGGTGCATGATGCTTTCATGCAATATGAACTAGAGGAACGTAAAACAACGTAAGGTAGGTAACAGAAATCATTCTAAAAATAAGAACAGTGTTAAACTGCAATCTAATCTATTAATAGGGTTTGGTAATTCCCCAAAAACTATAGAAATGGCTATGGAACAATAAACTTCATATTTATACTATATACGAGGTTTCTTCTTTCCGAAATAAGGAAAGACGAAAAACAGTAATCAAGAGTTCAAGGGGGTAATGGATTAGAAGTATGGAGATTCAAGGCGTTTAAAGAATTCAATGGGAATTGTCAAGGCAGTTGTGGATGAAAATGCTATTCTGGTACTCCCTATTCACATATTCGTATTAGCCTAGTTATGTAGCTGATACGATATGCGCAGAGGTAAGTACATCTGTTTACTAATCACTATATATCTCAATCTATGTAAAGTAGTTATGCGAAGAGCGAACCAAGTGCATTATGGTTGATCAGACCGTCATACACTGATTCTGAAATCTATTAATGTAGTACTCCAATAATACATATTTAATGAACAAGCTTGATAAAGAATAAGCTTGCAAAACTAGGCTATAATAGCAGAGTATAATTTAAGGTAGTATAATATAAGTACGCTAGATTATGATGTGAGATGTACAAAACAATTCAAATTCACAAAAAGACAAGATTCTATAATCTCTAACTTCTAGTCTAGGTTGCTAGTTGACCCAAAAGAGGTATAGTTTTCTAAGTTCTACAACCTTAATATACACTATAGGTTGTCCACATTTAAGCACATGACTTGTATCCAGAGCGTACCTCTTTAATTGGAATATGTGGAAGACGTCATGTACTTCTTCCAATGTCTGAGGTAATGCTATCTTGTAAACAACTTCTTTGATGCGTTCCAACACATCGAAGAGTCTGATGTACCTCGAGCTTAGTTTTCCTCTTCTTCCAAGTCTGATAGTTTCTCGGGTAGGTGAAAACACAAGATTAGAAGTTACTGACTATCCTAATAAGTCATGTATATCAAATCTAATTTGGAAACTACCTGTAGTATTCAGCTATTACTACATTCACATGTTTTGAGCCTAACAATCAACGTCTAGCAATCTACCTAGATGTGTTTGCTTAATCCTGATATCCGAATGGGTAACTTGGTGGTCTAAGGATGACGCTTCTCTTCCTGTAGTCTAAGATAGTATGTGAACTTGGTTTAGCCAGTCCATGTCTAAGACAACGTCGAAGTTTGGTATTGAAAGTACCGGGAATCGCGTTCTCATTACGCTACTATACATGACTACTAGCATGCTTTAGTAATGTTGGTAACTGGAACAATGCATTTTTCGGTAAACCTGGCTATTTGCATGGGTACGAAACTACTAGATGTGAAAGACAGTGTAGCTCTAGAATCAAATATGCGGTTTGCTGGTAATAATACAACTATAAGGGTACCTGAAATGGTTTCACCTTCCGGTTCTTCTGCAACTGCAGCTAGTGCAAAGGCCTGCTCGTGCCTTCGTCTAATGATTTGTTGTCTGGCTAGGTAGTACTGCGTGTCTTGGGTGGCTAAGGGTGGTCCCCTCTGAAATCTTCCAGATGCTGGGGAATGCTGACCTCTAGTAGGAGGTTGCATTCTCTGGGCTGGTGCTGCTGGTCCTTGCCCAGTCCGAAGTGTTGCTTCTCTGTGTTGTGGGCAGTCTCTGGCCCTATGTTGATTATCTCCATATATCAAGCATAGTCTATACTTTCTTCGGCAGTTTTTGGCATAATGTCCTTTCCTGCCACAATAGTGACAAGTCGGAAGTTCCTTGTATTGATATGGCCCTGTCTTGTGTTGTGCCTGATTTCCCAGGTGACGGATTGGTCCTCCTGCTCCTGTCTGGTCTATGGCTGATATGGTTGGATTTGAGCATCTTATTTCTCGGCCAATGGCTTCTTGTATCCTTGCCTCTGAAAGAACTTCTTCGTATAAAATCCTCGACTGTGCCGTAGTATACCCTTGGAGTTCGGGGGTAAGGCCGTGATGGAACTTTAGGGCCTTCTTCAGCTCGTTTGGAATCAGGATGGCACCGAATTGACTTAGTCGACTGAATTCTGCATCATAAGCGTCGACGGTCATATTTTCTTGTTCCAAATGCAGGAACTGGAAGTACAGTTCATCTCTGACCATGGCTGGGAAATATTTTGCATAAAAATATTCTAGAAATTGCTCCCAAGTATGGTTCTTGCCCGTGCTGCGCTCTATAGATTCCCACCAGTGATGGGCGTTACCGAGGAGTAGGGTCCTTACTGCGGTTATCCATAGATCGGGGTGAAATTGGGAACCTTCTAGCAGTATTTCCGTGTTGGAGATCCAGTCTGAGATCTCTTCCGGAGTTTCATTGCCCTTAAAAGTTCTCGGGCTCATCCGGCTAAAGCCTTGAACAGTGCTAGCGGGTTGGACAGGGGCTGGTGCTAAAGCAGTTGTCCTCTCTAGAACCGTCATCAAGCATTGTCTCAGGACTTTATTCTGTTGCCACTGAGCCTGCAATATGGCTTGGAACATCTGAGATTGTTCCTCAAGTTGTGGCATCAGGGCTGCGAGAACTGAAGGTGGAGGCAAAGGTATCTCCGCCTGCAGTGTTGGAGCCTGAGAAGGTTGCCCTTCTTGCTGGACTGGTGTTGCTTCCTGGGTCGGATCCTGGTGAAGGTACGAGGTTGTTGGATTGACCAGCATCCTTCTCGGAGATTGGTCTCTCGGGGTTGGTGTCCCTTGGACATCTGGCGAGAGGTCTGTTGCTTGGTCAGTTCCATTAATCGCAGTTTCCCCGGGTATGTCCATATTTCTGAAAAGAATAGAAAAATTTAGAAAAGTACGAAGGATTTAATAGATGATAATCAAGCAGGATGCAAAATTTATGGATGAAGTTAGTGTGGATGAGACCTAGTATTCCTATCCTATTGCAGGTTTGCTGAACATGATATCATGTTATTAGCAATTAACTCGACCTGCGTGGGCCACCACTAAAATCGTGTCACGCCCCAGTCCCAAAAATATACGGAACTAGGCCACGTGGCATTGGCCAGCTGACACGTCACTAAGGGATTACCCAATTTAATGGACCCAAAGTGATGTGCTACGCTGTCCTAAAATACTACAAGTCTAAATACAAGTAAATCTATCTCATCCACAAGAATAACAGGGAAAATGCTGAATATATAGATGCTATATCTGAAATGTCATATACAGCCCAGATAAAGTCAGGTGGGAACAATCCCACTACAAAAGTAAGCAGGAGTGAAATAAGATAAACTAGCGTAACATCCTCAAAATATGTAGCTTCAACTCCAGGTGCACTCAGGTAGACTCTGATGGCATCTCCTCTAACTCCGTCTCCGAGGCATGTCCAGACTCCTGTTCAGGTCCAGGTACTGTGGGGTGGAATGTCTCAGCTAAACCTGGCAGGGAACCAGGTCCTCAGAGGGACGTAACAAGATACAGAAAATGACATGCCATGTAATGTAAATACTGAATAAATAAATTACTGAATAAAATAAGTACAGGGTGCTAACCATCTAAGTGAAATACAATTTGAGACAACCTAGTACGTATGGGAAATGTGTGGCTAGACATATGCTGACGTAATTCACCAATCTGTAGTGACAGGCTAGTATATGCCACATATGCCCCCGTTCAAGGGCACTATACAATTTTCTATCTACGATGAGAATGGTCACATGAATATATACATATATCATCCGTATCACTCCGTCGAGTGCGGCATATGGTAAAGAGGTGGGTGTCCCATACGTATTTTAGTCGTTCTCCCCTCCCAATGTAACTAAATATCAAGTCGTATATTTTCTAAATTATTCTAATCCGTGATACGGGTCACACGTATTGGTAGCAAATCAAATACGCAGCTCGCATCCCAATATGCATTGCAACCATGTTGCGTGTTCCCGTGATAGGGTCTAGGAGAATATTAGAATACTCTCACAATTGTTGGTAAGTCTGTAACTACTACATTGATTACCCTAAGCCAACGTATCTGTTGACTGTACCCAAGGCAATCTCAGATACATTTATATGTAATTTCAGGAGCAGTATTATATGACAATAATTGAATTTAAATAAGAACATTTAACATTTAATATTTAAGCAGTACAAACTTGGCAAGGTATACTTGCCTACTCCCTGATAATGTTGATAACCTGATCTCGCAGTCAGGTTTTGAGGTTGCTGGTGACAGGGGTCACTGGTTGTGGTGAATGTGGTTTCTGTTAAAACAGACAGGGTTCGTGAATATCAAGGCTGTAAATATAAAGTATGTATATATACTTATATACACATATATAACATAGATATATATATAGTATGTATATATATAGATATAATATATAGCAGTATATATAGTATATAAAGAACAGACAAATGCAGGTATTATATAATAGTAGCAGGGTATATCCACTGCTAAATATATATAATAATATAATATTATCAGGGTGTATCCACTAATATAAAATAATATGGTAGTCAGGGTATATCCACTGATATATATAGATAAATTGAAATGACAGGGTAGAAATTAAATACATATATATCTATGTACTGCATAATATATATATATATATAGATAATATATATATATATAAAAAGAAAATGACATTTGCAGGAATTTAAATGCTGTAATATCCAGCACTAATACCAGGGTCTATATGTGACCACTGTTATATACAGTATTTATAATAATAATATTATCATGGTCTATAGGTGACCACTGTTTATATATAATAATATATGAATTTAAAGACAGTGCAAGAATTTAAAATATACATATAAATATAAGCTGTATTATCAGCAATATTTATTAATAATAATTCCTAGTATAAATATAACATATAAATAATATGTTATATTATTTACAGTATTCATATTATATATAACTATATTATATATATAAATATATGAAACAGAAATAAAAGCATTAATAATTATTACCATATAATATAACTATATACATATAAATGCATACTATAATATATAATATGTAAATATATAATAAATAGATATTTATACTTAATATACATATATATAAATATATATGTATAATTATGTATAGATATATATATATATGTATATATACATAAATATATACATACATATATAATAAGACTATAAAAATAATATACAATATACTGTATAAATACACTGTATTTATACAGTATATAATAATATATATAATATATTTGTATAAATATTTATATACATATACATAGAAATACATATTAATATACCTATATATATACATTTATATATATACATATAGGGATATATATGTAAATACATATATATTAGGGTTTTAATAATTTACCTACTGACAGGGGGCCCACTGGGCTTGCCGCCGGTGGAAGCACGGCGGCGGAGTCGCCGACGGCCGGCCGGAGAAGCAACAGCAGTAGCAGTAGCTCCTAGCAGCAGCAGCAGCAACAGTAACTTGCGGGGGCTGCCGGCGGCGAGGGAGTGGCGGAGGTGGCCGGGCAGGGTGGGGAACCGGTGGAGGGTGGTGTGGCGGTGAGGTTGGTGATGGTGGAGGAGGTCGGGGGTGGCCGAAGTGGCGGTGGGGAGCGTCGGGGAGGTGGTTTGGGGAAGACGGCAGAGTGAGGCGGTAGGGATTGCGGGGGAGCTGTCGACGGCGGAGGCCGTCGTGGAGCCGCGGGATGGTGGTGGGTCGGTAGGGGAGGTCGAGGCGGAGCGAATGGGGGTGGTGGCGGTGGTCGGCGACGACTAGGGCGGCGGTGGTGGGCGGTCGGAGGTGAGGAGGCTGCTGTGGACAGTGAAGTCGGGAGGGGTCTGTGGTCGTTGCCGGAGGCGGAGGCGGAGGCCAGGGTGGGCGGCAGTTGGCCGGAGGGTGGCCGAGGGAGGGGCGAGTCGAGTGGGGGTGGTCCGGCGGTGGGCGGTGGCCGGAGCTGGCCGAGGGGAGCCTGGGAATGAGAGAGAAGGGGGTGTTTAGGGTTTATATAGATTTTAGGATAATGGCAATTTCGTAAATAAGTAGAACTTTGGGGGTATTTTAGTAATTTTGGATTTTTGGGATATTTTCAACAGATTTTTCTGTGGGTCCCGTGCCACCTATTGTCTAGCCAATAGGGTAATGCCATCTAACATACATTTTTGCATAAAAACCCTAACTTTTCACAATTTGCATAAAAGTCCAGAAATTGGGAAATTGCGCAATTATGCAATTTATCTGAAAAATCACCTGGTTCTAAAAATTACCAAAATTCACAGAATTGAGGGAAAATGCTGGGGAGAATGTTTTGAACTGTGTGGGGTGAGTCTGGGCAGATGCAGGGTCTGATTTCTTAGGTGATACGGGTCACCGTATTTATTATTTAATAAATACTGCGCACGGTGTTCACTAATTATTTAAGGGCAGTTAGGGTCATAATTTTTCTACGGTGTCAATACGATAATTGTAATACAATTAGTGTAGAATATTATCGTATTTTTGGTTGGGCAAAACAGGTGCCTACTGGTCCTCAAATCTCTAGGGTACAGAGGTGGGTAAAGAGCAGAAAATTAAATAGGGATTTAATACGTACGTTTGTAACGATATTTGTGCGACTAAAACGAAGCACAAAACGAGGTTTCTGGGAGTTGCTAAAAATACAAAAAATGTAGTCTAGCAAGTCTAGGGCAGGGATGTGAAATTAGTTTAGGGTTAACAGCTAGTGTGATGCCCTAAATTATTGTGTAATAAACAGGTGTACAATCAATAGAATATATAATAAATAAAATTAAAAAGTTGCACTAATTCTAATTAACTAAAAATAATATTAAAATACTGAAATCTGGTCGAGGGAGTTTACAGGTGCATATTGTGACTAACTTGTGTGTCTGCTGCAGGGATAACCGTTCGGCTATGGGGTAAGAAATATGAGTTTATGCATGAGCACGCATGTTCATTTTGTCTGCATCGTAGAATTTATCTGATAGTGTTGCATGCATTCGCATCGGTCGGACAATGACTATTAGTGCAGAGCTGAACCTTGATTACGGCTGCTTCGGCAGTAATGTGCAGCCATGAGTCACAGCTGCTAATAGGATCAGAATGTGAGTCATTGGTTAGCTGGATTACCGCTACCGATCCTGAGTTTCTCAGGGACCGACCTCTGATTGATAGTTCTATTTGTGTGCTTGATTAAATGATAGTCCACTTGATACGTTGCCTCGATTCGATATGATCCGTATGCTAGTTAAGCTTTGCCCCTAAGAGTTAGACTTGTGTTGCACAATACATGCTGCGCACTACACGATAGAGCACTGTCCCGATTCGTATGCTTATAGTTTCGATATGCAAACTGTTTTCAAGTTATGTTTTCAAAGATGTAATCTGACTATAGTTCTGAACTGCATGAAATGAACTTAGGTAAAACTAGCAAGATCATTAGTAATGCAATATTTTGCCACATGATTACTTAGTGTGGGTTTCAGGGGGTGTAGCTTCTGTTCAGTTATTTTATCTCACCAGTACTTGCATAAAGTGCTGACCCACCAACAGTCTGCTTGTTTTCAGGTGCCCGTTCGTCCGAGGAAGCGATAGCCGTGCCTCATCCCAAGGAACCGGAAATCTGGAGTCGATGCCTGGAGCCGCATCGAGTTATGCCTGCTTTGAGTTGCTTTGTATAAAGGGACATAATGTATGGAACGGTATCATTGTAATCGAGAGAAGAGTGCTTGAGCGAATTGTAACCTCGGCCATGTGCCGCTTGTAACATTTGTGAATATCAATAAAAGAGCCTATTTTCATATGCCATTGTGTTCTTCACTTTTCTGCAATGTTATGTGCCGCTGCTTCAGATATTGAATAGCTTACTTGCCCTTGTTTCAAAGCTTTGGCCTTGTGCAAGCGCACTTTAGGCTTGCACGGCATCACGCCCGTGCGAGGACGATCGATTCAGTACGGTCCAAAGCGAGGACGAACGGCCCTGCGGGACCGGGGCGTGACAGTATCACCTATAGTAGCATGAGGTCACTAGCCTCTTAGTAGTGTTGTACTATATCATAGCATGAAGTATTGCGCTTCTGTGCGGTGCTACGCCGCTGTGACATGGCTCGCAGCCGAGGTTAACTACCTCATGTGGTGTCACCCACTGTAGCATGAGGTTACAGCCCTCTTAGTAGTGATGTGCTACAACTCTCTTACTTTTCATTATTAGGCTACATGCCTATTTGCAGTGCTACTGCTGCAGCTGCCTGGTTGACACAGTATATCAGTACAGCTAAAATATGTACACCAACCATTGGAAGATCATACATGAGCTCCCGAAGCCATTCTGCTTCATCTGCTGCAGCTGCAAGTGCATAGAACTCAGACTCCATCGAATAGAGTCAGAGCATCGTCTGCTTCTTCGACTTATACGACATGGCAGCTCCTCCCATTGAGAAAAGATATCCTCCTGTGGATCTCTCGCTCTCTTCTTCTGAGCACCAACTAGCATCACCGAAACCTTTTACCACTGCTAGATCTCCGTTGTAGTAAAGTACAAACTTCTAAGTCTTCTTGAGTTATCTCATCACCCTCTTAACAGCTTTCCAGTGTTCAACACCTGGGTTACTCGTGAATCTACTCAGCATCCCCACAACAAAAGCAATGTCAGACCTAGTGGCATTTGTAGCATACATCAAGCTCCCGATGATGCTAGAATACTCCAACTGTCTGACGCTTTTTCCCGGGTTAGGCTTCAGTTTCTTGTCACACCTATATGGAGTATCGATCCCTATTATATCCTGATATCCATAGCGTGTGAGCATCTTCTCTACGTAGTGAGCTTGTGATAGGGCAAGCTCTGCTTCCGTCCGGATTATCTTAATCCCAAGGCTGACATATGCATCTTCCATGTCCTTCATACTGAATTTAGACGAGAGGAACATCTTTGTTATGGTGACACATTCTTCATCTGTGCCTAGGATTAGCATATCGTCCACATAGAGACAAACGATGATACCTTTATCGCCAGCAAACTTTTTGTAAACACACTTATCAGTTTCGCCGACCTTGTAGCCGTTTGATCTGATAACTTTGTCAAACTTATCGTGCCATAATTTGGGAGCTTGCTTCAGACCATACAGAGATTTTACCAGTTTGTATACTTTATCTTCAAGACCTTTGACGACAAACCCTTCTGGCTGTTACATATAAATTTTCTTAGTCAGTTCACCATTCAGAAATGTTGTCTTGACGTCTATCTGATGAATCACCATTTTGTGAATAGCACCTAGAGTAATCAGCATCCTGATAGTAGTCATCCGTGCAACGGGGGCATAGGTATCGAAATAGTCAACCCCCTGTATCTGAGAAAATCCTTTGACCACTAGCATAGCCTTGAACTTGTCAACAGTTCCGTCTGCTTTCATCTTCTTCTTTAAGATCCACTTGCATCCGATGGGTTTAGATCCTTCATGCAGATCGACTAACTTCCAAGTATTATTAGAAGTTATCGAGTCAAACTCGTCATGGATAGCCTCTTTTCAAAAAATAGCATCTCTGATCTTCATTGCCTCATAATAGGTAAGCGGATTAGCTTCCACATGATAGCTAACAAAGTCTTCTCCAAAGTCCTTCGTTCTTCTCACTCGCTTTGCTCTCGGTTCAGCGGGTTCTGGTTCAAATATTGTCTCATCATCGACAACTTCTTCTTGGACTACTTCTTTCTGAGAGGTTCTTGCCTCGTCTGTGCTAGCAGCATTCTCCGGGACATCCGCGAGAACAATATTCTTGTGTTTAGCAAACTTGTCTTCCAATAATTTCGCCTCGCGAGATTCTATAATATGATTAGATTCGATATCAAGGAACCTCTAAGCATCACTCTTATCAGCATAGCCCAGAAATATGGTCTTCGTAGTTCTCGTTTCCAGCTTCTGAATATTGAGGTCTGGAAGCTTCGCATACGCCATACACCCCCACACTCGAATGACATTCAAGTTGGGTCTGACCTTGAACCAGAGTTCATAATGAGTAACGTCAGATATCGCGAATGGTACTCTATTCAGAATAAACGTAGTCGTAAGCGCTGCTTCTCCCCAGAAGCACTTTGGAAGTCCTGATGTCTGCAACATGGAGTTTATCATCTTTGTCAGCGTCATATTCTATCTTCTGCTAAACCATTAGATTGGGGAGAATACAGAGCAGTCGTTTTATTGACAATTCCATGTTATTTGCTGAATGATGAGAATTTTAAGAAACGATATTCTCCGTCCCGATCGCTTCTGAGTCTTTTGAGTTGTTGACCGGTTTGACGTTCTTCTTCAGCCTTGAAGTCCTTGAACTTCTTGAACACTTCATCTTTCGACTTGAGAAGATATACGAACGCGTAATTCAAGAATTCGTCAATGAAAGTGATAAAATACTTCATTCTGACTCTTGTGGAGAATTGCTTGAAGTCACATATATCTGAGTGTACCAACTCCAGAAGATCTGTGCTTCGGTTTACTCTTCTGAACGGCTTTCTGACGATCTTCGTCTGCACACAGACTTCACATTTCTCTACCTTCTTTCCCCTACATTTGGAGATAAGGCATAGACTAGACATCTTGTTAATGCGTTTATAATGCACATGTCCTAGTATATTATGCCACAACTCAAGAAAATAACCAGAAGTAGAGACTGCATTGATACAAACAGAAGAAGTTACAAACTACTGTTTAAATAATCCTTTGGTACAGAAAGCTTTTTCGAAGTATGTTTCTTTGTAGGACATCACCATCGGACCGGCATTGATATCCATCCTCAGGTCCGCCTTACACAAAAGACTCCCAGAAACTAGATTCTTTGTGATCATTGGTACGTGCTTCACATTCTCCAGTATAAGTCACTTTCCAGAAGTTAGCTTTAGCACTACCGTCCCGATCCCCAGCACTGCAACTTGAGACTTATCTGTCATCGATACTTTCTCAGAGGTAGGCTCATACTTGGCGAACAGTTCATTCTTAGAGCAGACGTGACAAGATGCACTAGTGTCCACCCACCAGTCAATGTCCACGCCATATGACTTAACCTGCACAATCATAGCAACTAGGTTAAGCTCACTTTGCTCTTTCGGTTTAGGCTTCGACCTGCAGTCGTTGTTGTAGTGACCATTCTTGCTACAGTTGTAGCGTGTCACAACAGTCTTCGGATTTGGCTTCAACTGAGCCTACTTCACCTTCAGTTGGTTGAAGTCCTTCTTCTTCTTTTAGAAAAATTTATGCTTTCCTTTAGAGTCACTAGCATGTACCATGTTGGCCTTAGCCAACTGCTTGGACAAGGAGTCCAATTTCAGTTGCCCCCTGGCTTCATCTTCGATGTGAATCCAGTGAAGAAGATCTTCGAACTGGATCTCCATCTTTTTATGGTATATGTCAGTCTTGAACCTTATCCAGCCTGGAGGAAGTTTGGTGACAATAGCCCCCACCATAAATTTGTCTTCCTGCTTCATGCCCTCTTCCTCCAGTTTCTACTATATCTTCAGAAGTTCCTTAACTTGTGGTAACATCACCTTCTCGTCCTCAAATTGCAAAATGAAGAACTTCTCGACGAGATAGATTTTAGATATTTCTTCGTCAGTTTTGTAGTGCTTCTCAAGAGATTCCCAGACATCTCTTGCCTTCTTCTTCTTGCTGTAGGACTCCGCCATCTAGTCATCCATAGCATTGAGAATCAATAACCTATAGAGGTCGTTGTCTTCTTTCCACTTGGAGTGTGTGTCCTGCGCCACACCAACTGCAAGCTCTCCTACATCTTCGGGAATGGTAGGTTCAGGATCAACCAACACATAAGCAAATTTGACAAGGCGAAGGTTCAAGGAGATCTTCCTCCTCCAAATGTTGTAGGGTTCGCCATCAAACTTCTCAAGCTTGTAAAAGCTAGTATCGAGAAGGTTTGAGCGGTTGTCCATTCTAACTCAGATCTTGCCTTATAATTGTTAGTCCCAAAGTCAGATCATAGAAGAAGAGGTAGCCACAAAGTAGAGACTCATACAAGAGTTCGTCTCTACAAACTCCAGAAGAGAAGTTGGTGCACTTAGATTCACACAAGAGTTCCTCTTCAGTGACACACAACCCTACTGAAGCACTAAACAAGGAACAGGTTACAAACTGACAACCCAAAGAAAATACAAACACAACAAGAATCAGAAAATCGTTCTTCTCTTTACGTTCGCAGACGCTATACCGAGAAGAACGAAAATAAGAACAAAAATGCAAACAAGAGAACTCTTGCTGGGGTGATCAAAACCACCAGAGCTCAAAGCAAGATTCGCGCTATACAACGATCTTCCCCCAGGATCCAGTAAGTTCAAACGAGAACTTTTGGAACGCTTTTGGTCGCCTTCGGATCACTCGGAAGATTCTTTTGGAATGATGCTAAAAACTGCCACAGGTCCTGTTGGTTCTCTCAATTTTTCTTCCTTTCTCAATTTTTCCAACCACTAAATGATAAAGGAGAGCCTCTATATAAAGAGGATTTCAGCTTCCATGCGGCCTAAGAAAAAAACCATGTTGCATGAGCCGCCTGCGCCGCTGTACTGCACAGAGCAGAAAACATCGTCAGCCACCGAAATCTGCAGTCCTGCAGCTGCATGGCACAGAGAGCCACGCGCCACCTACGTCGCATGCACGTTGTACTGCACAGAATAAAATAGATAATGTTGTATCGAGCCGCCAACAGTAGTCCATGTCTCCTCCACACTTGACTCGCTCAAGCTAACTTGCTGGCCGCATAGCGCCTTGCCGCGTAGCTTCTGGCCGCATGTGCTCCTGGTCGCATGGCCCCTGACCTCATGGCCCTGAGCCGCATACGCATTTGTCCGCATAGGCACCTGACCGCATGGCCCCTAGTCGCATACGCTCCAGGCCGCATGGCTCCACGAAGCATGAGTCTGAGCAAGCAACCGTGCATGTAACTCATGCATAAAAGGAGTGCACGAGCGTCATGCGACGATGCTGACATGCTAACTGTGCCAACAAAGCGCAACTTTGTGTCCTTGATTCCGAGCCCGAGTCGCTAAGCTCCTTTGGGCTTAGCTCCTAAGAAAAACTTCCCAAAGGTAGTAACAAAATAAATATTGTCATAATGGGGTTTACACTTAATCCCTCTAGAAAAGTCAACCCATATGGGCCACCACCCTATGTACATATATCAATACTAAGTAAAGCTATATATTGTGATATACACATTGGTAGTTTTTCAATGTGGGACTAAAACTCCCAAAGCAAAGTAAAAAATACCCACAATACCTTGAGGCATGAAGTCTATGTTGGCTGTGTCCATAAATATGTGAGCAAAAGCTCAACTTCCTCCTTTTGCTTTATTCCCACATCGGTTGGACCTCTTACCCATTATATGTATTTATTAGCTCTTCTTCATTGATCCCTTAAGATGTTGTGTGGGGAACCCCTTGGGCCCCACGCGCGCGCCACCGCCGTCGCCCGACTCGGCTCAGTTTGGTTCGGCATGCGTAACGGGTGCGGGTACTTGCCCACACCTGCGGGCGCCGAATGCCGATCCAATTTACTCTTCGGGTTCAGGCTGGGATCCAAAAATCTTTTTGCTCCCCGATATTTTTGAACCGCTTTGACTCACTCATTTTTTGATCGTTGGACATTTATTACTCCCTATGTCCAGGTTCATTTTCCACATTTTTAACATGTGACAGCTCCGTTTACATGCCATATTCCTTTTTCATTAAACGCCTGGATTAATAGTATTTATTCTCTTGTCTGTAGTGAAGGTCTGATTCTCTTCCAATATATTTGTTGAGGTTTTCTTCGCAAGGCTTCCTACAGAAAATTCTCCTACATGAAATCTCTTTCTCTCATTCTACTTTCGAACCACATTATTTTTCTCTAATTATTGCTCTGGGCAGAGCTAAGTTCGGTCTCTCTCTCCGAGTTGTGTGCAACGAAGAGATCCCGGTAGTCAGGGGGTTTTATCACTAGGAGCTTCCAAGAAACGTCTGCACATAGACCTCGGATCATAGACCTCGGATCAACTCTCAGGTCAGTGCTTCATGCACGACTTCCCCGGAGGCCGGTAATTAACACTCATTTTCCTTTCTTCTCTTATCAAATTTCTGGAAAAATGTTATATATATATTATTATTAACAACAATCTAAGAGTTGATCCATTTCTGATTTATAGTTCAAATTAAGAATTGTTCTAACGTGTAAGCTGTATACAACTTCACTCTTCCGATTTAAAAATTCTTACTTACTGTTTGTTGTGCATAACCAACTAATTTCATAGCACAAACTCAGAAACTATTGTCAAGTATAAATTTTGATTTTATTGCTACCATATTGGCAAGCACTGTTGGGTTGGTGCAACATTTGTATGTTAACAAAACTTGTTAGTTGGGTTGCATAAGTCATTTTGTCCATTGTTGTTCTAAATTTTTTTAAACAACTTTGTTTATAGACATAATTGAATTAGCTGTATTATACTTCTTTAAGCAATTTTGTTATATAGATATAATTGCCTGTTTTGTGATTAAATTGTCTACTTCTTATATAACAAGTTCATACCTGCTATAAAATAGTACTTGGATATATTTATACTGCAACTTAGAACAATAAAAATAGTTTTCTAGAAGTAAGAAATAGCTAAAGTGTAATTGCAAATCTCTTTGAGTCTGAATTTTAAAAGTAGAGATATATTTGGGAACAAGCCGAAATGGTCTTTTTGTCAAACGGGTGTAAATAGCCCTAAGCGATATGGTATTTAAGTGTCTTCGGACCACCGCTAGCTGGAAACCGGCCCCTACATCTAACCCAA
Source organism: Iris macrosiphon (assembly GCA_036927795.1). Taxonomy (NCBI): domain Eukaryota; kingdom Viridiplantae; phylum Streptophyta; class Magnoliopsida; order Asparagales; family Iridaceae; genus Iris; species Iris macrosiphon. Next base: position 191,648,260 of record JAYESA010000008.1, on the reverse strand, counting down.
GTTAATCAACACTTGATAGACTAAATATTTTAATGTTGATTAGCAAAATTACTTGAACTATTATTCTAGATCATTGTACATTGTTATTGAGTAATTACATATCTTTCTGTTTTAGACTTTTCTCATTAGCAACCATGAACTGGCAAGGATGAGACTTTTACTGCTAAACCTACTAAGTTCAACGGGACCTACTTTAAGAGATGGCAAAGTCAGATAAAATTTTGGCTCACTACCTTAGGATTGATCTCAGCCATTGATGGTTCCACATCCATCACAAATGACTCTGATAATACTGAGTCTGACATAGGTGTATCCAAGTCCTCTAGCTCCACTAGACCCAAGACCCCTAAGGAAATAGACTACCACTGCTTCTATATAATTCTAAGTGCTTTGTCTGAATCACTATATGACAAATTCTTTGAATACAAAAGTGCTAAAGAACTTTGGAATGCCCTGGAAGATGAATATAGTTGTGATGATACTAGAATTGAAAGATTCAATTCCTCCTCATTCAACAGATATTTTATGGTAGATAATAAACCTATGAATGACCAAATACATGAATTTCAAGAATACCTTAGGCATATTCAAGCCAAAGGCACTTTCTTCTCTACCGGGTATAAAATATCCTGCTTAATAGACAAGCTCCCCCATTCTTGGTCTGATGTTAAGAAAGATCATATTCATAGTTAAGGTGACCTTACCTTTGCTCAAGTCCTAAAGAAAATTAGAACAGAAGAACAATTTAGGCTAAGGTCTAACCCTAAGTCTGAGTCTAAAGCTAAGGTAAACCTAGTAGAATCCCAAGGCAAACCCAAGCCTCATCATTATCACAAACCCAAAAGGAATCTCTTCAAGAAGAAGCAGAACCTTCAGCCTCACCACCAAAACCATCATCAACATAACCAAGAAACTTCGGTCAGACTCAGGATCAGAAGAGATTTTGTTTTGTGTGTGGTAAAATAAACCATATGGCCACCAACTGTTTCCATAGGAAGAAGGAAGCTGTCCAGACTTCTTACAAAGGAAAACGTCCAGCCAAACCAGAAGCAAACATGCTTCTCAATGACTCTTCTAGTTCCTTCAGGAATCAGGTGGAGGAGGTGTAACTCTAGGAGATGGCTCAGCGGCACAGATTATAAGAAGAGGAAGAATATATCTAAAGATGACATGAGAAAAAATTCTGACTCTTCATGATGTGTTGCATTTGCCGTCTATCAGAAGAAATTTAGTTAGTGGGTCTCTTCTTGTAGCTTCAGGGTACAAGATTGTTATGGAGGCAAATAAAGTAGTATTTTATAAGAATGACTCTTTTATTGGAAAATGATTTGTAAGAGATGGTTTTTTTTATTTTTAGTACCGTGAAGAAAATTGTAGATCCTTCTTTTGTTGTTTTCAATGTAGAATCTTTAAATGTATGACACAGTAGATTAGGTCATGTGAATCTAGGTTTCCTAAGAAGGATGATGAACTTAGATCTTATTTCTAAGACTCAAATAGATGATAAACACAAGCGTGAGATCTGTGTTCAAGCCAAACACACTAGGCTACCTTTCAAATCTGTAGAAAAAAACTCTGACCTTCTATAGCTAGTTCATAGTGATGTGTGTGACTCAAATAGAATTTTGACCCAAGGCGGTAGAAAATACTTTGTTACCTTTATAGATGATCATTCAAAGTATTGTTATACCTATCTTCTCAAAATCAAAGATGAAGTTCTAGACAGATTTAAGGTCTATAAATCTGAAGCTGAGAACCAGTTAGAGAGAAAGATTAAGATTCTTAGATCAGATCGCGGTAAATAGTATACATCAAATGATATAACATATTTCTGTAAAGAACATGAAATAATTTATGAGGTAACTGCTCCATATTCACCACAGTCTAACGGAGTTGCTGAAAGGAAGAATCGCACTCTGTTAGACATGGTGAATGCCATGCTCCTCAGCTCAGGTGCTCTCAATAATTTGTGGAAGAAGTATTATTATATGTATGTTATATACTTAATAGGATTTCTAGTAATTCTAATGATAAAACTCCCTCTGAATTATGGAAAGGTAGAGCTCCTAGGATCCATTATCTCAAAGTTTGGGGATGTCTGGCTAAAGTATGAATTCCTGAACCTAAAAAGAGTAAGATTGGACCTAAGACTGTAGATGTTGTATTCATAGGATATGCCCTAGACAGCAATGCCAATAGATTTCTTGTTACTCATCCAGAAGTAAATAAAATCTCTAACAATACTATTATAGAAACAAGAGATGCAGTTTACTTTGAGAATATATATCCTTTCAAAGATAATATTTTTTTCTCTCCCTCCAACTCTTCTCTTGCTCCGTCTACTAGCTCTCATGTTCAAATATCTAGTTAACAACCCGAACAAAATATAGAACCTAGAAGGAGTAAAAGAGAAAAAATTGAAAAGAACTTAGGAGAAGATTTTTTTACTTTTTTGATAGAGGGTGATCCCTCAACTTACGAAGAAGCAATATCTTCTTCTGATGTCCCTTTCTGGAAATAAGCCATTAACAGTGAGTATAACTCCATCATGGAGAACACTACTTAGTTTCTAGCAGACCTACCTTTAGGTAGTAAACCCATAGGTTGTAAGTGGATATTCAAAAAGAAACTTAGAGCCGATGGTACTATAGAGAAATATAAGGATAGATTAGTAGCCAAAGGTTTTACCCAGAAAAAGGGATTAGATTATTTTAATACCTACTCACCTGTAGCTAGGATCACCTCTATCAGAACCCTTCTAGCTTTAGCATCCATTCATAATATGTTAATCCATCAAATGGATGTAAAGACATCATTTCTAAATGGGGACCTAGAGAAAAAAATCTACATGAAGCAACCTGAAGGTTTTATTGCTAAATGCCAAGAAAAGAAAGTTTACAGATTAGTTGAATCTCTTTATGGCCTAAAGCAAGCTCCCAAACAATGACACAACAAATTTGACATAGTCATCTCAGAATATGGTTTCGTGCTAAATGAGTATGACAAATGTATATACTCCAAAATTATAGATGAAAGTTGTGTCATCTTATGTTTGTATGTAGATGACATCCTTATTCTTGGATCATCAGTGGAATTGATAATTAATACCAAGGACTATTTATCCAGCCAGTTTGATATGAAAGAACTAGTTAAAGCTAACTTGATTCTAGGCATGCAAGTGTCCAAATACAAGGAGGGCTATACTCTATCCTTAGCACACTCTATCGAGAAAATGCTAAGAAAATTCGAGTATTTTGATAAGAAACATGCCCTAACTCCTTATGACAGTAGTGTTATTCTCAAGAAGAATGAGGGCTCTCCCATGGAACAACACAAATATTCACAGATGATAGGTTCTCTCATGTATATATCAAACAAGACCACACCTGATATTGCATTTGCTATTGGGAGACTAAGTAGATATACTAGTAACCCAAATCAGTTATATTGGACAGCATTAGAAAGAGTATTTAGATATCTTAGGGGTACTCTAGATTATATGTTGCACTACACTAGACACCCATATATCATAGAAGGTTATTCAGATGCAAACTGGGTAACTGACTCACATGATGTAAAATTCACTACTGGATATATTTTCACTCTAGGAGGAGCTGCAATCTCCTGGGGCTCATGTAAACAAACTATCATAGCTAGGAGTACAATAGACTAGGAAATGATAGCCTTGGACACTACATGTACAGAAACCGATTGGCTAAGAAAACTTATTATGCATATACATGTTTCTATTAGTCCTATTCCTGTAATTTCTATAAACTGTGATAATAAATCTGTTATGGAACTACTAAAGCATGATTTTGTGAATGCTAAGATGAACAGGTATACCTGCAGCTGCGCTTCAAGTTTATAAAGAGCCTATTGGGCAAATATGTGGTTCTTTACTATATAAAGTTAGAAAAGAACCTTGCATACCACTTGACGAAGGGTCTGTCTAGGACTTTGATCCTAGAATCATCAAGGGGGATGGGGTTAAGCCCATAAGTAAAGTCACCAGCAGTAGCAACCCAACCGAGTCTAACTGGAGATCCCAAGAAGCCGGTTCAATGGGTAGGAACAAGCTGGACTTAGGTGACTTTTATGGAACACTGACCCGAGATTAAAATCTCATTACAATAATGCCCAAGCGGCTGTACATGCGTACAATAATTCCACATCTCTATGGTGACAATGTTCTTGAGTGATATGGTTAGGATGAGTTTTAAAACTCTTAATAGGTCCAAGCTGATATGCGGGGTTGACACCTATCACCAACCCTTAAGGACTTACCTATATGAGAGGTCGTGAAAGCCGCGACTATAGGACAGGACGATCCCAGACAACTCTCATGAATTTGGAATAAGTGCGCATGACCAACCCAAAGCGCCACCCGTTAGACCCAGAACTTCTAGCGTACTATGTGTGCTATTTTCTAAATCTTGTAAAAGAAGTCTGATTCAAGGCATGGTCCATCAAGCACTTCTTCAGACAAAGACAATAGTCACTAAGTGAGATTCAAGGTTGTAATCCATCTCATCTATGCATAGTATATACCTGCCCAGAAATTCTTCACTTTTAATTTCTTTGTCACTTCTATTTTGGAACTTGACCTTTGGGGGGGGGGGATTGTTGGCTGTGTCTATACATATGTGAGCAAAAGCTCAACTTCCTCATTTTGCTTTAGTCCCACATCGGTTGGACCTCTTTCCCCTTGTATGTATTTATTATTTCTTCTTCATTGCTCCCTTAAGATGTTGTGTGGGGAACCCCTTGGGCCACACGCGCGCGCTGCTGCCCGGCTCGGCTCAGTTCGGTTTGGCACGCGTAACGGGTGCGGGTACGTGTCCACTCCTGCGGGCGCCGAATGCCGATCCAATTTACTCTTCGGATTCGGGCTGGGATCCAAAAATTATTTTGCTCCCCTTTATTTTTGAACGGCTTTGACTCTCTCATTTTTTGAACGTTGGACATTTATTACTCCCTATGTCCATGTTCATTTCCCACATTTTTAACATGTGATCGCTCCGTTTACATGTCATATTTCTTTCCCATTAAACATCTGGATTAATAGCATTTATTCTCTTGTCTGTAGTGAAAGTCTGGTTCTCTCCCTATATATTTGTTGAGGTTCTCTTCGCAAGGTTTCCTACAGAAAATTTTCCTACGTGAAATCTCTTTCTCTCATTCTACTCTCGAACCACATTCTGTTTCTCTAATCCTTGCTCCGGGCAGAGCTAAGTTTGGTCTCTCTCTCCGAGTTGTGTGCAACGAAGAGAACCCGGTAGTCAGGGAATTTTACCACTAGGAGCTTCCGAGAAACGTCTGCACATAGACCTCGGATTAACTCTTAGGACAGTGCTTCGTGCACGACTTCCCTGGAGGTCGGTAACACTTCTTTTTTTTTCTTCTCTTATCAAATTTTTGAAAAAATATTTTATATATATATATATATATATATATATATATATATATATATATATATATATATATATATATATATATATATATGTTATTATTAACAACAGTCTATAATCTCCAAAAATTTGTTTCAAATGATTGTTAGGTACTTAGTAAGGGATACAATTCATGTGAGATTTGTTAATGTTATAAATTAATACATGACAATCATCTGAACTCGAATTGAAATTTTTAACTCCAATAACAGTAAATAAATGATATCCTACAACTTAAAAATACCTTTTTACGTACAACTACAATCAATACCATTTATATGTCTATCTTTTTGCGAGTTATGAGTTTTTATTTCATGCACCATTAATAGTCTAAAATCTGCACAAATGGTTATAGATGTGGTACCGCATGTTCATGATTCTCAGCACGGCCAATCATGAGGTTATTGGAGTCCGAGACAAACTTTAAAAATACAAAATAAGACCAACATACACATTATATTAAAAAAAAAAAAAAAAAACTAAAAATATATATATATATATATATATATATATATATATATATATTATTATCACTAAAAATTGAACTAAGAATCTCTAGTATGCATGATCACTAAATCGCAATTGTTAAATGCAATCATATATAATAGTTTTATTTTATATAGAATTATATTGATGTCATTTAGCCTTTGGATTTAAACCGTTGTCCAGTCTATTCTAGACCATGCTCGCCCCTGATTCTCAGAGTTGGTTATTAACTTACAAGTAAAACATGTAGTGACAAATTATCCACAACAACTAGTGGAGTAGTTGAACTCCTCTAACAGTTACAGCATATAAATTCAACTGCCATTTATATTAGCATCAAACTTACAAAGTTGAGCTCTTTTTAACATGCTAGCTGTGCATGCAACCTAACCCCCATCAGTAATTTATTATTAGGTGCAGAATCCATTCAACACTGGATCATACGACTACAATGTGACAAATCAACCCCTACAACCTGTGTAAACAACAACAACAACAACAACAACAACAACTATGCATAACGTACAATTTTGTCCACAAAATTTTCTCTACACATGCAATTCCCCTCCTCCTCTTAGCTTATATTGTTGTTGCATGCATGGCCTATTAGATCCTGATGAAGAAGATGGTGAGCTCGGGGCCGTGGGCCATGTCAGGCCCCAGCATGTAGAGAGTCTCCGAGTCCCTCGAGCCAACGACGTGCTCGAAGTTGGCTCTCATGTAGGCCATCTCCCCGTCGGGCCCGTCGACCTCCGACCTCCCCGGGAGCACCCCGGCCCCCATCGACACCGCCTTCAGCACCTCCATCACGCTTAGGTCATCCTCGCTCATCTCCCTCTTCACTCCGTACCCGCTCTTCTTTCCGTTGCAGAACATTGTCCATAGAGGCTCGTCCAGTAGCCTGCCCGGCTTAAACGCGGGCAGCTTCTCACACTCTAAGGCGATTCTCACCTAAACAATATTTGAAAATTTTATATCAGTATTTCATGTTCATGTTAAACAACAGCCATCAACAATTGATGGAGAGTATTTTTGGCTCCATCAATGTATCAAGTATGAAAGATGAACTTATCGAAGATTTTTATTTCATAAGTTCAAAAACTCCACTATTTTATACACGATTAGGTACAAATGGTTGTTACGTACCCATGACTGTGTTTATGTTCACAAAGTTTACTGTTAGTGAGAATGAAAAAAAAAAGTTTACTGTTAGTGGGACATTCATAATCTTTTATCTTAATTGTTACAATTATATTCATCAAGAAATCCTTAATGCCACCGGGTGCACTCGCTCCAGGCTCCATAGTTATGGGGTCCCAAAATTTATTTTGTTCATTTTTCTTACTACTCTTGATCATACAAATAGAATATATAGAAATCATCCGTTATAGTTTTCAAAGGATTATTATCATGACCTTTCTTCTTCTTATACATGATGTTCACAACCTAAAGAGTTTGTTACCGGCATGAATTTTATATTTTCTATAGGATGTGACAGGTCTAGATGAAATATGCTTTTGTGAGCATTTTATTCTAGTGCCCGACTTGACAGCCAAGGGACTTTGTTAGCTTAGAGAGACTTAACGACATGCTGTTAGCACCATAAATATGAAATTGATCAACTAAGAATTCAAAGAGTCATCCCTCATTAATATTTTTTTGGGAATTCTTTTTCTGTTATCTTGATCTTATCCTTTATCTTCAATTTACTCTGAAAGCCAAAGCAAACCTTTGATTTCATCCTTATCATAAATCTACAAAATTTTGAGAGCCAAAATAGACATATATACATCTGATCTCCGACTGAATCGATTCAAGGATCTGAAAAAGATTTTCGATTGTCATTTTGACAGAAATAAATAAAAATATGGTCTATTTTTTTGCATTTTAACAACTTTATTTGTTACTTGGATTTTTAACATTTTTTTCATTAATATTTACTATAGTTATTATTATAAACATGTTTCAATTGACTTTAATAAAAAAATTTGCCAGGACCTCTAAAGTGTACCGGGCCTCAATGCCACAATATTCCTATATAACTATTGAGAAGGACATGCATGCATGCATGTTAGTTGAGCATACCATTCCGGAACTCATATCCTTCATGAGTAGGTGAGTAGGGATGGCGAGCTCCACGATGAGGCTAGGGATGCACTGCGGCTTCTCCTGTATCGACAGGCTGACCCGTCCCTTGCGGTAGCCGAAGAGGGTGCCGGTGACCCGTGTGCCGGCCAGGCTCCTCCTCCTCCTCCCCACGCCCGCAATAACCGAGGCCGTCCCGTCGTCGTCGGGGACAGGCAAGGGCAGCTTGCACGGCCCAGGGAGCCTGCACTTGGTGGTGAAGATGGGCAGGGTGCGGCAGAGGGACCGGAAGAGGCGGCCGAGCCGAGGATGGGGGTTGCGTCGGTGTCGGCGGCACGGCTTCACGAGGGAGGAGGGCTGGGGGGTCATGGGCTCGTCGGGAAAGGAAGACAGGACGGACAATGTGGATTCGGCGCTCGGCCGAGGGTCCGCCATTGGGAAGGGGGAGGAGGAGGGGGAGGGGGAGGGGGAGGGGGAGACATGCATGTTGTGGGTATGTGGGTGTAGGACTCATCATGGGAATGGGAGGGGCGGGAAATTTGGGGGGTCCTTCGTTGGGGAGACCAATTTGGTATCGGAACGTGAGGCTACGTTTTCTCAGGCTGTGGACTTGGTCTTACGAGTAATTCAGAGCGTACATCTCATACTCTTTGTTAGCAATTCGGCAAAAATAGAAAAAAAAAAAAAATTTTACTAAGTATAAATCAGCATAATATAGATAAAGTACGTTAAAAAATTCAATAAAATATTTGTCAAATGAGAAATATTTCGGATAGATTTAATTCTGTGTTTAGTAAGTTTCATATGAACAAGTTCGGCACTAAAAATTCGACATATATTTTACTTTTTTATCCCCAATAAATAAGCAAACAATTCATTAATTAAACACAAATTTATAAGTCCACATTTTCACCCATCTCACAAAATGACCATTGATACAAGCAACAAGATTGTTGATTTTTTCTCTTGATTAATTAATTATGTTGTATGTGATTTTTTTTTTTCTCAAAAGTACGTCAGTATTATACGTTTTTGAAAGATACGAAAAATTTGCATATTTTACGCGTTTTATTTGGATGATTGCTAACAATGCTCATAAGTTGGTACATGACATCCTTATATCCCTTTGTGATCTTTCCCCTTAACAAGTTTGGAAACAAAAATGCTATTTTACCAAAAAAAATAAAATAATAATGTCATCTTCCATTATATGACATCTAACAATACATCTAACATGATAAAATTATAATTATAATTAAATATTAAATGATTAATTTATTTGGTTAAAATTTACAAAAATGTTATTTGTCATCCAAAAAAAATTTGGTGATGGACATCTTCCATTATGTGGCATTTTACATAGCAACTGACATGACAAATTTTGACACTAAAATTAGGGTGCCATTATTGACAATCATAAAATCTTATACTGCACTCATATTCTAATTTTATTCATTTAAATTCCAAATCTATCCATGCATTATATCCAACATTAATTTGTGATACTTCTAAAATCTCATCATGCACTCCTCTTCTAATTTTATTTATTTAAATATCAAATTAATGTCAGATTTAATGCAGGAATAGATTTACATTTTGAATGAATAAAATTAGAAGAGTACATGGTGAGATTTTAGAAGTGTCAATAACGGTATTCTAGAGAAAATTTTGAGTCGCACCCCACATTATTTACCTATATTCAAGGTGCACCCTAGTGCTTTACCATAATGTACAACCCTCTCCCCCACACACACTTTTAACGAAAATCGTCTCCAATTAACGGTCAATGCTTTTGACCATATTTTTAAGACAAAAAAGTCTACTTTGTCTTCTTCCCATTCCATCTCAACTGGAGGACCCCTCGACGAGCTCCCCTTCCCCCCACCACCTCCTCCACAGTGTCGCATCACCCCGACGAGCTCCACGCAGCAGCGTCCCCCCCCCCCCTCTACCCACGCCCCTCCCCCCATGTCGAGCACCCCCCGGCGAGCTCCCCCCCCCCCCCCCCCCACCCTCCACAGCGCTGTCTCACCCCGATGAGCTCCCCGCCGCAACGCCCCCCCCCCGCTCGGCGCCCCCCCCCCCCCCCCCCCCCCCCCCCCCCCAACAAGGTCAAGCACCCCCCCCCCCTCACATGTCGCACGAGCGACCCCCCTCCGCCCCACCCCCTGTGCGGAGGAGAAGGGGAGGATAGGCGGAGAGGGAGGAGAGGCCGAGGAGGAGGGGAGAAGGAGGAGCGGCCGATAAGGAGTAAAGGAAGGTGGAGGAGGAGAGGAGAGGGATCGGTTGGCTGTGGACGCCGGAGGAGAGAAGGGACGAGGGGCGGGGGTGGGGTGGGGATGGGGATGAGGATGAGAGGAAGGAAATGATATTTTCGTCCGAATTTATAGATCAAACTTGCTGACCATTAATAATGGATACTTTTCATCAAAGTGGTAAAATTTGTGTATTATAGTAAAGTACTGTGGTGCATCTTAAAATAGACTATATAATCTCGAATGCGACTCAAATTTTCTCAAACTAATATTAATATTAAAAAAATTAGATGATTGATTTATTTATTTTTAGATTAAAATTTACTATGTAACTGTAATGTCATATGTCAAATAATGAAAAATGAATACCATTAAAAAAAAATCAGTGACAAATATCATAATTATAAATTTGTCATATCAAATTTTTTTAGGTCACAAATACCAGAATTGGTTTGGAAAAGGAGAGAACTTAACTAATTACCTATAGCTCGTGAGCTCTAGTGACTGAGATGACCTCTGTCTCATCTGTGATACAACTACCCTACAAATCCGAGGACCAAAAGAGAACGTCAATCAAAAGAGAGAATCTGAATCTGTTAAAAACTATTTTAGCAAAAAAACAATTAAGCCAAACTTTATAGTTTAATGATCTGTTAATTAGGAAGAAATTGAGAAACTAAGAACATTAGTAGTTGGGACTCTCAAATACAAATTTGGGATCCAAAATTTAAAAAAAAGAAGGTAAATATAGAATGGATTGGTTTTGTATGAGAATAGTAGAAAATAATAAAGTGACCTTCGGTCCTAAAAATTGTGCTCAAAAATTGATGTAAAAAAAAAAAAATTTAAATCTAGAATCTAGAAAGTTTGGCTTCAAATTGGAACTTACTATTTTACAAAATGAGTTCCTACAATCTAGAATATAGAAATTGAGAGGTCCAGTCCTTAACACCTATGAATAAAATGGAACCGAAAATGTAGAAATTGAAACTATAAATAAAAGTTATTATTCTACAAAATTAGCTCCTCATTTTGAATCTAAAATCTAGAACGTGGGAAGGACCTTACTACTGATGCTCTAAGTATTGGTACTTTATTGAGTAGAAGAATGAGTATGTGTAAAACAATGAGAAGTACATGCCACGACGAGAACATAATATCAAAAGTAGGAATGAGAATAGTTAACCGTGCTCGCAGGAAGAGGAGATCATTGCTGTGGTTTTCGTTCTCCAGACTGCTTATTTTAGCAACCTCAATCTTGACTAGAGATGCACAATTAAGCGATGCGATTGGAGCTGATCACTGATTAATAATTACAGGAGTTATTGCAATACTATTCTCACTGAAGAAAATCAGTAAGCAAGAAGAACAGTAAATGGTCCGAGCACAAAATATGCCAAAAGAAAAACCAACTCATTATTGATACAGAAAGTTCATAAAATTTAGGGTTATTTAGCGTTTAGATCCTGAATTTTATAACAGTTAAAAAGTTTGAATCTTGAATTTTTATAACAATTTAGAATTTGTCCTAAAATATAAATTTCCATGGAACTTAATTTCAGCGATTTTGATTCACATGAATATATGATTGTCTGAGTATATAAGTATTTCGATTATCAAATGCCCCCTTAAGTGCAAATCTGTATCGAGTGAGACGACAAATCGTCAAACCTATTAGTTGATTAAGTGGCAATTAAAGAACACAAAAATAATGCACATACCACAAATATTTTAGTTGTTATTTGGAGAGAAACGAATTCATTTATTCTGTGTATAAATGAGCTTGTCCTAACAGTTCAATGTGTATGTTCATGTCTTGTACAAGCATAACTTAGACTTTTACTTTGTCACGTTCCTTGTCGACTGACCGTTTTGATAGATGTGAAACATGACATTCTCAAGAAAAGCAAATGAGATCATTTAACCTAGAATAGCCCAGAAAACATACCTCTTGTTGAGTTGTTAAAATAGTGGAAATTAACTAAAGCTGTTAAAAGGATACGATGGTATGTAAGAAGAGGCATTCCTAATTGCAATATTGTCCCAATCATATATGTGTAAATATAATTTTATCCCAAGATCAAATGAAGTCTCGAAATTCTAGATAGAATATTGTGAAAGATAATTCTCTTATGGTTTGAAAAATGTAATATCTATTCTACTATATAATACTAAAAATAACTTCATCGTAAAAAAAAATTCTCAAAATTATCCTTCAACATATTGATCATAATTTCAGAGGATGAGACTCATGGAACAGAGGACCCCACGTTCTCTAACTTAAACCTATTCCAACTTCTTGTTAGAGCAAAATTTTATCTTGAGGTCCAATATTTCAAAAAAAAAAAAATAAATAAATATAAAATGAGTTGGATTTGTATGAAAATGTAGATAATGATAAAATTAGCTTTGGTTTCAAAGATTGTGTGGTCAAAAATATTAGTGTAGGAAAAAAATAATGTAAATCTAGAATTGAACTTCAAATTGAAATTTACTATTCTACAAATTGAGCTTCTACATTCTGAATTAGTACTTTTTGTTTTTCTTTTTCCTATCAATCTTTTTCTTCTAAGGGATCTTTTTTTAATGAAACACGGAGAATAACTTTCGTCCACGCATTCTCTCAAATTAGTTTAAAATTTCACACTCGTTTTTTTCCGCTCATAACATTATTTAACTGCAGAAGTGTCACCGTAACTTTTACTTGAATTGAAAATTGGAATTGAAATCGAAATATTATTTTTTTAAGGTCAGTCATTAATGACCGTCCATGTTCCAGACTAATAACACCAGATACTTTCATTTCTATTTTTATTTTGTCCGAACTGAAATCCGAACCCACTTTCACTTCTATCCACTCTTATTAGTATTACCAATGTACTTTTTGTGTGGCAATCTTCTAGTTATTAATGTTTAGATATTCTTAATTACGGATGGAAGTAAGATGGCACTAATAACAATGATCAAAGGGGGTAGATCATATAATGACAAATATTCATGGAGAACATATCTTCAGAAAAATTCTTCTTGCTCATAGTTTAGCTTTGCATCTTCTGAGAGGAAAATTGAAAAAAAAAAAAGGTGAATTGTAACTTTATTCAACAAACAAAATTATGCAGAGTAATAGGGAATCTTGCCAAGAATAATCTTCATTTAGATCAAAATCACAATTGTCATATCAAAACCAAAAGAGGAGTATTTGTCTTAAAAATAATTGAGAGGGGTGCCATCTTTTGCTGAAAGTGTACTGAAGGAATATGTAGGTCTTTCCCCCAAAGATTTCCATCAGAAAATGTTCTCTTGATCTCATAATAATGCACATTAACTTCCTTCAAAATCTCTCTAGAAGAGTTCCTATATATTTAGATAAAAAATTCCTACTATATAGAGGGCGGAACCGCGGACCAATCCGAAAGACCACGTGAAAAAAACTCAAACATTACCACCCTCTGCCAACTTTAGATTCTTTTTTTTTTATCCTGACATTGGAAGAGCACCAGGTGACCCTCAAACTGGCCCACGGTCCCGTCCGCCCACCCGCTCCCCGATTCTGTTTAGATATGTTATTGTTTTCCATTTACGTATAATAAAACTGGAAGGATACAACTATTGAAGTTGTAAAAACCAAGAAGAAATTAAACACGTGAATAAAGATTTGGGAATTTTTCGTCCAAAGGGACAAAATTATTTAAATTTGTACGTCAGAAAAAAATTTAAAAAAAATTATATACAAAGTGATATCTCGCCAAATGAGTTAGCGGTTTAAGGGTGAGAGAGAGAGACCGCCGAGACCGCCAACTATGGGAGCGGATGGGAGTTGGGACCGCCAACTATGGGAGCGAGTAAACCATAGAAGTGGGAGTTGGATATATATATATATATATATATATATATATATATATATATATATATATATATATATATATATATATATATATATATATATATTAATTAATTAATTAATTAATTAATTTTTCTCTCTAAATTAATTAAATTTTGTAAATGGATAATAACAAATTATCTATTATGATATCACAAAATTTTTACATTGATAATACCAAAACAAAAATATTTATTGAAAATTTTAAATCCAAAAATTTAAATAATACCAAAAAAATTAAATAAATAGTGTTATGAGATATTTTAGCAAATGTCCCTACCAAAAATGTCAAAAGTAGTATATACCCCCAGTAAAAAAAAAGAGTGGGACATATCTTAAAATTTTACTTGATCCGTACAAATAATAGGAGCATTTGTTAGTTTTTTTTTAGAGGGATATATGCTAGTTTTAACATTTTATTTGGGGGCATTTGCTAAAATATCCCTAGTGTTATCTATTAATTTCTCTCAAAATTGTTTGAATATTTTATTTTGAATCTATAAAATTTAAATATATACAATTATCTATGTTATTTAAATAGAACTAATTTTGCATAAGGAAAATAATAATAAAAATTTGAAAATATATTTTATAATTTTACTTTTCTAACGAATATATATAGATTATTGTATATATATTTATCTATATATAATTATCTATATATATTTGTTAGAAAAGTGAAATTATAAAATATATTTTTTCAATTTTTATTATTATTATCCGTATGCAAAATTAGTTCTATTTAAATAACATAGATAATTGTATATATTTAAATTTTATAGATTCAAAATAAAATATCCGAACAATTTTGAGAAAAATTAATAGATAACACTAGGGATATTTTAGCAAATGTACCAAAATAAAATGTTACAATTAGCATATACCCCCACTAAAAAAACTTAGCAAATAATCCTATTATTTGTATGGATCAAGTAAAATTTTAAGATATGTCCCCACTCTTTTAACCGATTTTTTTTATTTTGGGGTCATTTGTTAGTTTTTTTTTACTAGGAATATATGCTACTTTTGAAATTTTTGGTAGGGACATTTGCTAAAATATCACATAACACTATTTATTTGATTTTTTTGGTATTATTTAAATTTTTGGATTTAAAATTTTCAATAAATATATTTTTTCGGTATTATCAATGTAAAATTTTTGTGATATCATAATAGATAATTTGTTATTATCCATTTACAAAATTTAATTAATTTATATATATATATATATATATATATATATATATATATATATATATATATATATATATATATATATTCTACTATATAATGAGGAAAGTAGGCTTCACCGTGAAAATTTTCTTTCCAAAAATACCCTTCATTATATTTACTAATCTATTCTACTATATCTATTCTACTATATAATGAGGAAATTAGGCTTCACCATGAAAATTTTCTTTCCAAAAATACCCTTCATTATATTTACTAATCTATTCTACTATATAATGAGGAAAGTAGGCTTCACCGTGAAAATTTTCTTTCCAAAAATACCCTTCATTATATTTACTAATCTATTCTACTATATCTATTCTACTATATAATAAGGAAAGTAGGCTTCACCGTGAAAATTTTCTTTCCAAAAATACCCTTCATTATATTTACTAATTAAAAATAATACCTACAATAAATTTCAATGACAACCATTTAAGGGATGCATTAATATATTATAGAAATAAAAAAGTTCATGCTACTTGCTAAGTTTTCTAAGCTATTACCAAGGAATTCCAATTGTTGAACTCTTAACCTATATAATTAAAAGCAGCAAAGTTAAACCAACTCATCAAAATCATCCACTCCAAGATACGTGCAAAGCACGTGCATATATACTAGTATATATATATCCAACTTCTACTTCTACGGTACCAGCTCCCACCCGCCAACTAAGTTGTCGGTCTCTCTCTCTCACCATTTGTATATAATTTTTTCAAAGTTTTTTCCTGATGCACAAATTTAAATAATTTCGTCCCTTTGAACGAAAAATTCCCTAAAGATTTTAGTACTGTTTTGAATGTATTTTTGTGATTGATATATTTATATTTTGGTTATAAAATTTATTATAAATATGTTTATATTTTAATTGGAATTTCTTCTCATCAATATCTTTCAACTAGCATCTCATTTGGTTGGAAACTACTTCGAGTGCGCATCTCTCTAGCTAGCTTTCGGCATCGACAAGATACTTAATTCATAATATTTTAAGTCAGTGAAACTTCCTTGCTCTTGAATTAAGGAATGATGCATTGAGCCCACAAAGAGTTCTATATAAACAACAACGAGAGATTTGGACTACCATCCCTTCTTCCACACCTGATTCACTACTACTACAATTTTGCTCCATGGCCAAGGTCTCAGATTTCCTCAAGGATTGCTTTCGCAACCCTATGGGAAAGATCAAAGGTGAAAGCAAAAGAAATAATCTTCACTTTTGTTACTCATTTTGATTGGGTTTATATTTTTGGACTATGCTATGACTACAACCAAATGCCTATAACCTTCTTACAACTGTCATATGACGACCGTCCATTGGAGATGTGGGACCCAGTGGCTGTCTGGGTGGTCGTCACGTAGCCGGAACGCCACGTGTCGGTCGTTCATTGGGAGAAATGTGGGACCGAGAGTGGCCCACATAGCAGGAGGGTGAGAGGGTTGTAAGAAGGCTGTAAGCATTTGGTAGTAAACTTAGCATTATTGTATATTTTTATGCACTTCTATCACTCAACCCCTACTTATTTGCATAGTCACATCATCCTTCTTAGTTAGAGCATCAACAGTAAGTCTTGTCATAGTTTATAGATTCTAAATTCAGAATGTAGTAGCTCATTTTATAGAATAGTAACACTTAATTGGAGTTCTATGATGTCACAACCCGTCCAGATGAGCTATAGTTTGGACCTAAAATTTATACATTCAGAACATAAGAACTCATTATTTTGTAATATAGTAAAGCTCAATTTGAAGTCCAAATTTTTAGATTCTAAATTTTATATTATTATTTTTATCACATTCCAGAAGAGGGTTGCAGGAACAGAGGCGCCCAAATTTAATAATAAAAATACAAGAGCTTCTCTTCTAATTGTATTTATTTAAATTTTAAATTAATATCAAATTTAATGCAGAAATAGAGGAGCCAAAATTTAAATCCACTTTAGCGCAACAGAGGATCCAAATCCCTATTGGTCTGATACCTTAGTCAAAGTTTCCATTACTGGAATAAAATTCTAGAGCTATGATCATGAGGGTCAGGGTAAAAATTGTATTTGATCACAATACAGTTTTTAAGGGATAGATATTTATATGATTCAAACATTTTCAAAGTAAATAAAATGTTTATTTTCAACTTAAATATCCTCAACAACTTAATATTTTATATTTTAATATTATACCACTAAATACACTCAACTATTTCTATTGTGAAATTTCAAGTCGATACCATCGATTAATATTTACTTTTTTCGTCCAAATAAAAAAGTAATATTTTTATACCAAATTATCTCTAATTTTTACTCTTATAATGAAGTTTTAAAACGTTTATGAAAACCTATGTTTAAATTTTTTTTTTTTGAGTCACTGGTTTTGGCCGGCTCAAAATCCTCCAAAATCTGTGCAATATAATTTTGGGTGGCTTTATAAACATTCCAAATCGGTAGATTTTGAACGATTATATTATTTATTATATTTATATCCTTACTAAAAAAATATATACCCTACCATATTTTTTCTTTCTCGTCTGTGTTCATCTTCTACTTCTTCCAAATTAAGATTAATTTTTTGGTAAGTTTTTTAAAAATTTCTCTCCTACTTTCATCCAGACGTTTCTATTATTTCATGTGTTTCTATTATTTTAATCAAATATGAACTTCTACATCCTGATCGTGGCATGGACTGAGAAACAGTTCTTGCGCTCGGAACCATTTTATTTATATATGGACATATAGGTAATTTTATTCATGTAAAAAAATTTTCATAATCGTTTGTTAATGAATTAACAAGCATGAGTTCGACTGGTTTAAAAGCCGCTACTTAAAACAACCAAACATTGGATCTCTCATAACCGTTCGTAATCGGTACTCTAAAAATATTTCATAATTGTTACCCCTACAATTGCCAAACATACCCTAAAAAAAACCTAAATTAAAAACAATTTAACTCTTATTAAATAATTTTTTCTGCTAAAAATATATATTATTTTAAGTTACTACTTTTTTTTTCTGATTTCTTGACTTAATTTTTCCACAGGAGCGGGAGGTCGAAAATACCTCAAGTCACAGGTGATGAACCAATATTGTTCTTCTAAACCTTTTTGCTTCTGAGTAGCCATACTCTTTAAGTTATTGCTTTGATGATATATTTAACTAATTAAATTCATGGCTTGTTTTTTTCAAGTTCATTCAGACAGAAAATGTTCCTGTTCCCGCTGGCGCGGGGGTCCCACCTACCCCGCAACCGCATCCACCGCAGAATAATGGAACCAAACCACATAAATGATAAATCTTGTTATTGAGAAGCATATAGAGCACTATATATTTGTGTGTCTTAATTTCCTTCCCCTAATGTCACTAGTGTGTTATATGTATGTATGGTTCTTCCCTAGGCATTAGTATTTAAAGTACAGATCATATATATATATATATATATATATTAGTGCAAACCGGTCATATTCTGATCTCAGTATATGTCTGAAAAATATATATATATTACTTTGCTCGTGTTCCAAAGCTAAATGTATTATGTGAAATATGTAAGGAGTGATTGTTGTATTGAAAGATTAATCATCAAATATTTGAAGTAGTAACATATATCGCAGTTTTTGCCTTTGCTTGATCCGAGTAAATTTGATTACGTTGGCTTGATGCGATTGGTTGGACGAGCCCTTTTATTTTCATAATGGATGGACTTTCTTGTTGGGATTTGGTGCATTGTAAAAGAAGAGAATCCATCTAAGGGGAATAAACAGCGATAATGGATTCTTTGCATTTATAAGATACAATAATTTGCTAGTGAAAAAGTGTTGAATTATATGTAAGGCAAGTCATTCTGTCTGTTTTTCTTAGCTCAACAAATTTCATACAGAAGGATTTTAATTTCGGCTAATTCTATATAAGAAAAAAGTTATATCGTTCTACAGAATTTGGCAGTAAAAACTAGAGAAATCGGAATTTGGTGATATAAGGACTGCTTTGAGTACCAGTTTAAACTTTAAAGTTTAAGGAAACTTTAAAGTTTGAATTGTTTTCTATTTAGTTTAATTAGTTGGAGGCTCAGCTTCAACATGAAGAATGTAAAAAACAAATTGAGAGAACAGCATATATATGCACTTACTTGAGAAGATTGGGCTTTCCAATAATTCCACAAATATTCTCATTCTAACCCCCCACCCCCCCCCCCCCCCCCCCCCCCCCCCCCCCCAAATTCATAAAAATCCAAAAAAAAAAAAAATCCTATTAGTTTTGGAACTTCTCTTGACATGTACATAAATTTAGAACAATGGACCTAGAAGTATGAAGACTTTCCTTGTTTAATTCAATTTAGAGTTTTTGAACTTCTTTTGACATTTACCCAAATAATAAAATTTGCGGAATTCATGTCGAGATAGATGGGCTAAGGATGTGTATATGATAAAACATTCAATTAATATAATTAGAGCTTAATCAAATTTATAGGTAAAGTTGGACATTTTCTGTGTGCAGGCAAGATTTTATTATGGTATGTTGCACTTGTATTAAGAATAAATGATGATATTTCTTGTTTTATAATGTTGCTCGTCTGAAAACTGTATTTCAGCAAAGAATTCTTTACTAAGGAAGATGTTGACATTTACCAACTTTGCTTATACTATACGGGTTCTGAATTATTGCTCCCGCATTGGTTTCATGGTCAGTTGTCTGATATTTTTATATATGATTTCTAATATGCTAAGAAACTACAATATTTTAAGATTACCATATATTTTGAATTAGAGTTCTTTTGTAAGCATTTTATGGTTTATAACATCACTTTTTGGAATGATTTGAAAATGAGGTGTCAACAAATTGGATTACAGTCTCTTTCCAATCAGTTTCCACAAACGAGTTATTTTTTAATTTTTTTGGGTGCTCGGCCTCTATCCAACACGAGTCATGGCTCCGTCAGTGATTCTAACCAAGAGTTTGTATTTAGCAGTAAAAGGATGTGACAAAATTTTGGTCCACTCACCTTTGATTAGTTCCTAAGAAATAACTCAACCCTTGATTATTAGTCCCTGAGAATGATGGTGTTTTTGCCTTTGGACTAGTAAAGATAGTCTCGCATTGACTACACCACCAAATGGGTATCTCAATATAATACTTTGTATGAGTTGAGGTGTGCACATGGGATGTGGTGGGGCACATGTGTGCCATGTGGGGGTATTTTTCTAGGAGAAAAAATGATTAACTTCTCATAAAAGTATTTATGTTTTTTTGTCATGCTTTTGGAATTATTTTCATAGGAGCTAAGCCACAAAGGAGCTTAGCGACTCGGACTCGGGCTCAAGGGCGCAAGGTGGCACTTTGTTGGCGCACTTTACACTTAGATGCTCGGGTTGCATGCATGTGTTCCATGAGCGGACGTTGAACGGGCGCTAGACGGGCGCTAAGCGGGTGTTGAACGGGCGCTGAACGAGCTATGCATTGGGATGCAATTGTGGGATATCAATTTTGTATATTGGCTTTTTAGTTCCACATCGGAAAGAAGAGGAGGATGTGCTTCCATCCTTCCATATATAAAGAGCCCTCTAGCCTCCTTTTGAGACAGACCAAAAAGTTAAGAAAGAGGAGTCCAAAGGAGTCTGTTCGAGTCACACAAAGAGGTGACTACGAGCGTTCCAGAAGTTCTCTTGTGAACTTGCTGGCTTCTGGGAACAGATCGTCGATAGAGGACGAATCTTGCTTTGAGCAACTGTGGTCTTCACCGTCCTAGCAAGAATAATTTTTTATTCTCTCTTCTTCTCCTTTTTCTTCTTGGTTCGTTATGTCTAACTGCAACTGCGTTTTGCAAGAAATAACGAAGGTAATTTTTATTTTATTGTAACTTTGTTTTGTCCGTCTGCAACTGCGATTGCAAGAAAGAACGAAAAGTTTGGTTAATTCTGATTCTTTTGTATTCTTGAGAGCAAGTTGTAATCAGAATCCTTATATAATTTTTCGTAGAAATCGAGAATAGTCAGAGTGAAAACTTTTGTGTGAACCTCTGATCTCGACCATGCGTTCTTCAATCTTTGGTTAAGTCTCGGGACTAACAATCTCAAAGCAAGATCCGAATAAAAACGGGGAACATCCGTTCAAGTCTTCTGGACACAAGTTTTCACAAACTTGAGAAGATTGACGGAATTCACTTCGAACATTTGGATGAGGGAATGAGTCCTTTGTCAAATATTGAAAGTGAGTTGTCGGTACCTACCATTTTCGAGGATGGAGGAGATAGGGAATGAAGGATGCGCATTCCAGTTGGAAGAAAGATTACAAGATGACCAAGGATTATAGAGTATGCGCACAAGGGGCTGACCTTTGCGCATGCTAGGACTTGGCGCTTTACAAAACTTGGTGCATGAAAACGCATTGGAATTATTTTCTTGCCTATTATTTATTACTTGATGAATGTCAAATAGGTTGTTTGGCAACCACTTAGTGTGCCACAAGAAGTGAGAGATGGTGAACGTGTTCACAGTCTCCATAGGTATTATATCATGTACAATGGATCTATCATGTTTTATCTAGTTCATCGCATTATGCGATAGTTTGGACTGAAATAGATGATACCCCATGAGCCTTTGGCTTTTAGCAGTACCAAATATAATATGGAAGAGCGGCTTCGTACATATATCCTTGGTTGGCATTCCAGATTTATCACACATGGCGTGGAATATATGTCCGAATTGATGACATCGGCGACAGATTGTAAGTTAAGGGATATTTCAAATAAATTATACATTATTAGATCTTACATATCCTTTTGTGTTGGAATTTTACAGTAGAGGACAATGCCGATTTTTTATGTCGGCATGGATGCCCGCTGGTACAAAATAGGATATATAAATTTGAAGAACCTCGGTTTCAGCCACGAGCTTTAGACGATCTGGCGTGACAGGAGGGCACGCGATGCTCTAGTGGTATGTGTTCTTTTTTATATAAACTATCATCTTTATATATGTTACTTTTATATTCATTGAGTATGGATTTAAATATTCAGGCGGAGACACTGGCTGATATAGCTGAGGACCCCGAAAGAGATCCAGAAGGGATTTTAGGGACGAGTGTACAATATCTACGTGCACCACTGAGTCCCCACTTTACTTCACTCGATATACCAGACAGTCATCATGTAGGCATCGTCAGACAGAGGTAGGCACGTCCTCGTAGGACACGTGATCGAGGAGGTAGTTCGAGCAATGCAGAGGCACGTCCCCGACAGGTTGGTGAGGGAACATCCCAAGCTTACGAGGGCATGCCACAGCATTATGAGGACACTTCGCAGCCTTATGCTGGCATGTCACAGCCTTACGTTGGCATGTTATAGTATTACGAGGGATATTCCCAGCCTTACGCTGGCACGTCACAGTCTTACGTTGGCATGCCACAACATTATGAGGGATATTCTCAGCCTTACGCTAGCATGTAACAACCTTACGAGGGCAGGCCATAGCATGACAATGACACATCCTAGAGTTACGAGAGCACATTCCAGAGCAACGAAGGCATATACAAGAGTTACGATGCCACGCCACATGCTGCTTCTCATGACTGGGATTGGAATTATTACATACAGGAGACTGATACTTCTTTGTTTGGCTCAACCAGCCTTGATCTAGACTCCCATTTATATTTGCCACCACCGGAGGGTACAGAGAAAATGAGAGATAGTCTACGTCTTAAGCGAGTAGATCGTAGAGATTATAGAAGGGGTGATAGAGGGGGATAGTAATTTCTCCATAAATAAATGTATGACAATATTTTGTTGGTCTTTAAATTTCAGTAATATGATGTTTATTTTATTCGAAAGTTCAGCAACTTCAATTACAACATTATAACAACGTAAAAGCAGAATCATAATTACTCTAAAAAGATACAATCATAATATTCACTGCCTCTGTTGGTTTCTACAAGTCCTTTTGTTGTGTTCCAGCCCGCCACAATTACTACAACCAAGATCTCTTGTCGATGGTTCTCTTGTCATTATACGATTCTTCTTCGGTCTAACAGCCATACGCCCAAGAAGTAGTACTCCAATTTGACCTCTTACCGGTTCACCTTGAGGAGTATAGGGGACTGTAATCGGTTCCATACATGGCATGTATACATCTCTAAGTGTTGCAACAAAAAATTCAACAGGATAATAACTTTCAACTAGTACGTTAAAAGAATGACATGTAAAGCAAGCATGTTCACATGGTAGTAGAGTATGTTCTCACCGACCACATGTACAATATTTATGGTCTAGTTCAACCACATAATATCTACTTGTTTCATCCCATATTTCAAATTTATTATTATTAAAACGCAATAACTGAAAATGGTGTGACTTTCCCCTAATACGTGCCATAGTGTTCATAATCATTGGACAAAACTTTGTTTTTATCTTTTCAGCATTTGTTCGATGCTTGTCATGAAGTGTTATTATTTTTGCTCTAATACCATCAAGCAATGTTGATATTGGTTTGTCACGCAAACTTTTAATCCAATTATTAAAATATTCAGCAATGTTCGAAGTGTTAATATCTAATCGTGGGCACGGTGCATAAGCTGTTATCCAGTGAAAAAATTTATGATTTTTATTATTTGACCCTACAATCCAATTAAAAATATTTACATCAGCAGATTTTATTGTTTCGAGCCAACTATTCACATCAACCTCATTATAAGACCGGACAAGTTTGTCTAACCATTGTAGATATGTGGGTGTACGAGGACATTGATTTTTTAAATTTTGTTTAAAATAATGAATACAAAAAAAGTGAGAAGAGTTTGAATAAACTGTTCGCATTCCATGAATTAATCCTTTCTGCTTATCATATATAAATAAAATATTATCTTATCGTTCAAAATAGGTTTCGAAACATATTTTCAAATAGTTTAAAAACCATGTCCACGACTCAGTTTTTTCATTCTCAGTAACACAATAAGCAATAGGATATAGTTGATAGTTTGGATCGTGAGCACAAGCAACAAATAAATTACCTTGGAATGTAGATGTAAGAAAAGTAGCATCAATACTAATAACAGGTAAACAACCACTTAAGAAACCATCCATACAAGTCTTGAAACAAATAAATATTTTTTGAAAGACATTATTTCTTACTGTTTTTAAAAAATATTTGCTACCGAAATTTGTTTCCATAATTGTAAAATAATATTTCTCAAGACTACCATATGCATCAACGTAATTATCGTTAATATCATATAATGCAAGTTTTCTAGCTCTCCAAGCTTTGAAATATGTAATATGTATCTGATGTTCTCTAAGTATATCGTGTATAATGTGTGCCGGACTATACGAGTAGTTATCTCTAATTTTACGAATTATTTTATTTCTTATCCATGTAATAGTGGCTAGTGGATGATGTCCTCCTGTAAATCCACCTAAACATGAATATCTACCTTCAAATGTACGAATTTTAAATGTACTACCATCACCATTAGCTTTAGTGTATACTCTCCAATAACAGTTTCGAGAATCACAAGTATACAATATTCTTTGATGATTGTCTTGTTTAGATGAACAACTAAATTTATATGTAATTGCTAGGTCGCTAATAAAATTTTGAAAATCCTGAGGAGAATCAAATTGTCTGCCAACAATTAACCCGGTAATACAACCAGCTACATTAGCATCATTATCATCAAAATAATAATCTAATTTTCAACCAAATTATCACTGTTTTCATCGTCAACATCATTGTTTTCAGTATCAGAGTTCAGTTCAGTGTGATTTATACAACTAGGACCAACATTAAAATCTTGGTTATCACAAAAATGTTGACTACTTGAAATGATAGTTGTGTCGATATTTGCTAGTTATAGAATGATGTAAATTTTAATACAAGATGAAACTAAATTACTTTGAACAATAAAATTCTATGTTTCTTCATAATCTACTATTATCAACGCATCTTCATAAAACTACCTTATTGTAAATTCATAACTTATAGAAAAACGATCACAAATAATACTACTCAAACTAGCTAATGTGATATTTTGATAAGTGGTAATAAGATGAGTATTACCTCCTTGGTAAGATAATACATCTAGTATACCTCCATGGTAGCAATTATTACTAAATTTTGATCCATAGTCACAAACTTTCGTCTGAATTGAGACTTACAGAGGTATGTCAGGAAATAGTTTCGACGAAAATGGTAGGAGATAATGGATAAAAGTATCTTCTGACTTGAATTTGGCTTCTGAATTCACCGATTGTAAGCTATTTCCTGTATGAGATAAATATGGTGAAGAGGGTAAGAGTGAATGAGATATACAAAACAAATGAGTCATATATATAAGCTAAATTTAACCGTTAATATATAAACGTTATAAATTGAACGTTACCTATTGTACAGAGACTAGTATTACCTAGTATACTAGCATACAGAAAAAAAGGGTGACAAGGAGAGAGTAAAGAGAGGGATGAAAGTGACAGAGAGAGAGTAAAGAGAGGGAGAGAGGGTGAGAGTGACATGTTGAGAGAGAGGGGCGAGTGAGAGCGGGGGAAAGAGAGAGAGGGACAGAGAGAGACAAGAGACGAGAGAGAGAGAGAGAGAGATGATGAGAGAGAGACAAGAGACGAGAGAGAGAGAGAGAGAGAGAGAGAGAGAGTGGACCAGGTATTAGCTAGTGTAGATAGCGTACAGGAAAAGAGAGTAAGAAAGAATGTAGTAAAAAAAAAGAGTGAATGAGATGTAGAAAACAAACGAGAGCGATATATATAGAGCTAAATTTAACCGATTAAATTTAAACGTTACAAATTTAACATTACAAATTGAACGTTACATAGTAAACAGATAAACGTTACCTAGTGTGCAGATATTAGCTAGTGTAGATAACGTACAGGAAAAGAGAGAGTGTGTGACAGGGAAAGAGAGTAAAGATAGGGAGAGAGGGATGAGAGTGAGAGAGGGCTGAGAGAGAGGAAGTTGAGAGAGAGAGAGAGAGAGAGAGAGAGAGGGAGGGAGAGTTGAGAGAGAGTGTGAGAGATGTGAGGGAGAGTGACAGGGAGAGAGAGAGTGACTCGTGAGATTGATATGTAAGTGAGAGAGCGAGCAGGAGGGCGTAAAAAAAATAGAAAAAGGAAAACGTCCTTGAGAGGGTATTTTCTTTAGAGAAAACGCCCTTTCAAGGTGCGTTTTTCTTTTTCTATTATTTTTTTAGCGTTAACAGCATTAAAACGTAGAGAAAGTTAACCCAAAAAATAATATTAAAAAATAAAAAATGCCCATCTGATAGTCGTTTTGATGTTCTGAATAAAATTGTTTAAAATTTGATGTTCTGTATGGAATTAAGGTAAACTATGATGCTCTATATGAAATTTTTCGTTATTTTTATGCTTATAAGTTCAATTTTTGTTTGTGATAAGTTACTAATTATGTTATTGTATGGTTGAGCGGGGGCGGACAACACCTGTTGGGACGGACAACATGTCATTAGGGTATTCGCGGTCCGTCCCAACACTTATAGCTTTCAATTTGTTGTAAAAAAATTAATATTCTTTTTTGGAGTCAAAGGAAAAGGACAAAAAAGTTTAGTTCCGACTAGAACAACCCAACCTTCCGGACCAGTCCTGTACAGAATATAAGATGCTCCAACAAACGGTGATAAACAAGAAATACACGTGTTTCTCTCCGAATCTTGGACTCGACACAAGCTAGCAACTTTCGAGAAGAACTATGAAATAGTTAAGAGGGAACTGAAATTATCGAAACAGGCACGTGACAATCGAATTTGAAACATATGAAACATCGACAAGGTTCCAAACATGCATATTGCAGAATTCTCTTCCTGGATTTAGGCTGGCAAGTAGAAGTTAACCATTGTTGAGGCACAATATTGAATTTGGTTCTTCATATGAATTAAAATGATACCCTCTTATTAAGCTCCAGGCTGACTGGAACAAAATTAATACCTTAGCACTACTAGACAACTTCATATCAAGTTCTTTTTTTTCTTTTTCTTTTTTGAGACTGTTGCATATAATTGGATTGACTCGGTCCAATCCAGCCCAAGCCAGATCATAGGGGGCCGGTTCCTATGTGGGCTTGGGTGGGCCCATAGAGATCCACCGTGGGTTTGTCAAGTTTCATCGTATCTAGCAATTCTTAATGTTTAATATAAAATAATTAGTACATAGATCAAAAGTTCATTAATATAGAATTACACAATAAATCTCAAAATAATTGAAGGAAAGGGAAAAAAAAATCTCGAAAGTTAATTGAAGGCTCATCAAAATTTGTAGATAATTTATGTCCATATAATACAAGGGTGCTTACGTCTTCCCCTAGTTTTGAACCCACAAAATTTTCTCTTGACGTATCAAAGATTTCAACTATTTGGTTATTCAACCTTCGGTTTTAAAGTATTTCAGATTAAAAAAACCAATGGAAATAAATTCTCCCACTTTTACTAAACATAATTATAGAAGCAACCCCCCAAAACAAAAGGAAATTGCACCGACAATAACATTAAAAATAAATTTTAAAAAATAAGGAAAGCAAGCATATAGACTCCAACAAATGTAACTAATAACTTTGTCGACGAGTTGCTAGCTAGTATCAAGAAGCTATCAAAGTCGTGATTTGCATGTATATCAAGTGTACCTTTCATTATAGACGAGAACTTCCTCAGAGAAGAGAGAAAAAGACCATTGAGAAGACCAAATAGGCGAACCAATGAATGCATTTCATTACCTCGGTAAGAGAATCAATAGTAAGGAACATCCCAATTTCTTGATTCTAGATTCGGAATGGTGGATCTCATTTATAGAATATTAAGATTCAATTGGAGTTTCAGGATGGTCTCAACCCATCAATAGAATCTATAACTTGGACCTCATAATTTCTACATTTGGAATGTACTAACTCATTTTGTAGAATAGTAAAGCTCAATTTGAAGTCTCAATTTCTATATTCTATATTTGACATTATTTTTTTATCACACAACCTTTGAAACAAAAGGTCATTTTATCATTTTCTACTATTTTTATTCAGATCCAATCCATTCTAGATTTACTTATTTATGAGAAAATTTGAGTCGCACCCAACATTATTTAGCATATTTTAATATGCACCGCAGTACTTTACCATAATGCACAACCCTCCACCCCACACTTTTGGCGAAAAACATCCATTATTAACGGTCAGCAGCTTTGACCCATAAATTCGGACGAAAATATCCTATCACGTTCCGATCTCCCGCAGGAATCGACCGTCCTCGCTAGGCTCGAATCATCGCGTCAGCGCTCCCGCAGGACGATCGTTTCCATCGGGACGCGATATCGCGCGAGCCTGGGGTTGCGTCCACGCGAGGCAAATACCGAAACGGTCTTTGATAACTAGTTCACACAGTCGTCATAGCAGAAACATAGAATAAACACAAGTATTGAATCCAAATCAAGCTCTTTATTGATATGAAGTAAATATTACAAGCGGCGCTAGGCCGGGATTACAAGTCGCTCATGCTCTCTCTCTCTCTCTCTCTCTCTCTCTCTCTCTCTCTCTCTCTACAATGAATATGCCCTTAGGCTTAGAACTGATTCAAACGATCATGGTGATGATGTTCGCATACATTATGTCTCATATATGTGAGCTCCAGGTCCGCGCACCATGCTCCAAGATGCCAAGTGTTGTCCGGCGCCTCATTGCGTTAAGCGATCACCTAATCCGTACGAGATTTCCCTGCACCATGCATGCAGACTTGTTGGGTATCAGTACATTGAATGCACTGGTGGGGAGGCCTCTCGCCTACGCCACAAAATAAGCACGTTCATTAGTTATGTGCACTGACTGATTTTGTTGTCTTTCTAGCCTTTTTGCCTAGGATCAGTTACATGGCAATATAAAGAAAGTAATATCGTGTCTGCTCAAGAGTGTTATAATAATGAACAACTGAATTCGTCTTACTATTTCTTATCATTCGGCCTTCCCTGTCATATGCAGCAATATAAACAATGATCTACTGAATAACAAAGAACATTCATGAAGTCCAAGTGTTATGTCGTATCTTTGCCTCAAACACATTCTACTCGAACTATGCTTGTTACCGTGCATCCATTCTAATTATGCAAAATGTCGTGCAAATGTACTCCTTCTCGTTACTCCTCTTTTGAATGCGGATAGCCGCTATGCAAACATGCATTATCTATATGAAGGTCACTGGCTCTATTAGCCATAGTGGACATGATCTGCGATGGACGGCTGTCTTTTCAGCTCGATTGCTAGCCTTGCTGGGCCTCCAGAACCGTCTGACGAGTCACCGTCCATCCTGGTCGGTAGCAAGCCTTGCTGGATGTTCCGCTCTCACCCGCTAGTCATCAGCTAGTGCATTACCAGGACTACACTAGCACTGTCCTTCCGGGCCGACACGATTCAGATGCCTCAGCAATCGTGTCGAGGACTCATCTCTACCTGGTGCGCAACCAGTTGTCCGTGATCATGCAACTACTCCCCCATATCCAATCCTAGCTGAGGACTGCACTCGGATCAATCTTGCCGAGAAGTACACTCGGATCTTTCTTCTTTACGCAGCTCCCTAATTAGAGAATACTTCGGTGATCTGGATATCCTGAGTACTTTCTTTTTTTTCTTCTCCTGACTCGGAACGACTACTTGATAGTCTTCCTCGTCTATGTATGCAACATAATTTTACTCTATCTCGTGTCATGTTCCGTGTGGTGCAATACCTCAGTATGAACTCAACTACTTTTGTGGCGTATATATATAAGAAGCTACTACATTTCCACTCAATAGCCCAATTACGCAAATAGCAAGTAAGATCTCCATGTTCTATAAAATGATAAGGTAGGGTTATCCCCTTAGCTATGTGCGTTCATCTCTTTTATTAGCATGCAAAGTTTATCGCCTGAAAACTAGCATGTATCATTCATTTTCTTAGTGTGCAGCTAAGTAGAGACAGGTTCACCGGGGCCACCCACCTTAGCGATGAATCGCATCGGTCGAGTAAGACTCCGAGCGCGCCTCTGAAAGTCTAAGTATGAACTCCATTTGAAGATCCAAATCTGAATGCCTTTACATCGAACGAGCCATCTCGCTGAGCTAGGCAGGTCGGTTCGCTACATTTGTGCCGTTTGAATCGGCCCTCAGGTTGAGCGGAGCGGGTCGTTACATACCCTTCCCTCCCTCTCACCCCCCCCCCCTCTCGCTCCCTTCCCTCCTCCGACGTCCACAGCCAACCTACCCCCCTTCTCCTCCTCCTGCTGGTCAGCACCCGCGGGCAGACAACCTCCTCCTCCCTCTCCTCCTCGGTCTCTCCTCCCCTCCTCCTCGGTCTCTCATTCTCCCCTCCTCCTTCGCCTCTCCTCCTTCTCCTCTGTGCGGGGGTGGGGTGGAGGGGGGTCGCTCGCGCGGCATATAGGGGGGCGCACACAGAGGGGGAGGAGCGCTGCGACGGGGAGCTCGCAGGGGTGAGGCGGCGCTGTGGAGGGGGGAGCTCACCGGAGTGTAGATTTGGAGCTCGTCGGGGGTGCTCGACGTGGG